>NW_019059726.1:620446-679602 GCF_000696155.1 Zootermopsis nevadensis
GGTGGGGGGGGGGGGGGGGGGGGCATTTTTGTCGGTTCGCCTTGCGATCAGGGCAATGATGGCAGGAAGTAGGTCTGAAACGTTGGTGAACTTCAACCAGACTGCAGGGTGTTACAACACAGAAGACGGCAATCCTCGTACTCGCCACCGTGCGAACCTCAAATTACAGAACTAAAACAGTTTTACGTGACCCCTGTACTTTTGGAATATCGTACGCTTATTTACTTGTTTTAATATTTTACACGGGTTCAGTGAATGGTATTCATATTAAGGATTTTTATACGTATGATTAATTTTACAGCACTTTGGACACTGAAGAAGCTTGGCAAATTTGAGGTGTGGATAGAAGTACCTCGGTTGTCTGTGAACGTATTATGATGATGCAGGAAAAGTTAATCGCAGACAAGTAGCATGCCCGTCTCTGTAGATATTTTTATTGATTATAATTTTGAGTGTGAAATTAAAAATGGTTTTAATTGTTAATTGGTACGATATACAGTAAAATTCGATCACCAGACACTTTCTGTCTTCCGTATTGGCCATATTACGTTAATCCGTATAATTTTGAGTTCTTTGATTTTTGGCAGTAGTTAAGTGGGAATTTTAAAGCTCCTTGAACGCCTATTTTTAAGTAAAGACCTTCCGAAATTTGTAATCTCGATTAAAAATATACAACTTTATGTTTATTTGTTAATTTATATGTTACTGTATCTTGTGATCATTGCAGGCGGAACTTGTGGAGTGCCAATGCATTAACTCCGCCTGTCAGTAGGGATGTTTTGTGCTGATTTTTTACCCTCATTCCGTTCGTCGAGAGACTCTGTTTTCCTTTCAACCTTTCCTACTTTTCCAACTTACTTCACTCTGTTTGTATTCTTACAGTTCACTGCCTTTGCGTCTTCTATCCTCCAGTCGATGTAGGCACTTGTACGCTAATGACTTGTTTTATTCATGCTGTTCAAAAGTGCTCGTTTGGGTGAATGGTCTCCAGCACTGTGGGCCGATGGTCTCAATTAATGGGGTTTCAGTGCAGCCAACAAAGCGGTGCTGCAGATATAAAAACTTTGGGAGGGGGGGGGAGGAGGAAAAGAGTGTAAGGAAGGAACTAAATGGAAAAGAAAGGTTTCCTAAAAAGGTTTTAAAACTCAAAACGGCTTAATTATAAAAGATAACAGTTTACATCACATTGAGCCCTAAGTAAATAATTTTTATTTTGTTTTAGTAAATTATAAGATAGTGTAATTGCGTCATATTGTGAATATTCTAACAATTATTTATTTTAATCCGTCTTATCACAATATTTAAAATTTCTTATAATTAAGATAATAAAATATCATTGATGTTCCATATCGATTGATCGATTTACATTTTGGAACAATCACTCCTACATCTAGGGTATGTTTTATTTTAGATTTACTTTTATTTTATGAAAAGCAAATGGCATGAAACATCACCAAATGGAATCATATTTGAGTTTTAAGTTCGTAAATATTTTACACCTGATGATAGTTTTATAAAAACTGAAACATGTTGTGTAAAAGATGTTCCAAAATGTAAATCGATCAATCGATATGGAACATCAATGATATTTTATTATCTTAATTATAAGAAATTTTAAATATTGTGATAAGACGGATTAAAATAAATAATTTTTAGTAAATTATTTATATAATTTTTGTTGCAGATATTTTCCGTCTTGTATTACTTTAGAACCAGTTCAGACTTCGGATTGTATTTTGGAGTCATGTTGTGGATGTATTAGAATTTTATTGGGTTAAATGTCTTCACACAACAATTTTTTTTAAAAAAATCTTTGGATATTTGACACGTTGTTTATTTCATGTGTCATAATTTCCTGTAACGTAAGGCGTTAGAAAATTTGTCCATATTCAGACTATAGGAAGGAATGAATTTGATTACTATAATAATTAATTATAGGCATTGATGTCTTAAGAAGGCAATTTTTCCCCCGAAACATGTCACAGTGAAAATTAATACGCCATGAAACAAACAACGTGCCAAATGATACAAGTTAATTGGGGGGAAAAAGTGTGAAGACAGTTAATTAAAATTCCAGTTTTGATATTATTTCACGACGTCTGTCTGTATAGTGACATGTCCATACATTTGTTTCGAAGCATTATTGGTTAATTTTATGGTTAGTATGAACTTGGGGATAAAAGAGTGGATGGAAATGGATGTCTTCAAAAAGAGGTCGGTGCGCACACTGGGTTTGAAAAAAATAGGACAACCGTGAAGAAGAGTCTAGATTGTCGGTAACGGATTTCGATGCAGGAAACTACGTGGAATTAGAGTTAGTGAATCCGACAGATTGTTGACAAACCATTTAAAACTCCTTTTAAATAAATGAAATCTGAAGCCCCGCCACCCCCTGGATAATAGACTCTCCCAACCTCCCCTGTGACGCTCCAATCAAGGTCACTCGTGTTGCTTGGCCGCTGCTCGCGCCATTTGCAAAGGCTGTTTGTGCGTGTGGGAACATTGTGTATTCGCGAGCAGAACGTGTGCTTCATTCTCGAGCAATACATCCTTTTGAAATCGTTTGCTGTTGTTAGTGAAGCATTTAGCAGTGCTTAACCTGAAAAGGAAGTAAAGACCGACCGACTGTTAAACGACATTTCGAGACACACAAAGTGATTAAAACACGGAACATGCCTGTCGTTGGTCAGTGTTGGCAACTGTTCTGTAAGTTCTTTCTAACAAATTAAAAGTAAGAGACAATTTTCTCTTGTTGGATTTGTGACACCATAACCGACAAATATTGCAGTTATGTTTGTGTTTTAAATGGAAAGTTTTGTTGTTGCTTTGCAGTCCTGAAGTTCATTGACAGGCATTGAACGTTGGGTTTCTGAAAGTTTACAAATGCAGGGTGATGCGAAGAGGTGTGTGGTTTAACGATGCATAACCATTTTCGGGACACGTTTGTAATGTGATCTCTTGTCGAACCTAATTAGAGATGGTTTGTTATCTTGGTAGGTGACTGAATGTTAGCCTTTCTGTATTGAATTGGAATGTTCTGAAGGTTTAACATAACCAATATCAAAGCCTGCCATTGGACGTAACCTAACCCAGTTTCATTCATTTGGTGTTGGAGACTGCTTGCAGAAATAATTTTTTTAAAAAAAGTTATTACTGATACTAGAAATTATCTCAGGGTTTTCGCCTGTAGCTTACTATAAAATGAGAATGAATTTAAGCAGTTTTGTAACTAGTAAAGGGAATTGGTTTGTTACGTTAAACGTAAGAGGAGAAAATGTCTTTTACTAATCCTATCGTCGCGTTGTTGTAAGGAAAAAGGCAAGTTGTCCTTGTGCTTTATAATGTAACCACTGCATCTGAATGTGTGTGGGGATAGAGGAGATGTAGTTAGTGTCTTGCATTCTTAACCTCGGTGCTGGGCGTAGGTTAATTTATCAGATTCACACTTCGACCGCTCTGTGCCTAATACCCACATGATTGGTAATAGTTTACAATTAAATTCAATTCGGTTATTGTATCTTGCTAACTTAACACTTACACGATCCAATTACTGAGTCAGGACAAGAAAATATAGACTTAAAGAAAGAAAAATACACCGCATACATGAACAAGGTAAATTACATTAATGACAACAGTAATAATATTAATCATGCATTCTACTAATTATCGGGTATTCCCTTACATGGCCCAGTTGGACGAGTTTTTCGATCATATTTGACTAATTACATTACGATTTGAAATTAATAATTGTGATTAAGTATTAAATTAGATTTTTATGTGGATTTAAGGAATAGAATCGATGCCCAAGTTCTGACTGCGTTATGAGACAGCCGAAATAAAGCTTTTTAAATATATTTGGAATAGCCTAATACATGATATGTATAATGTTCTAGAGTCCCAACTGCATGGCGTACTGCGAACAGTTTTGTAACGGGCTGCAAATTAATTTCGGGCCCCACTCACAACCGACTGCATTGTAGTTGGTAAAATTAATTTTGTAAGGTGAAGTTAGGGCTATTTTTATTACATATCGATTGCTTGTTTAGTGACCAATCGTGGAAGTACAGTACATTCCAAAATGACACGTACACCTTTTTCGTTATATGCGAAAGGGTCATGTTTTAACATAAGAGCCCCAGACAACCGGATATCTGATGACGTAGACACAGTTTTGCACTTTTTTACTTTTGAAACTCACCTCGTTTCTGTGCAAGAAAGGACATGTAACTTAACCGAGATTAACTAAATTAGGAGATTACGAACGAGCTGAGAATGTACTGATGAAAGGGTAATAATGCATATGAAGGGGGTGTAGGTTGTGGAAATTTACACTGTATTTGCTTGGCGAATTACACGGCCCAATTTCGCATATTTGTAGCATCGGAGTTCTTCCTTTAATGCCAGGAAATCTACGAGGAAGCTGCTCTTGTCAACTCAGCTGCGTTGTGACTTGCAAAGTGTCATTATGGGGTGTTCGGGAAATGTTTGGACAATCCTCCTGCAGTATTCTGGCAATTTAAAGCGTTTTAGGTTTGAGAGTGAGAAGAGATTACAAGGACGATACTGGGACATCAGAGAGACGAAATAGCATCACAATGGACTAGCGTAATTGTATACATAAAAATAACTTTGTAATCTGTACTATGTGGGCGTGTCATAAATAAGAACATTGAATCGGTGGGAAGAGACCCTTTTGGTGACCCAGGTGTAACCGGGTGTATAATATTAAAAATGATTTTAAATAAATAGGGTCTATATGGCGGAAATTGTCTTGACCAGCTGAGTAACTGTTGGAGTTGGTTAGGGAATTAAACTACTTTATTTCCATACTGTTACTAGTATCACCAACGTCAGGGCCGCCACATTGGTTTCGATATCATCACCACCACCACCACCTACAGTGACGAAGACACGATTACCCGGTGTCCTACGTGAGCGATTAAATGCGAGCGGTGCGAGTTGCGTGGGTGAAGCGGAAATATCAAACTGGCTGTTTGTGTGGCGCTGTCGTATGTTACAGCGAAGCGGTCAGCGGACAAAGTCCGAGATCAAATATTTCGATATTTTCGCGCAGGTCGCTGCGCTGGCCAGTAAGGCGCATGCGCAGAAAAGCTCTGACTGTGCAGTACAGGGAAGGGGCATGCGCAGAAAGACCGTGTGCTTCTATTACGGTCTCTCACGTAGGACACAACAAGCGATTCCCTCATGTCATATGACACCCCATGCTGCTTATGCAGTTCGCACAGCTCGCTTCTTATCGCTTACGTAGGACATTGCCTTACTCCCCATTCTCGAGATCCGCCACTGAACACATATGGAAGTCATCCCAGACAATCCTGTTCCTTTGTTTTCATCCATTCTGTCTTTGTCTCACAATGATTGCCCCATTCTTTGATTATCTCTGCTCCATTTCCTTTTCAGTCCGCCTCATACATGTTGCCTTATCAGAAGCGTCTAAGGTCCCAGCTGGGACTCGTATTTGTCAAATACTGCATTTGTCTGGGTGAACCTTTCTCTTCTGCATCGAAGATTCTTTCCACGCACTTATAATACAGAAGATCGAGCTTATATATTCACTAGGCCCTATTTGAAAACATAAGGGAAGATAAAATTCCAGTTACACTCATGTAAACAGCAATAATCTAATAGCTTTTGTGGATCTCTGATCAGGAACGCAAGAATAAAAGTCAGTACTGGGTGCAGTTTACAGATCATACTCTTGTTTCAAGTCTGCTGTCCGCGCAGTGAGGTTAGAATAAACTGAAGATGAATTTATTGGTGTACAATTTAGTTTTCTGCTTCTGTTCATAATTATTGCCCCTATCGGCCAACACCGTTTTCGTAAACATATATGCTAATAAGGCTTTGTCGCGTAAGTTGTAGGTTTATTTATGATTTATCAAAATAAACTTTTACGTGTCTATCCCAAGTGGACTATTGTCATCAAAAACCATCAGCCTGAGAGACCAGAACGATTTTCGGACGGCAGACATGTTATTTATACTTTACAAGAACAATACTGTAACAGAACTAAAATATTTTTCTGAGACGTTTACCTCGCTAACGTTTCAGAACTTCCGCTTTCGTCATTTCCACTCAACCCGGGCCCACAGGTGCCATATTGATGCCATTGATATTAAGATTATATGAAGTATAAGGGTGGCATCAAGTGGCATTACGTCTATACAACATTTTGTGAAAATCCGCTAGGTGATCCATTAGTTATTTGTGTGGACAGACATATGGACATCATGGCACCACAAGCATGTGTCTCCGTATAATGAAGGAAAATTACATAAAGAATTTATACTTGTGTCATTTATTAATTACTGACTGCAGCTCATAGCAGTGGCTGCCATCTGAGCTACAAGAAGCTTACGCTTATCGCCATACTCTGTGCAGATCATACACCAACTTGAGTCCCCATCCGTGGTTGGATGCGTGTCGAGTATTTTTTATCGACTTTAATCGAGAAATTTCTCAGATTTCTTATGTGCGTCTGTCAGCTACTCAAGTCTTCTTGAAATGTAATATGTTTTAGTAATTCCTTTTATTCGTGCTACAAGCCGTTCCCATCTGCTAATCGTAAATTTAGTCGCTGTAACAGTTTTAAGTGAATAGTTAAAAAATATGAATCTCTTGTTTGCGTAATTATTTGTTTGTTTCAATTTATTGAACCCAGGACTGCACAAAACAAAGCCTAAGGCAGTAAACAATTTTTTGTTGTCTAGACTCCCCCGTGAGTCTGAATGAATCATGGACGTCCATATTGACACAAAGTTCAGTTAATTTTTCTATTTCAGAACGAACTATTTGCGTACTTCTGAAAATTGAATGTTTGTTGTGAGTTTAAGACGATTTGTGATAAGTTTCAGTATTTCTTCGTAGTTGTACAGAAACACTGGGCATCATGGGGCATAAAGGTGTAAGGAAATTGATATTTAACTAGTTCTGAATACTGTTGTAAGATCGTATTATAATGGGCAAGGATGAGGTATTTAATCCCTCTAGCACACCTTGTGAAAGTTGTCGGTAAGTTATAGTGGGTTGGGGGGTCGAAATTACAAGGTGAAGTGTGGGGGAGGGGGGGCTACACGAGACGTAGATATTGATTGCAGCAGCACGCTTAGCTAGCCAGACTCCAGTATTTCCAATATAACTCTCCCTCACTCAGGTTTATACGGGAACGAGAGAAGAGAAACACAGAGAGAGAGAGATGGGGGGAAAACTTGGCAAGTCGACCCTTTTATCTCGCATGCTACCATGTTTCTATTCGAAAACGGAGTTTGTGAATATCAGGATCTCGGAAAGAGGGTTGGATGCTGGGAAATGTCGGAAGATGAAGACTAGAACCACATCTTGAGCGGCTCAAGTCACCTCGCGGTAAACGGATAAAGCAAATGAAGCATCACAGACTTTTTTTTTAGAATCTTTAAAATATTTTCATAAAGGATTTTTTTTTACCTGAAGATTCGTTTTTGCCGATTTATTTTCTTTGATTTACGAAGCAGGAATCTGCCCGTTGGTCCCAGTGGCCTGAACATTAAGGCGCACGTAGTCTTCGCCTGACCGGGATTCTAAACGAATCTAAAAAAAGTGTAGTAGTCCGCTACACGCCGTGTAAGTCGGTATAGCTCCTACTCATTTTTGACCTTGGCTGTAGATGGGGTTGAGTGGTCAGCATCACGCCCCGGCCGCGCTTTACCCCTGATACCCATTGGATAGGAATCTGGGACGCAGAGGCTAGAGGAAAAGATTCTTCTGCCCCCTGTCGGGGATCGAACCCCGGTAGTCCAGCCCGTAGCTAGTTACTATACTGACTGAGATATCCCGGCTCGCTCCAAATCTGTCTAGCACACGTTTATCACCGCCAGTCAGCTCGATTATTATTATTTATGTTTTCAATTTGGTATTTATACGATTGCACCACTCCCTGCCCAGTGTAGATGATTCTCAAGATTGATCGGACCCGGAAAATTGTACTTCCAGAGGTAAAACAAGGCAAAATACCCTGCTGTCGATCTGCTGCGAAAAATAAAAAAGTACCGTTAACTTTCTACTTTCTTGTGTGCCATTATTGTCGGTGCGTTTGAATTAATTACTCTTAACGAATCCGTATTGTGACCGGGATTAATCAAGTTTATTCTACACGCGAAACTGATCTAATGAACTTGGTCCACGGACTTCCAACCTAGACCTTCGTGACTCGCTCGCTGGCAGTTGTGAATACTGTGTTATCTCGTCTTTCAAGAACTAAATATTGATAACTGACACGAAAATAGTCGCTTACAATTACGAACGTTCGTTCTGAGACTCACTTTCTTAAAGACGAACATAGGTCATGCAAAGGGCCCGAGCCTGCCCACATGTAAATAGCGATCAAAGTGGCGTCATATTATGCTTTTGATTTGTATTATGTTTTAGTAAAATAATATTTTTGTGAACAAAAGTATAAGAAATTACTTTTAATAAGATACAGAACTTAAACTTGAAGAAATAAAAGACTGTGTTGAATGGGAAAAGACGATTTACACTTTCCGGAAATATTGTTTCCAAATAAATTGCCTCGTAGGTCAATTGATACAGTGATGATTGCCCGAACCATATGACTACATAATTTGGTAAGAATGACGTGGTTTTTTTTGCAGTATGTATCTGGAACATATTGGATGTTACGTCATAATTAGAGCCATGCCACTTGGATCATCGTCAGAAAGTCTCTATTATGTAATTTCAACAATGTAGTTAGATCTACAATTGTTCATACATCGGCACAAAACACAAGACACCTTTTAAGTTAATGTTTAGGGTAATATGAAGGCCTGTAGCAGGCCTGTTTATTTTTTAAATTTCTGTTTAAATTGTTATTACATTAATTTTGTTATTTTATTAGTACATGAATACTGTATTCTGCTTTTTTAATCTGTTGAACTCCATTGGATAATAGATCCAGTAATGCATAATGTGAAGCTTTCATTGTGGCTGTTAATAAAATCTTCTCGGGCCGTCAGCCGTGTCAGATGGTTAAGGTATGCCATAAGACATTTTATATACCAGTTATGTAACACGGTTGCTAACTGTTACAATGTTTTTATTTTATTCACTTTATTTTCCTTGTGCTGTATCTGTTGATAAAGCATAGTAATAATAAAGAATTGAATTATTTTTATTATTACCACCATACCAAGTTAAAATACAGAATTTAATTATTGGGTAATAGAAAAGTCATACGGCCCATATTCATATATTCATTGATGTATAACATCGACTTTCGGGTGGGAGACGTGTCTTTTGTTTGGTGTTAACCAACATTTCGGAGATCATTGCGGTTGCCTTTATAAAGGTGGGAATTTATTTAAGAATGCAATTCAGTACAATTAGATTGGATTAATAAACACAAGTTCTTCGCTGGATTTCAACCCATAAACTTCGAGCCATGGTTTTATGTTATTATGATGAAATGGTAACTGATTGGATTGAAAAACATATTTCCTCATACATATTATAGACATTTTTGGTTTGAGGGTTACTCTGTGAGCGTGAAGGTGATAATGAATCATTAGTATACGCATTTTGAAGGAATTTAAACACACAAAATTACAAATGAAATTGATAGAGCATGTCGAGAACTTTAATGCGAACTAATTTTAAAGGAATAGGCTTATAAACTGGAAAAAAAATATTGAGGAAACACAAGTTGTGGTTGTGTAAAGGGATGGCCGATTAATTATTTACCTTTTTGCATCAGACATCACATTCATAAAAAATTAGGTTCTGTTAAATTCACGGGCTCACATTTTAGCCTGACGAGGATTTCAACCCTACTACAGGTTAACGAACATGGGCTAGAGGCCTTCTGAATGAGGCAATAATTCCTCAGCTGGTGAAACATTTTCCGTATCTTGTGAAACACACTTTTCTACATTCGTGTTCAGAACTTTCCCCTTTACTCTGTATTTAGCCATATGAATTCAGTGTACACATTCATATCAGGTTTATTTAAGATTAATGTTGTTTTATCATCCTTCCATGGATGCCTAGTTTTCCTGAGCGTTCCCTTCAGGTTTTACTAGAATAAGTTTATAATTTTCCTCCATGTTTGCGACATATCCAGCCCAGCTCCACCATTCTTCATTTCATGGCGAAAATAGCTGATAATCTGTGAAGAGTACAAATTATGAAGCTCCCCCTTTTGTATTTTTCTCTGCTCTTTTCATATTTGCTGTCCGTTACATCCAAATATTCTTCTCAGTAGTCTACTTTGTTCCCAGACATGTTAAATGTCTGTCCATCCGTAGGGTAACAGGCCAAATTTCACACCCATGTGGTAGATGTAGGCCCAGTATGCCCTCTGAAAAACGTCGTTCTGCAAACATGTTTCCTTTGGCACAACAAACAAACTGCGTGGAAATTATTTTGTTACGTTCATTTCCTTGACGATAAATCTGTGAGCAGTGACCAATAAAATGTTTTGCCAGCCGCCCTCATTGTCCCAGTGCCGCGCTGTGGATTTAATGAGATGTTTGCTGCTGCACACTTGTATACACTTCTTAAGTTCTTGCCATGTGTGTGGGTGTTCTGACAGCGACACAAACAGCGATATTTTGGTTTGTGAGACGGCTTTATAAATCCAGTTTTATGTACGCGTATTGTATCTAAAGGAAAATACACCATGTCTCATTATAGCATCTCTTGGCAGCCATGACTTTTGATATTCGGGTTGGAAACATAACAAAAATGTATTTTGTATCCTTCCATATCGTATTTGTGCGTCTGACTATCTTTATCACTCTGTGTCAATATTAATAACAGACGAGTTTCAGCCACAAGGGGCCATCATCAGTGTTGTCTCTATAACATTTATATTGATTCAACGATAAAAGTAAATTAACTTCTTTAACAGTGTTTGTGAGTAACGTTCATTTGTATAAAGTAGATCATAAAATAAACCATAAAATACCATTGAGAGTAATTACCTTAAAAGACAAGGCGAATAATAGTTTTATGATTATTTTATGCACATTTATGAGTGAACGTTGTTGACAAATACCGTTAAAGAAGTGAATTTTATTCTTGGTTCTTGTACCATTGTAAATAATACGAGTATCCAGGTGTCACTGATGCTTAGACACGTCTGTTAGTAATAATTAATACATTAATAAAGGTGGTTTGACCTACATAAATACTTGTATTATTTGTAGCATTAATGGTTCTCACAAAGAAACGTATTAGGAAATGGTTCCACATGTTAGTATAGAATTGTTTTTGTTTATTTTAACCGTCTAATCACAATAAAATATTTTATTGTGATTAGACGGTTAAAATAAACAATTATAATCATCACAATATGACGCAACAATATTACCTCACGTTAGTATAGAAATTACCCAAAATTACCTGTACCAGTTGAAATATCAGTCAGTTCCAGCTTTGACATTTGAGTCAGTGATTCGAAATCCCTTTGCTGTATCTATGTTTAAAACTCGTGTTTAATTGGGTGGAAATGAGTGTTCTTTAAGGGGAAATTAATTTTGTGGGCCCATTTAACAAGCTATCGTTTTAACCGGAACATTAAATTCTAACGGGGGAATATCGTGCCTTAAGAGTTTTAGAATCTCTCGTCACATTTCTGCAGAGACTGAGACCGCGAGTCAGACAGACATGGGGTATCATAGGTAAACCAACTGCTGTCGCATTGATGAGGGAGGTTGCTGAATTGCCCTCTGCTTTATGCTGCCATTAATGATGTTTATGATTGAGTATCGCTCAAAATCACAGTTAATCTGGAGCGAGTATTCTCATTAGTTGATCAGATCCTATTATGCTAAAGAGGCGAGTTACATCAATTAGTAGTTATATCGAATTATATTAAGTGCTCATAAAAATTGAAGAGAGTTGTAGGTTATAGTGCCCCGATTTATAGGCGGTCTGTATTACGAATTTTATGTATCAAGTTTTCTTTCAGTAGGCGCATGCGATATGTGTGGCTGTTTCTTAAAGGAATACGTCGTTTGAGGGCATCAAAGAGATTAGGTCAGGAAAAGCTAGTTTGGAGACTAGCTGGAAGTGTTGTCTAGATCAGTGGTATTCAACCTGGGGTACGCGAAAACATCTAGGGGGTACGTGAAATTTAAAAAAAAAATATATACATTACTGAATAATCAATAATGTAATTTATTTATACATATATTTATTTTTCCAGTCTATACACAAAACTTGTTTTAAAATAATGTTGTTTAAATTTTTTTATAACATTTACAATATAAATTGCATTATGTTATATTTTATGGCGCTTTTCTGTGTCGTATAATATTACATCTATCACAGCGCTTTTGATTTTGACGACATGTTTCGATGTTTACCACATCATCTTCAGGCTTATCAATTCAATACTGCAAGTTGCAAGTTGCAGTTTATCGTCTGTGGATATCAGACGTCCGATACATCACAATACAACCTGATAATGAACATCAAAATGCATACTCCAAATCAAGATGAAGACTGAAAATTAAAAATCAATAAACGCAATGCACAAAAATGTACAATAGTTTTTAAAAATGTATGAATTGATAAGCCTGAAGATGATGTGGTAAACATCGAAACATGTCGTCAAAATCAAAAGCGCTGTGATAGATGTAATATTATACGACACAGAAAAGCGCCATAAAATATAACATAATGCAATTTATATTGTAAATGTTATAAAAAAATTTAAACAACATTATTTTAAAACAAGTTTTGTGTATAGACTGGAAAAATAAATATATGTATTGATATAACACAAACATGACGCAATTAAGATATAAAAAGTAATTTATTTAATTTATTTTAGATGTAGATTATATGCTATGTATAACTTGAATTATACACCAACAACTTTGGGGATACAAAGTTGAAGAGAAATTATATCTGGGGGTATGCGAACAAAAAAGGTTGAATACCACTGGTCTAGATGTTTGAGCCCACAAATAGGCAAATGGTGCTTGCGGTATAGGTGGAAGGAAAAGTGACACTAGTGTAATATGTCTTTATTTTTCTCTGAAACGAGAATAAATATGAATAATAGGCTACTAAATTGCAAGTAGCTTATTTTCTGTTCGTTGTTTCTTTTAAGGGTTTTGGAACGACAGTTTAGTGTGATTTATGACGATGGTCTGAATGAGACAACCGTCCTTCAAACATTCCTAGTAACTGCGAGATTACTAACATACAGGAAGTGGGTAAAATCTATAATTGCACTGTCATACCAGTGGATAATCAAACGTCTTTGGTCTCCCCCTTTCACTACATTTCGTCATGACAGTCTCGTATGAATATCCCATTCCGTTTATCCCAGGACATCTCCAAGCATCGTTGACCGTTACAAATGCACTTGTTGATGGGCAGTCAGCTGAGGGAAGTGGAGGGGAGGTTAGGGCTAGGATAAAAGGCGTTCCCCCCCCCCAATGACCTTTCCATATTTACTTTCCCTCTTATTGTGACGCAGCTCAGAGTAGCAGATATTTTGCGTCCGATATAACTTCTGACATGCGATGTTCGCCAAGCAGTTCGCGTGAATTCATGATTATCCGTCGTGGACCCCCAGTTTCATGATTAACAAACTAAAGTATGTAATTTGTGTTACGCTGTATTCTGAATACATTTACGTGACACAAATGAAATCTATTCGGACTTTTACCTGTTTTATAAATGGAATAATTTTTGTAACATTTACTCGTTTTCAGGAGGTCCTCCTCTAAACATACGTTTATCTCTAGAATCATTTCAGTCTCGTCCTCGTATATGGCCCATTACCAACCGGCGTAACATGAAGGTTTCATACTTTACTACTAGCGACAATTTGTTTCGTTGCTTAACATAAATGAACCAGAAATTGTATGTAGTCCTGTCGTAGAAGCGAGAGGGGAAAATGGCTTTCCCCTCCCGCGATGTACAGCTGGTACACCACATATATACTGTGGACCACTACCTGTTTAGTCTTAATTACATATTCATGACACCGGTACATAATGCACTCAGATTAAATGTAATTAGTAAAACGAAACAGCTCATTATCACATAGGATATACGGGCGACACAGTTGCCACCTAAAACAGAAATATACACGCAATTTGCATATGGTTTCTGATGGTAGTTCAGACACCTCTTAGAAAACTTGACTTAACGTGGATTTGCTCGAAAATTAAAGAGTTTACAGAACGAAGCGGTGTGAGATGGAGTGAAATAAGTGCACAAGACTGCCTGTTCTTCTCAGACTTTGAATTATTGTCGATACATGTGTGAGTTCTCTGGTTTAATTATGTGTGATGTCTTACAGTTGTAATGATAATGGGTTTTGATGTCGAGTGGGCGTGGTCGCAGGAAGAATAGTATGATTTAAAGCCCAATTAAATATCCAGCCTTAATGTAATATCAGGGGCTCAACAGATGCGCTTGTATTGCCGTTCACACCTGACAACGGACGAAGATTGGAAGTTATCTCAGGGTCTTCGATTCTTTATTGAATTTTTTATGTATGTTCTTAATAGTTCAGACTGTAAGGCGTCAAATGACAGGTTGATTAATGAGTTATGAATTAGGAAGAGGGCGCTGGTTGTTTTCATTCAAGGTACAGTCCCGGAATTTGCCTTGGAGGAACTGAGGAAAAACACGTTTCTTGAATTGTATATCTTTATAGAAATTTCACCCAGTAGGGCTGGACCTAGCAACTCGCCCGAAATTCAAGTCCATAAGTGCACAGACCAGACCGAGGTAGCTTCCTCTAAGTACGCCGAAACGATATTTTCGTGAAATGTAGTCGTCATTCTGCCTAAAAAACATTTCGTTCAGTGAATACGAATAGTAAATTTTGAGTTCATCATTGGACTTGATATCCGTTTATCTTGTGCATAAAATTGAAATTGTGTCTCTCTCTTCACTTTTAACTCGAGAACGGATACGCAGATTTGCAACGAAACTTTCAACAATATTGCATGAAACCAGGAACATATTTTAGAAGGGTCAAAGTTCCGGAGAAGTTTCCTGAGTTCGAGTCACGGTGAGGGTAGTTTCTATAGCTCGGAAACTAAGTACGATAGACAAATGGGGCTCAGACCATGGATATTTCCTTCAAGGAGTAGATTACAGAAACGAAGGCAAGAACTCCGAAAACCTGTCCTGTGTTCGATGACCCCCTGAAGATGTCTTCTTTAGCTTAGTAGCCAACTGCAGCAACCAGAGACAAACTCGTCTCGGCGGGAATATACAGAACAAAGGTTACAGACTAGACAACTGTCTTCAGTTCGAGTCCCGATGAAGATGTTGGGTTTAGGAATAGATTATTTTTCTATGATGTTGTTACGTATTGTTTCATAGAAGGCGGAAAATTTCTTGAGTAGGTGATTATACGATTTATTTCCTCAAGATTAATTCTTCTGCTCGAATATAAGTCCTGTAGTAGCTGGGGGAGAGGCTGAATAGAATCGCGACTTGAACGAGGTATTTTGCTTGTCCGAAACAGGTGTGCCAACCTCTGTGTTCGGTCACAGCATTGGTAAAGGAATATAAATAATAGATTGCATTGTTTTATACCTTGGGGGGGGGGAGGAAGTTCTGCTGTTGACAAATCTGATCAGTAGAACAGAATAGTACACTACGCTGAGGAATGTTTGCCTTTAAAGAAACTGTGTATTATGACGTTTCAAATAAATGTTTACGTGTGATGTGGCGTACTTAACGACATATACCAGTGATCTATTTATGTGACGAGCCATTTGTTTTATTTCAGAAGCTTGTTTTGAGCCTCTCATAATTATAGAGCAAAAATTAAATTAATTTCAAGAACTCAAGCTGTAGAGTTCAGAACAACGTGTTATTGAAACCCTTAATTTAAATTTGAAGTTTAAACCGTGTGATGGATAGACACAAGATTTCTTGTGTGCATTCATGTACGTAAACAATTTGACTTTAGGTAGGCCGCGGTCATTCATAAGACAGCGCAAACTTCAGGTTCGATGTTTTCTTTGGCTGTTTGACATTTGTAATATAAAGTATTAAGAACGTGCACGAAATTGCGTTTCTCTCGCAGAACAACACCTCTTATTATGGTTACAACTGGCGCTCTCTGCTGTTAGGAAAACTCTTAGCAGCCTGTCGACACTTGGGTGCACTTGAGTAGAAAAAGATGATGCGTTTGTGTTGATATTAGCAAAGTTTGCTCTTCGTGTTGAAGTTTATCGGGCTTTAGTCTTCTCTCCAGCTTCCTTGCCTGTTCGCCGCTGTTTCGGCAGTTGCCGTGTGCTTGTCTCTCTCCTCTTTGGCATTCATACTCCCTCTGTAGTTTCTGTTAACAGCCATGTTTATCCTCTTGCGCTGTACTTCATAAGTTCATATGCATACATCTCTGCTAGACTGTGTTCAAGTGTGTTTGCTCAAAACATGAAATGCTATAAAGTGCGTCGTTTCTGCCATATGCATGAGTGAGAGGGGAGGGGGTATATTTACATGGAGGACAAGCGGGCAAAAGGCAGTTTTTTTTAAAAAAGCGAAGTGCTGTAATGATCTTTCTCTCTAGGAATTTTCAGAGGGTTAAGCCATTGAAAGTCTAAGGAAATTACGACTGAATGTCCATTGTGTTGTTGTCCACAGGATAATTTTGTGCCTTAATTAAAAACCTAAACATAGATGAGAGGTTAATATGAAAACAATTGTCCAACAAATAACGTGTGAATTTGTGGACTGTATTAAAATGGTTCAGTCTGAGATTTGGTGGCATGCTGTTGTGGACACATTAATAAACTTTTAGGTTTCACGAAGAACGGAGAATTTTTTGAAGATTTCCGTCTTCTGGGTTGTTGCGCCGTGTAGTCTGGTCGATGTTAACCAACGTTTCAGAGGTCATACTGAATATTCATCGCCCTGATGACGGAGGCAGTATGACCTCTGAAACGTTGGTTAACATCGACCAGACTACACGGCGCAACAACCCAGAAGACGGAAATCTTCAAACTCACCGCTGTGAAAACCTCAAGTCTTACGGAGAATTTTTTGATCAGCAATGTCTTACATGGCGATTCTCAGAATCAAGAGCAGTGCTAAATAAAATCTGTTTGCAGTTTGTCTTCCCGTCTGATTTCTAAGAACCTGAAAATTAAAGTATACAAAACAATAATTTTGCCTCTTGTTTTGTATGGGTGCGAAACATGGTCTCTCACTCAGAGGGAGGAACACAGATTGCAGGTGTTTGAGAATTGGGTGTTGAGGAGGATATTTTGGCCTAAGAGAGAAGATGATGGGGCGTGGAGAAAACTGCATAATGAAGAACTTAAAAATCTGTACTCCTCCACCAATATTGTCAGAGTGATTAAGTCGAGATGAGATGGGCAGGGAATGTAGCGCGCATGGATGGAACAAGAGGTGTGCACCGGGTATTGGTTGGGAAGCCTGAGGGGAAGAGACCGCTGGGGAGACCAGACGTAGATGAAAGGATAATATGAAGTGGGATCTATGGGAGATAGGAGTTGAAGGAGACTGGATTGTGTTGGCTCAGGACAGAGTCCGGTTGAGGGCTTTGGTTAATTCGGTGATGAACCTTCGGGTTCGGTAAGCCATCTAGTTAGTTAGTTAGTTGCATTAAGTTATATATACGAATTTTAAGTGGGCATTGTAAGGAAAGGTTATCGGATTTCTTACTAAGTGCAGTGGCGTACTGGTTTTATTTACTTCTGTAAGTTGTTTAATTGAAAATTGAGTATTCTAGTTAAGACTTCCTATAATATAACTCTGTTTCTAAAACTAAAACGATAATGTGACAATTGAGAGCCGTGCATCTAGCCTCGCTGTGCATCTTGGGTCATAAAACTGCGAACACAAATAATTATTGACAATGTTAACAAAATATTTGTGTAACAGTAGATAATTATGAACTTGATGTGTAAGTTTTGCTGTTAATGATGTTTTACTGCTAATGTAATCAAGCTGTAGTCTTAATTGACGTTTCTGTGTGATGGTTTAAATACACTTCATGCGTTTCCATTCAATTATATAATGAGCCTGGATTATTAATACCATGTAACTCATGCGTCTGTCATATATAACTATTTTTGTTTATTCAGGCGTGTAAATAGATTAAATGCACTGTTAGGTGTAACACGCTCGTCAAACAATATCCGAAATTATGGTCACACTTTTCAACTTACCACTGTTTTAGCGATGTACGTGAAAGTGCATAAATTTTTTGTTTCTTATGTTTGAACTTTTATGGCATGAATAAAGTTTTGTTTGATATTTAATTATTTTGATTAAACAGATAACAGCGAGACTAATGGTAGGTTTCGTTGGGTACGGTTTGTATAAACGTAGCTTAATGCCCATTAGAACATAAATGATCTGCATAAAGAAATATAAGAAAGAGTAATATGTTTTGATGGTAAGCTCTCTCGTCAGACTCATTAGGCTTGATGTACGTGCCGCTTGGGCATGCGCAGTTTGTCGCATTCAGATACGTCAGTGGTTCAGTTGTAACTTCATCATTGCGTGTACTAGCCTCGTTTTACAGGCATCTGGACGCAGTTCCTTGATTTGTCGTCCGTTAGAATTTTCCCCTGTTTCTCATGAACCAAAAGGGTCCATTACGTGTTCTCAAAAGCCGGTCGTTTGACCATTTCCTGAACCATTTTACTCTCTCAGAATCTTCACATCCTGTTTTTATAAGATTCACTTGCCGTTTATTTAACAATTTTTTTTGGTAAATTGGCTTTTCAAACAGAATTTAGTTCGGTAGCAAGAATTACGCTTAGTTGGAAAACGCCAAAAATATACGATGTTGGTTAGTCATTTGTGCAGTGACGCTGAGTCATATCGAAAGAAAAGCCGTAATGTTATGTGACTAATAAAGTGGGAGGAATATGAGAGGAGGTGATCGTGGCTCACTGTAAGACATTGTGAAACGTTTCCTTAAAGTAACTGAGAAGATTAAAAAAAAAATCGCCATTTGGTTATCAGGCCGAGATTGGAGCTGGCAACTTTTGGCATACAAAACAGGAATTTTAACACCGTGACAATCGGCCTTAAGTATGTTTTGCTGATAAGATTGTTAAAATGGCGTTAATATTAAATTAGGGGAACTGGTTACAAACATGGACTTTAAGTAACTGCAAAATGACGAGCGGATAAGGGAAGGCTGATATACCAGCAGGTCTTCCGTGAAGTTTAACAGCAGACAGACGGAAGCGAGTTTAAAATATCTCAGTGGATCCCATGTAGTCTTTGAATATTAGCATCAGAAGCACTCGAAATTTTTTTCATAATTTTAAAATTATATTTAAATAGCAATTTAATGGATGTAATATTGCTTATTGCGCTGTGTAGTCTGGTATAAATCTACCGACGTTTCAGAAGTGCTCATCGCCCTGATGATGTAGGCAGTAAAGACATCCGAAGCTTTGGTCTACTTTTACTACACTAGATGGACAGCAACCCAGAAGACGGCCATATTTAATGTCTTCACCGCGATAACCTAAAATCTAACTCATCTCTTGGTAACTTTTCCGACGCTACGCTTGAGATACAGTCCATAGAAATGGTTTTCCTTTCTTTACTTTATTAATGTTAGCAAAGTTAATGGTAGCAAGTTTACCTCCCCTGCCATCTGATAACAGTTTTATGCGTTTAGAACTTTCACCAATGGAAATTACGGTCCTCTTAACCATTTAAATCATCTAAGTGTGACTAAGAATTCGCCACTAAAAGTGTTGAACAAGTAGCTTGTTTTATTTTCAATTATCTGTGTAGTCGGTAGTTAATCTAAAACCTAAATACGTCCCCCATCCTCACATCTATAAGTTGCGGAGCGAGTGTGAACTTGAACGAACTGTACACATCTAGCAATTCGTATTCTGCAGGAGTGCCTTATTCTTCTCCGTTCGCGTCTCTTGGCGCTCTCCACCCCAGGTCCCTAGAGGGCAACCTCGTCGTGATGTTAGGGGGGACACATCCATGGAACACGCACCCAAAGACATGTTCACAGCGTGGGCCACACTACTGGGGTACTAGCACTCGACTCTGCTTCGATAACATGCGAGTTATGATTCTCATCCGATACGTCCATGGACTGAATTCTGTAGTCAGCTGCCCTGTTATAGGGTCACTGTACATTCGTTTCAGAGAGTTCTGCTCAGTATCATCTACTGTCATCTCAGGCAGGGGTCATTAAATCTCCGAAAGCATTATGACACTCATGTTAATAAAATTATAGAAGCATGACATAAGTTGGTTGATGTGAGATTGAGGTTTTTCACGGACGTGACTATTTTGATGATGTTCTTCTGGATTTTGGCGCCGTATGAAATGGTCGGTAGGTGGCAGCGTTTCGGAGAAACGTACTGTCTCCATCTTAAGTCATAGTTTCTTTGAAACGTTTGCATCTGCCAAGCAGTTCACGCAGCGCCAAAATCCAGAAGAACATAATCATTAAATAGATTAATGGTTGATCTCTACGTCATATTCCAAGTACGAAGTTTCTGTTCCAGAGGTTCTATCTGTGGTGCACTGTAAGGGGGGCTAAAATCGATACAAATTACTTTTGATCCAAACCATTCTTACAAAGCACCGCACCAAAGATAGAGCTTCGTATGAGAAGGGAACGTAGGTTCTCGCATTGGCGAGTTTGAAGACGTTTTTTAGTATGTTGCTCCGTGTAGTCTGATAGACGTTTACTGACGTTTCAGAGGTGCTTTCTGACTCCATCATTAGGCCATTTATCGCCCTGATTATGGAGACAACACGGATCTCTGAAACGTCGGTAATCTTCAAGTAGACTGGGCGGTGCTACGTCCCAGAAGACAGTTATCTTCCTCAAAATTAACTTGGATTATCGTGAGATAGGTACGAGGAAAGAAAGTGGACGGACGTGGTTCAAGACTGTGTCGCATGCCGGGTTTTGTCGTCAGCGGTGTTGAACCCCCGCGGTTCATGGGTCGTAACACACTTTGACGGATCAAACACACTGAGTTTGAGTAATCGTGGTTCAGTTCCTTTGATAAGTACCACCTCAGATATTTGTGTTAGCCCAGTAACCGTAACATAAATTTTGGGCATTTTATAATGTTATTTCAGCAGTTTCAACATCAAATAAAATAATAGTTATTGCAGTATTTTTTAAGCCAATTAGGTTTAATATTAATACATTCTGATATTACAGGGAGTCATTTCGTCTTGTACTTCGGGTGTGTTTATGCAAGTCCATACTTTGCTAACACACAGTACCTACATACTCGTATTTTGTTACCTAGGACTCGTCTGTGTCCATTGTACACCGTGTTTCATTGTCACAGCCATTACCATCAACAGCAGCATCGCCGTCATATGGGTTAGAACGCCTCGTTACATCTCTAGCGGCACAAAACACTTAACACGTAATTTGTGTTATTAAATGAGGGAAAAATGTATGGAAACCTTGTGGGGACAGGAATTCATGACACATTATACCGATTTTATACAAATAATATTATAGCGTTAAATACGCAGATCCAACTCAGTTGTACTTTAGATACTTCTGAACAAATGTGTCCTAAACATATCGACTCTAGATTTCTTTTTATTGCGAAGCTTAGTGACTAAAATTCACAGCAGAACAAATAGATGTTGCTTATACAAAAAAAATATTTAAAAGAGATAACTGCGATGTTTGTGTTATTTAATTTAACCGTGAGGAAATATAACCATCTTAACATATTTGCCTTGAACTATTTGTAAAGGTAACATCGGAAATTTCAGTTACTTATTAACCTTCGTGGAGTTTCCCTTTAGTTCAGTATAATGCAGCAAACTACAGCTATGTCGATCTTCAGTAAACTATATTCTCGTAATAAGCTGTAAGAAATTACATAACTGATGTTCGTCACAGTATCTGCAGGGGTTTGACGAACGTGCGTTTTTATTGTCTTTAATATATTTGTGTTTTATTTAGCGAGGTCCGTTCTTCAAGCGTCGAATGCTAGGATGGTCAGTGAACAGTGAATTGGAAAGGATGTGAAAGATAGCGGTTGTTGCCAAATTTAAGGTATTTACTTGAAGGGACTGACGAAAACCGTGAACACCTCAGTCGGGATAGTCGGTATCCGGATCGAGATTTAAACCCGGGATCTCCTGAATACAACTCAGGGGTGCTAACTACTTGGCTGCGACGTTTGGTTAATACGACACAAATTATTACTTTGGCATAAAATAAATTTTGTAATTTGTGATTTTAATAACACGCCTACATTTAAAATTGTGCCAGTAATAAAACTCGTAGAACCTCTGTGAAGCCCACGTGAAGACAAAAGGTTCCTACCTGCGCAGTTTTGGGGGAATCACTCTTGCATCAGATACTATTTCGTTTTGTACCGAGTATCTCATACTTTTTTGGAAGTCTTTCAGTTAGTCAATAACAGAAATCTTCGCAGGGAATCTCGTACGTCTAGTGACGTGATATAGAGCGACCTGATCTATTCGTGTGGGTATGGATGACAAGTTGACTGTTGTGTTAAGTTTTGAGTTCAATCCCGCGTGACTATCAAGTGACATTCGAGCAGATTGTTCTGCGATTACTTCAGTTTCTCTCAGTTAATCATAATTGCCCCATACTCATTTATTTTCCGTCCTGCGAGGTGTAATATAAGCCCTGACCAATCAACATGTCATACCCTTGATCCCAAGTTAGGGTCCTCATCTGTCGCCTGGCACTTGGCCGATTTTGGAAGAAACGTAGTTTAATATAGCATTAGGAAGCTAACCCGAAATCATGATGTCAGTCTCAGGACCGAATCGCGGACTTCGAGATAAGAGAGGTGTGACCCGAGGTAAGACACCAGTATTCATCACTTGAGTCCTATATCCTGGTCCATGGCCAAGTTGCACATCCCAGACAAGAAGAAATGGCATCTCGCCAGCTGCAACAAGGGACTGGGTTGCCTGTTCACAATCCTCGAAGAATTTTTTTATGCACAGGATTTGCGGGGCGTTAAGTCATTAGATGAAATGGGATGAATTAATCTTCTGATCTATTTTTTATCCATATCTGAAGCAGGAGAAACGCTAGCGATTTGTGCATAAAAGGCGATACTGTTTGGGTTTCCGCTGCTGACTGAATAGAGTTATTACGTAGCAACGTGATTGTGTTATATATATATAACGAAAACCACGATTTGCAATTTGAAATTAATTTTAGGAGGTAATATACATTACATCAAGGGTGTCCAGCTTGCGGTTAGCCATTTCATTTCCACTCCATAAGGTCTGTTGGTAAATGTAAGCAAGGGTACACAGTGTGGATGTCCATGCTTGTGTGATGGGTTGGTTTTCAGCCGTGTAGCGTCATGTTGTAAACGACCTTGCTTTGAGTTTCATAATGTCACAGAAAACTGTATTTTTGTAGTCTGTAACTATGTTTGGGATCCGCAGTGGCCGCTTGGTCGCTGGGACCGTGGGTTCGAATCCCACTCAAGCCATGGATGTTTGTCCGCGTCTTTCTGTGTTGTGCTGTCCTGTGTACAGGTAGAGGCCTTGCGACGGGCCGATCCCAAGGAGTCCTACCGAATGTCTATAGATCAAGCCAACGAAAAGTTGGAACCCGCAGTGCTCAGGCACTTGAAGAACGGGACGTTCCCAGTATCCCCAGTATCCCAGTAACTACGTATGTTTAAATTGACCATCATCGATAGATCTGCGAAAAATATCTCCGCCCTGGCTAAAGGTTTTCGTCATTTTTCCAGGTCATCCAAGCATGTGCCGAGATAGTACCTTAAAACAGGCCACGATTCCTTTATTCCACATTCTTTACACTTCCAAGATTATCAGTCACCCTGTAATTCTATTCTATAGGCTATATTTTGGGGTACTGAAAACATTGATTTATAAATAATTGTTTTCAAAACAAATAAGCTGATTAATGTAAGGAGAAATATCTACAACTATACATCGTCTAAAAGTCTTGATATTTCAGGTTCTGAGGGCGGCGAATATGAAGACGACTGTCTTTTGGGATATTACCCTGATGATGGAGGCAGTAGGCGCTTCTGAAACGTTGGTCGGTTTTCCCGAATGTTCTTGGCGCAACATCCCAGTGACAGTCACCTTCAATCTGACAGTCTGTGATAATACGCAAATTATGAGTAGCATCTCATATTTACATCAGTATCCATTTGCAATTACATTTCATTACATTGCAATTACGTCTCCGGCTAAGCACTCTGAATTACGGAGACTTCAGAGTGTGAATACAATACGTCAGAAAACAATCGACTAGTCGAGTCTATTAGGGTTAGTTTAGGAAGACATTTTGTGTTATCAAATGTAATTTTCTTCATAATTTGATTAACATTTTGTGCGTTTGTTGCAAACAGAATTTGAGGACTGTGTGTGTGTGATTAAAGTGAGTCGAAAGAAATGAAGGGAAGTGACGGAGAAGAGGAGGTGATTTTAATAATAAAATGGGGCTAATATTAACAGAATTACACAGATTCTGAATGTTATTTCAAAGAAGAACAGGACTTTCATTAATTTCAAACGTAAACCAATTCATTTTATAGCTTCATACGTACAGCAAATTGTGTGCTATATTTGTAACGCATGCTTTTTCTTGATCTTGATCTCTGGCAGTAAATGAATAGATTTTATTTTGCTTGTTTCATATTATATCTAAAGGCGAGAATGTGAGCGTTGTGCCTTTACTGCGGCGTAGGTTATGGACACCCATTTGACGCGCAATATAAAAACTGCAGGTACTCTGGCAAAGAAGTAATTAAAATGCCCGTGGAGTTTCCACAAATCAATTTTATATAAATGAAAGCGGATTGTATTTTCAAATTGTGTTGAGTGCACTTAATGTGCTGAAAGCAAGTTTATGTAGCAGAAATGTTTTTTTTTCTGAGGACAAAGAGACATTTTATATGATAACTTTGCACTTTGAGAACATTTTGGTGCAGGGAAGTTTGTGCGCCAGTGTGCGTGTATAGGGGCCAACAGTAAAATTAATTTACGTAGAAACATATTTTAATTCAAAGTTTAATTACATGAAATGTGTTTGTACGGAAAGAGTCAAGTCTGTAATAACGAATTTTGCTTCTGCACAAGTTTATTGGAGTTACCAGCAAGTAGAGGGTTCGCTATGATTACTTTATTATGTTTGTTTGGAATTTATTTTGCTTTAATATACTAAGTATATTGATTTTTTCTTGTGTGCCCAACGTATGAACGAATCCAGTACTGTCTTATAATTTTTTAACCTGTTGGGTTGTTTTTAAGCAGTGTAATTTTGTAGCTTAAATGGTGACACAATACTTTATTACGTCTTGTTATTAGGCTTTCAGATGCATACAGAATAATATGAACTTGACGGAAAGAGCTGAATTAGGAGGTATGTGGGATAAATAAGAGAATAATATTAAAATTTATGTTAGAAGTCTTAGAGCATACAAGAAAGTAAACGTTCACGAAGTTTGAGTTCTAATGGCAACTTAATAAAAAGTCTTAAGTAGGCTTTTGAGCACCGTGTACAAAATCGGTCTTAACTGTATTTTTGCAACTCTAGTTTTACTTTGTAAATTTCGGAGTGTAAGAGTCTGGTATTGCTGTAATGAAACGATTGGAATGAGGTATTTTAATACTGATAATATAATACTATTGGTATTCAAGCAGTAATGAAAACAGCTAGGTTATCTGTGTTTGTTCTGGAGACCTCACGATGAAACAAACGTTTTTGCGGTTTAACGTCATGGAGCGAAGGCCTTTGTCAGAAGCTGGTATTGGCTTGGCTGTTCCAAATTACCTTGCCACTAGACTCGACGCTACAACCAGAAGATTTATTACCGTGCAGGATTTGATGTTTTTACGGTGGTGAGTCTGAAGATGGCTGTCTTCTGGGTTGTTGCGCCGTGCAGTCTGGTAGAAGTGTACCGACGTTTCAGAGCGCCTTACTGCCTCCTTCATCGCCCAGATGGTGGAGGCAGTGCCATCTAGGGCTTGGTGTAAAAAAGGTGGTGTAGGCTTATGAAATAAACTTTGCATGATTTCATCGTTTTAACTTTGGAAAGAGAAATTTTAAAGTAATGGTTATTGACAACTAACAGTAAACCCAGTCGACATCAATACATATCAGTGCGTCATGAAATATAAGTAGTCGCTAGTGGTGCAGTAATGTACAAGTTTTGAGCAGACATTGGATGAGAGGGTTTTTTTTTGCTCACGTGCGGGTGTAATTGTTTTGGCTGTGCGCATAGTATTTTATCGTAGTACGTACTGAGAGGCGCAGATGAATCAGATCGTGCGATTTAGGGATCTGTGGTGTTTCAAATCTACATTGCCACTTATTACTGCAGTAACACTGCCAGCGGTGCATGCCGAAACACAGTCTGATTATAACACATGTCAGAACGTTGAGAAGATCTTTACGATTGGGAAATAAATTACATGTGCCAGTTAGAAAATATCCCAGGATTGTGTTCTGTTGGTATCACTGTTCCATCATATTCGTGATTTCATTACTTTCACTATTACATATTCTAAGTTTGAAGTTTATAGCGTATGCCACCTGCCTACTTATTTAGGGCCTATTTTTACTCAAGAACACAAAATAGAGGTCGGATTACGTAGCCCGAAATAAGATCTATTGCTGTATGAAAGAATTGGAATCGTTCGGCCACGTCTGGTAGTTGTCACTTGTTTAAATGTAATATGGCCTACCAGCCCTCGAACAATGTGATGGGTTATAATTTCAGGCGGACATGATTTTACGCCCATTTTTTCCTGGTGTCTTGTCCTGTGTATGTAGATGTAACGCATTGCCGTCCGGTGAATTTTACCGGATATTTTGTCGTGTCACGCTTTAAGAATTAATGCCGAATCGGAACGGATCAGGATCGTAATCCGTGGAAACTGAAGTAGAGTGTGTTCTTTATGTTTAATTGAAGTGATTATTAATCTGCGTAGGCTTACGTGCGGGTAAAATTGAACGATGCCGAAGTTTTATTTAATGGCATGATGTTTTCTGGGCTCTGAATTGGAAAGGTGTGGAAGCAACTGATATTAGCCTGATGTAAGGTGCTGAAGGGTCTCCGGAAACTATGAAAACCCTTAACTCTCTACCATCTGAACACGGTGGTAGGCTAACCACTTCTTCACGACCTTTGTTTGATATTAAAAGTTATCAGGATGGACACTGGGTTTCACAAACGATTTAGTGAGCCGTTTAGCAGATTTTGACCTTCGCGTGCTGTTTTAAGATATTTTGGTACTTAATTACTTGATATCTCACAGAACCACGAATAAATAGATCGTTTAAAATAGACTTCGGTGTGCGTGTCGATTTTATTCTTAACGCCAGTTCATATAATTATCAAACACGCTGGGCGTTTCGACGTGAAGTGCACCACGAAGTGGATGGCAACCGACTGTGACGTGTTTTTTTTCCCTCTTCGTGAAGACAACATTGTGTAATCGTAGTGAAACCTCTGACTCTTATCTACAGCAGGTAATTTTGGCCCTGACACTGATCTGTGATTGTATTGGATCGTATGTCCGATTGAATAGCCAGTACGAAGTGTGAGAGTTCATTGATGACGTAAGCGGCAGTTCCTGTATGTATTCATTCCAGAATATGACTTTCCTCGTCCATATTACATACATAAGGGTAGTCAAATTTTAATGTGACTAAGAAACGTTTGAAGCTTTCTGTATGATATTATTTCTGAAACTAACGCATTTCAGGGATTTATAAACACATACGAGTTGTAAGTAGGGGCACTTCCGAATTATTATCCGTTCGTTACCTCAGCAACTGTGGTTTTGTTGAGGGGATTTACAGTTTTCGGATGACGATATCTTGTTTCTTAGCTCGCGAAAAAAATACGATAATCAGGTTTATATTTGATCTTAATGGCCTTTTGCATGCGAGTCGGAATGAGCGGTGAGGGAGGGTTTCATATATATATAAATAATGGTAGGCATATTCGTGCAGAAACCGGAGGATTCTAGGAACCCCGCATTGCATATTTCTGACGTGGTAAGGGTTGAATGTTGGTGGCCTGAACTGAATTAAACGCCTCCTTCCGAGTAACTCTCGTTCGTACAATATTAATTTGATTTGTACCATTGCATATAAGAGTAACTGCTAGTTGAATGTACTGAATATCCCTCTTACTGCCCCCCCCCACCCCCCTCCCGATTGAAGTAGACTGACTATCTGTTCTTACGGATTGGCTGATCGAGAATATGCCAGACACAGAAGCAAACGTGTTCACTATCCCCTTACTTATATCAGAAATAATTAAATTGATGGTCTTGGTTTCTTACATCATTTGATAACCACACTCCTTCTCACCTCCGGCCTTTGATCTTATAGTCTTGAGAATAAACAAGTGTTAGACGTTAGTTTACCAGGGAGACAACATTCGTAGGAAATCTGAGGTCCTCATGGCTGTGAATATGTGTACGTAGATACCAACGTTTCGAAGAAACATATTGCTTCCATCTTCAGGGCTGAAGACACGCATCGGAAGTATTTATAGGTATCTCCAAATTCGAGACTACGTGTGCACAATATCTGATGGCTCAAAGTAGATTTGAACATTTTCCGTTACTGCTTAACACCGACATTTCGTTGTAGGTATGTGATTGTGAAACAAATCAGATATCAGAAATTCAGTCCGCGTGAGTCTGATAAGTAAGCTGGCATGTTATGAAAACTACAACCCTTATTTACTTTTTGTTCTTCTTTCTTTGCCTTTTATTTGTTCGTAATGTTATTTGTTTTCTTTCGTCTTTTCTTTCCTAGTCTGCTTTGTTTCTGTTTCCAGCTGTCGATTTAAAGCACTCTGCAATTTTGTCACTGGCGGAGCTTATTATTTGTTTGTTTGTCTATCACGTGACAGAAATGTTTCCCCTCCGACAAATTCGTGGAAGCGCTGTGGAGCAAACTGTATGAACAGGGAGGAGAAAAAAGTGATACCACATTATTTTCCATCATATTCTGTTTTTTTTTTTAAAGTTTTCACTTCCATGATAAACAGTTCTATTTATTACAGGTATTTGCATTTCACTGCATATTCCATCCAGAGACCACAGAAATATTGCGGTGGACATATATACACAAGATTCGGTTTATTCCAAGCCCCGTTTATTCAAGTTTTGATGTAATGCAAAACCTATAGCTAGTATCACCGTTTCGATTTCTTTGCTCGTTAGCTATTAGACACTTCGGTTTATGTACGTGTTTCATTCTATCGAGTCAGACTCATTATTTTACTTTAATTTCGCACTGATTTCATTTACTATACTAGCCGTCACCATTGTGCATTCTTAAAGACTACGAAAGGACGTCACTCTCTCTCTGTTTTGACCTACCTTCACTCGCTTGGGCTCCGTGGGCGGTTGTGTTGAAGAAGAATGTGTATCGAGGAGTGTCATAGTTCGTATTTGTTCACTAGATGATCAAATCAAGGAGGTTGATGTGGGCGGGGCATGTAGCCTGCAGAAATTCGTAAAGAATGTAGTTGTATGCATGAATGGAGATCACTCGGGAGGCCTGGACGTAGATGGTAGAGTAATATTAAAATGGATATTTGGGAAATAGGACTGGCTTTGGATATGGACCGATCACGGGCTCCTGTGGCCATAATGTACTTCGCTTTGTTTTATACAAATTTCTTGGCTAGCTGAGCGTGGTGTTACCTTCTCAAGAAGAACACGGCTTGTTGGAGTTACTCAGTTTAATTAGTACTTAATTATCATCTGGTTTCATGTGACTTTGAAGAATCTGTGTAGCTGATACAGTGTCGTTGACCGAAGCTTGAAATTAAACTTCTTTGAGAAATATACTCGAGGCTTTGTCGGTTGTGTGACGCAATGTGTGTAATTATCCTGTTACTTATTATTATCATCCAACGCGTAACTTTTTAATTAACGCCATAATATTTTAGAAATGAAGTTGGTTCTATTTTACTTAGTTTAGGTCGGTAAGGTTTTGGCATCTCTCCTGCAACATTTTGACAGAAGTGGAACCAACTTCTGAAACGTTGTGTTCTTAGTCAAAACGAAAACACTTAGACAACGTGCAAAAATATTTTGACATCTCTTCAGTACTGTTAATGAGTTCTGATATATTCGGGTGTAGTCGTATAGGGAATATTTTGGCACAGGAAATGTATAAAATAATGTCAGCTGCAAGGACGCTCCGTGCTGGCCTCGAAGTCCTTAAATAGGTAAACTTTCAGCTGTATTTATTTTAATAGTCACTGTTTAAAAGAAGTTAAAATCTGATTTCTTCATTGTTATTACATAAGGCTAATCATGGGATGATAACTATCACATTGAACTATAATAGTAATGTTCACAAATTGATTATATCGTAAAAGATTATTGTGATAAAACATATTGATATGTAAGCACCAGATGAGTTAGGAGATTTACGTTCGAAGCAGAACACCAAGTGATATATAGACACTAATAATCAGTAGATAAATTTCAATACTTTTGAGTAGACGTTTGTTTAATTATGTGTGTATATTGTCTTGGGTGTTCTTGGCCCTCTTTTCTACAAAAAGTTATTATTGCCCGTAATAATCATTCATGAATGGGGTGCTTATGTGTGCCGTGCTAACTTGACACGAGTGTACTTACTACAACTCGGATCGATTCAAGGATGTTGGCTCGACTGTAGGGGGCTATCCAGTAGCCTGTTATAGCTTACGTGTATTTCTGCATGCATGAGAATGACTCATCGGGAATCATTATACAGGCCAGTTCTATGTTCGGAATGCAGCCTACAGCTTTCTAAATAACACGCCTATTTCACGTTTTCCTTTATGAACCTGAAATGTCTGTGTTTTGAATGTTTGTATGTTTGTTTGACTGATAGCCAGCATCATGATAATAGCTCAAAGGTTTAATGCAGCAGATGTGAGGCGTCCATTCATATAGACTACCTCCCAAAAATCCAAGTGTTCTAGATCGTTCGAAAGAAAAAAATCCCAGTTCCTGGGTCTCCGAGGTTTGTAAACTTTCTATAACACAGTACCTGGATGACATCCCCTTGTCGTCTGTCCGGCTATTGCGTTCTATGTATATTTACAAACTCGTGGAAGGGCCATGTTATGGGGCTGTGACAAGGGACCCACTTCATGCCTGGAATATGCTTGTTAAAATGTTTTGGCGGACAGAATATTTAGCAGATTACTCTCACTTAACGGTGTGCATACCTTGGCGTAATCATATGACTGCTAATGTATCTCTGTTCAGTAGTGAATCACTTTTATGCATCGTCAGGTTTTAACGACTTGTAGCTCATTGGGAAAACCCAAAATGTTTTAGACACGCAACGATGTAACAATGATATTTGATGGCTTAAGAAAATTTATAACTTCTCCTAAACTATTGACCCAGGAATTAAAACGCAGTTTGAAAAAGAAATACTTTTGTAGGGTTCTCGTTAAGTAATTAATTAAATCCATAGAACAGAATTCTTTATTAAAAAAGAACTACTGTTAGCTTCCCAAGGACTGCTCCGTGCAGTTGGTTTGGCAACCGGTAGCTTATCGTCGCCGTTGCCTGTTAGCGGAATAACAAGGACATGAAATACGACAGAATATGTCGGTTCTAAATACTTGTCTAATGAAGCGATTTCAAAGCTGCGTTACGATCTTGCATTGCTGGACCTTGTGGAAGGCTATCAGCTACTGGAATGTTATGTCGGATCTGCAGTCTACCTACGCAGCCAATTTCCATTCACTCCACGGCGCAAATCTGCAATTATTCTCTGAATGTTTATGATTGACTGCTCGGTATGCCGATTGCTAAAGTTATTTAGTAACCAGTTAATACCGGTTATGGAAACAACACAGAATATATTAAATATAAATGTGCAGAGAGACTGGTATTATTATTTAGCTTTATCGACCTAAGATTTAAAGTAATTTCACGAAGTATTGCATTCTGAACTTGAGGTCCCTTCACTGGAATCCGGTAATCCCAGCTATTCTTATTGATTAAACATTACATTTGCTACAATTAGCATCTAAAAAACTATTTTAATCCGTTGCAGATTGAATGAGGTTTATTTACTTGTAAGCAGGAAATTATATCTAATGAAATTCTTGTTATTGCCTGTCATTGACACGAATATTTCTCTGCATTCCAACACAGAGGGTTAAGAAAGTTTTAACTAATTATTTTTCAAAATTATGGGAGACTTTTTCTGTGAGTATGTTGTTTTAAATATGCAAGATGGTACCTTGATGATGTAAGATGTTATTTAGGGTATGAATTAAACAGATGACAATTTCATGCTACGGAACAGCACTGTGAAACACCTGGTGACGAGGTTATGGGAACATTTTGATGAGTTTGAGTCCCTGAATTTGACGTCCGATTTGTGCACGATAACAATAAATGGTCAAATTGTTGAACAGGCTCAAAACTTCAGATATTTAGGTTGTAATTTTGGCCCTACCACATAAATATGACAGAGACGTAATAAAAAATTTTCATGAACTTCAGAGTATGTGTGATACAGTAAGGAGAGCGTTAATAAATAAGAATTGAAACGACGTAGTGCTTAAATTTTGACATGATTGCAGTACCCCTACTAATAGATCACATAGAAGAATAGTGGAAGTAGTAGAAACTGAATTTCGGGAATATATTTCTGAGTTTACCGTCAAAAACGAAGTGAGCAACACAAATGTTTGACGTGTAGGTAATTGGTGGGAACATATTTGTCGCCTGATGCCTGTTACCATCAGAATTGTAGCCTTGTTAAACGGTAGACACTTAATTTTATTATGAGATGGATAATTACTGATTTTTAGGTGTTATTTATTGTATTTATATATTGCTTGCGTTGCTGTTTTATTCTGTTTTCTTGTATGTCGGTGACTATAAATAACATTTTATTTTGTTTTCAGGTTAGTACCTGGAATTTATTGGTTACTGAGACGGCCAAGACCTTTGATGGGTGAGTGAAACATATCACTGTAATATTATTTATTCCGAACATTTAGTTGTTATTTTATACGAACCGTTCTTCAGTGCCTGAGCATCTATGGGTCCCAACTTTTCGTTGGCTCTGATCTGTATACAGTTGGTAGGACTCTTTGGACGAGTGATCGGCCTGTCGCAAGGCCTCTACCTGTGCACAGGAAGGCACGACACAACATCCATGGCTTGAGTGGGATTCGAACCCACGGTCCCAGCGGCCAAGCGGCACAAAACCCACGCCCTCATACCACGCGGCCACTGTGACGGCACATTCCGAACATAATTCATCGAACCTTATAACATACTTGACGTGCAATGTTTTGGATTATGTTTTACAAATTATGTTTCCTGTAGCGTACAGTATGTATAGTCGTGTTCCCTCTTTGAATTCCACCATTTCAGGAGTATGAGAAAGGCAGTGGATGTGTCGGTTGTGAATATAGGGTCTTTGAAAAACAAAATCAACTGGTGTACGAAATATGAAAGTGGCGCCTGAAGGGGTCTTCTGTTTTACTTGCAATGTAGGGATTCTTGTTCGTAACCATTTACTTTATTCTAGTAATGACGTACTTTAACATCGTAATTTTATTTCCAAGAAATGACAGTTCGACACTGTATCCCCCCCCCCCCCCACAACACATTAAAACATGTGCGGTAGATGATGACAGAAGAACTGTTATGAATCTTCAAATACTCATTGACATTCAGTTTCATTATGATGTCTTTGTAGAGTTATGTCATCGTGTGGACTTGTAGGTAGATAACAGCCTTTCAGAGAAAAGTACCGTCTGTGTCTTCAGAGCTGAAGAAACATACTGTCTACAGGTCTGAAGATGGAGACAGTACGTTCTTTCGAATAGTTGGAAACTATATCTCTACGAGTCTACACCGCGTCAAACTCGGAACAATGTCGTCCTAGCCGCCGTGGGAAACTCAAATCTTTCATGTTTGCGGTTTGTTCTAACCTTTGAAAACTAACATATGAAAGCTATATTATGTCGTCATGATTTATCGTTCTCTGAACTTTAACCCTGTAGATATTTGTGACTAATTGCATAAATAGTCGTCGAGCTGTTACATTACTTCCAGATAAGCTGACGACATCTCAATGAGATAGTACATTTTAATGTAATACTGGCGGGCAAATACGACACCCATACTTTGGAAAACTCCTTCATATACGGCAGAGGAACATATTATGATTAAAAATGTAGTTATAAAGCCACCTCCATGGAAATAAGTGTTTGTGTTGTAGAATAAATTGTGTTAAATAGCCTTATATTTTTGGAGGAGAGACTGTGTCACTCTGCTGGCTCCATTAACTTTGATTATACAAGAATACGTTCCTTCGTCATTAAAACCGTCACCACGTGTCCTGGCTATTTATTGTATTATTTTCAATTTTACGTTACATCAGACATACTCTTTTGAATAGTGTTTCCTCTGTGTCTCTGTCTATTTTTCCTTTTCTTTTTGTACTGTGTACAAAGCCAGCTTTGATGTTACTTTTACTCGCTCAGTAGGAAATAACAATGCGCTTTCACGTTCCCTAATGGGGTTCTGTCTTTCAAAGTAGTTGTTTTTTTTCTGTGATATGTAGACGTTCGGCAGTGCGGAAAATTCAATTTCCACTCTAAGCTGTGAAATTTCTGTGCTTGCAATTAATGTGGCATTCTTTTTTACAAACTTTATCAAAGCTTGTAGGATTTTAAATCGTATTTACAGTGGGATCTTGTTCAACCCTGCTTCGCCATTTCATCGGCCTAAGCTGATTCTTCTGAATGTGTCGCTGCTTCGATATATTTAACTTCTCCTGTTAACATTCGTTAACTGCATTTACCCACAGAGTTTATTTATGGATTTAATGTGATTATCAGAACAAACAGCTATTATTTTCCTAATCAGCATCAATCATTTAATATTTTGTAATTGAGACGCGTTGTGTTTTCCTTGAGGTAGGAACTGGCATTTTAAATGTGTATGTATCAATTAGATTAGATGGCCAGACGCACACGGCGAAGTGAATGGGCCCGTATTTACGTTTGTAAGTACGAACGCGTTAAAGGAATACCAATATTGTTATACTGTCCGCGAGGGTTACGTAATTGAAACCCGGTATTCTTGATTTTACTAATTTTAATAAATGCTGTAATGATAAAGGACAGCTTGATTTTACGTGTTTTGCTTAAGCCGTATGCCTTTAGTTTTCCGTGAACGTATAGTTGGAACATTAGTTAGGTAAGGTTGGAAAAAAACAGGTCTGGTACATTTTTTCCTTTCAAATAATTTTTCATTTGCCTATTCGTGTGTGTTCAAGTTGGCTGCGAAGACTGTTCTACAGTGGATATTTTATGTGCTTGTAGCTTAAGTGTGTCCGCGAAGTGAACGTCTGTACCAAACAATTAATTTTACAAATTGATGTTACAGTAATTGCATAGAAATTCATTACAACCTTCGAGAGATATCTTTGTAGTATGTTCTCACGTTAAACCTCATGTCTTTGAAGTCTTGCACAGACGATCATTAATTATCTTTTCTTCCTTCTCCTCTGTCAATTAGGTCACTTCATTCTCTTCCATCTTCAGAAAGAAAAGCATTCTTTCCATTTGATTCTTGGTCATTTTATGTCTTTCTCCTATCTTTTAGAAGCGATGGTTATATTTATGTGCTCATGACAAAAGTATGATTCTTTTTCCTGTTTATTTAAATACTAAATTGATTGTTTGACTTCACTATTTCTCATCGCCATTTCAAGAAGTGTTCTGATGAAATGCTTAGCTGCCTCAGTTCTGCATCCTGTATATGGACAAAGGGTAACTTTCATTGGTGGTAATCTATCGAACGTGGTAGCAGAGTTATAGGAAGTCTTTACTTCTTATTCGGAAGGCCCCTGGTTAAAATTTCAGCCATGAATGAGCTATTTTGACACGTTTTTCTTGCCTCAGTCTGTCACTGAAATTCTGGGACAGTGTCTTAAATATGCTGCGACTGCTTTATTCCATATTTTTCCATTTCAATATTCATTATTCATTTGACGTTATATAGTGTGTTACCGAGAGAAAAAAAAACAATTCATGTGATAGTAACAGCGAAATCAGGCGCCTAATTGGTGTATCTGATTGCATTTCTTTGTATCCTATTTATGCCCTGGGATTGGTTGTAAATAATCTCGTACCACTTTACTTTAAAGTGGTCAGAAATTTATAGAATTAACTCGGAACTCTGCGATTTGTGGGGTAGTTCACCAGAAGAAGGGCATTTCTAGTTCTTAAGTTCTTGCACGAAACTTAGTTGTCATGAGAAATGTTTGTTTCGTTGTCTTCTGTGCAGACCCTCGTATGGGTAAAATGTTTGGCCTCAAAATGGAATTTTTTTACAGCTGCGGACAATTTTCGAAATATCACTGTGTATTAGGAAGACCTCTTAGAAATTTGTCTGGGAAACTTACTGAGGATTAATAACTTCCCTCAGTCTGTTCAGACAAAATATAGGGTTGATGATGATTATGATAATATTATTACTATTAATAATAATAATAACGCTGTAAAAATAAAATTATATAATACATGTGGCACTTGCTGAAAATAATATGTATCCCGGAAATAGCTGCTGCCCTATGTACCTTAGGGACAAGGTCTGTCTCGGGTACATGGAAGTACATACCCCATAAAGTGGTGAATAGATGGGATAATAATATTGATAATAATAATAATATAGCACTTAATGTTTTGTTCAACATATGCATTACCAGTAAAGATTTTGTATGAAATACAGTTCAGATACTTTCTAAATACAAGTAAGACGACCTTTCAGCTTCTTACTGTGGATTCCGTCTTTATGTTGATGAAAAGTAGCGACTAATCAGCATTAATGTTGCCGCTTTTCATTACCAAGTCTCTCTACTCTGAAAGTAATTTGTTCAGCGAAAACATTCACCTTCCGAGATATTTCGAGAGGTATTTAACAAGTGAGCCTCTTAATATGTTGTTTTATGGCTGTCGTGTCGTGTCTAAAACGTGAATATTACCGACATTTTCTATACACAGAAGTCTGTCCAACGCATTGAGGAACTTACCTCTCATGTACATAACTTCGGCCGGTATTCATGTTTTAAATATTTATTGTTATTTTCGATTCTCGTATACCTTACAAAGAGGTCGTCAGTGTTCCAGTATGCACTACAGATTACCCCGTGCTTGTCACCACACAATAAGGAAACTAAGATGCGAAGTATCTCAACACCCATACTTGAATCGAATCCATATTTATAATTTATTTGGAGGTTATTTAACGATGTATATCTGCAAAGTTACGTGCTGTAAAGAAACGATCGTAGACCCTTTTCATTTTCTCAACATTCAACTCGAATAATTTAGGAAATCTACAGAAACCGTGAAAGTTCGCGAGTGCCCCGTCGTGGATTTGAAATAGGTACGTTCTGAACACAGTCCAGGCGCATTATTGCCGCACTTACTCCAGGACCTGTTCATTTTTCACTACACTTATTTCGAAATTAATACTCTGTAAATAGTTTAAGTGCAAGGCTTGACGGTAAATTGAGCGGAAGTCTATGCATACATGATAAATGACAAGATGAGGAGTCTTGTTAGATCGATAGACTGATGTATGCGCAAGATTTCCGTGCTCACACTACATTCTACGGCCTATATACTGCCTGTGTAAACTTATGCATATTCAGTTTTAATGTGACCCTTTAATTAATAAAGTGTGAGCTTTACATTCCTTAATGGGTCGGGTGTTGAAACAGGTGGTAGCTGCGGTTGGCAAATGCATTCAGAGTAGCGTAACCCTCCCAAATGACGAACCGTTTCTGACCATGGTTATGATCGTCATAAAAAGCAGAACCAGCAACACTGGCATAGCTTGTCGTAAAAATGCAATTTTATCTCGGGGTTCTCGTAGCAAGTATAATACCACAAAATTACGCTTTGTTTTGTGTTAATTAAAACATTTCTATTTGGAGCGGCGGTTGTGGCAAATGCGTGAGTGAATTGAATTAGGTATATAGCCCACTGTCTGACTTCTAAATCGTGAGAAGTCAGCCCCCCCTCCAAGTCTTCACGTCAACGATGAAGAGGTTTTGTTTGGTTTTAGGTGCCATGCTTTAATGCAAGGCGTTTGGAAATGAGAGTCTTCAAGTACCCGCTTTGAAAACAGGAACACGTTGAGGTGGGGCATATACAGAGAAAATCAGTTGCTCAGAATCGGTTTTAAAACAAAACCGGAAATTTGGTTTCATCAAAGAATGCCGTCGCTTTAAATTAGCCAGTGCCAGGGAATGGTTTTTCCGCTACTGTTTTAGCTCGAAACTGAGCTGATCAGTTTTCTACAACTTCATTCTCGAGTAACGTGCAGAGGAGGTCCCCTACACAATCTGTAGCCTCTGTACTGAACTAATTGTTGGTATAGGATTTGAGACTTCGCGGCGAGGACAATCAGCCGCGTTAACTGGTTACCGTAGTAAACCGACGTTTCGGGAACACAGGCGACTTCTGAGGTATCCAGTCACAGAACCCTGATGATGGGGACAGAATTGGTTCCCGAAACGTCGGTTTTCTACGGTAACCAGTTGACGCGGCTGATTGCCCGAGAAGATTTTATTAATTGATGATAGTTTTCGTCGACTTGTCATGGAAGAGGATTAGCTAAACTTGTATAAAGAACGACATTTTTTCTCATCTGTATTTAATGCAGGTGTGATAATTTCACAGCGTTGTGATACGTCTAATGTCGTCTTGTCATTTTTTCGCCGATGTCGTCATCACCAGATGAACAAAACTTACGCCACCTCGGATGACGCTATGGGGACTGAACCAAGTAGTTTCTCTTGTATGTTGGTCATCAAGAAACATTTTTGATGAAAATTACTACTTGCAACAGATTTCATGCGCCTGATTTCCGCTGTGTTCATGACTTCGCTTAAGATCTCTCGATGACTCTTCAGTCAGTTGCTCTGTTCTTAAAATTGAATCGTTAGACAACAAACGCTTAATTGCAACGGAAAACTATAATTGTTCTAAATAAGATGCTTTGTAGAAGTATTTCTGCAAGAAGGTTAATTAGAAGCCAGAGCCTTCATTTCGGTGTCTGGCTGTAAGATGGAATGACAGTCGCAAGTTCCGTTTTCCGACACAACCATTCGCCTTGGTTGTAGTATACAAAAACATTATTTTTGCTTTCGTTTTGGACTATTTATTTTACGTGCCATTAGGAAAACCTCTGCCGAGGCCGGAGGCTTACATGTTCGCTCGTGTTTTCTTTGCCGTGCTGTCTTCAGAACAGGCCGTAAGGTATAATCAGTGAAAGCTTAAGAAGTTGAAGTACGTTTGTTAGTTAGTAACCCGTGGAATGATTTTTACATTGACTCTGATAAAAATTTGTCAACACAGTATACGCAGGCGACACGGCTGTGCTGTTTGTCGGTAAGTCATTGCGCTAAATCTAACATTTTATGAACTCCCGTTTCGCTTTCAAGGGAATCTAAGTGCATGTATTGGGCCGGGAACATTATAATTTAGAGTTGTTTCATTTGTCAATGTTTTTCTGGCTTAATAGCAGGCGACTTGTCATATACCGATTCTTTTCCTACGACACTCTGCTGCAATTCGGAAGCTTGCAGATTTATGCCGTTACCCAACACAAGAAATTCACACTGTCTATAGAACATAAGATTCACTGCTGTTTTCAAAAAACCTCGTCTGTGTCCTATATTTTGATTCAGATTAATCCAGTCGAAACAAAATTTTTATATCCATTTTAATATTATCCTACATTTCTACGCCTAGGTATCCCAAGTGGTTCAGTATAACGAGAAAGGTACGTAGGAAACACAACGTATCGACAGAAAGAACTGTTCGGTCCGTCACACCTCGTTTTACTGTTTTGTGTAACCCTCTGGTAGGGTGTGTCTGGAATTAAATGAATGCTACGTTCCTAGTATACCACGACATCGAATATTTTCCCCTGCCATGTTTGAGTTATCCGTTTAATTATATATTCCTTTTGTATTAATTCCAACCGCAATGAGGTATTTGAGCTGTTAATCCTTTTTGCTGAGGTTTCTCCTTTATAAATATGTCATTTGTATTAAGCATATAAATTTTATTTCCTTTACTGTGTTATTTTTTAAACAATATGCACATTACAGTTAACGTTTGGTTCACAGGAGGAAATATTGATGTGTACGTTACATATTCAAGCGGTTTGAGCCGCTGCTATGAAATTATTGTATTAAGTTTAGCATTGAATTGTTTTGTGATAGTTCTTATGCACCTAAATTATGTAACAGATTGTATGAATCAGAGTAATACAGTGATTAACAAAGAAAGATTGGATATCGATGGAAGGGCCAAATTTCCGGTAACCCAGCTCTTTAGTTATACTAACTACCTTCATGGAGTAGAGTTCTTGTTGAGAAGATGGTAGTGGTCAGGAAAGCCAATAAATTCTCGCCGTTTTTGGAACTGGAAGGTTCAGTAAGATGTTTACAAGAGCCCGCATCTTTGTTCTGTCCTCGGCCAGATGATTATATCCACTCTTTCACGTACTATTTCTTTAAGATAACTTTGAATGTTATGTTTCGATCTACGCTTCTGCTCCTTTCAGATGTTCTAGTTACAATTCTTGTGTATCTAGTACGTCCGTTGTACATAACCCTCCCATCTCAGCCACCTTGGTGCTATCAAAGGAAGAAGAGTACAAATATGGCGCTCGTCATTGTACAGTTCTATGCAGACTCATGTCAATTCTCTCTTAGTTCCTAATAGCCTATTGTCCTCAGCACTCTGTTCTCCAGCTCCTAAAAGTTTGTGTTGTGACGTGTATTCTATTTGAGTTTACCCATAGTTCAGAGCTGCTTACTGCTTGAATCATCAGAGCGCGTAAGGGGGGAATCCTTCGTGGTCTTGAAGCATACAGTTTGGTGATGGCTACTAGGTCTAGTAAGCAGAAACTTTGCGCCTTCTTCCCAGAATGAATAACACAATTATTCCTAAAATATTTGTTGTGTTTATTTTGATGCCATGAGTATTAAAAGTATTTATGTGGACACCGTTCTGGATGAATTTTATGCGGTGATTTGCATACATAATTTTGACGTTTGCAAAAGAGTTTGTGTAAGAATTCGGACAAACAATGCGATGTCGAAGCACTTAGGTTTGTTAGAGTTTGTTAGCAGTGGGTGTAGTTAATTCTGCGTGTTAGTTCGATCCTGTGATGTGTTACGCTGTGCTCAATTCTGAACGTTTTCATCTTTGCCGTCACATTTTAATCCTTCTCCCAGACGTGAGCAGGATGGAGGATTAGTCAATATAGCTGCCTACCATAACTCCCTTCAACCCGGGCTGTGGCAATGTGTAATACCATCACATCAGAAACTGCTTCACGCGCTATTGGATTCCCATAGAGGGATAATACAGGAATAACTAGACAGAGGAACTCAGTGAATAAATTTCGTTCCTTTATTTAAAAAAAGTAAACCGTTCATAGAAATTCCCTTTGAGGGTAACATTAACGCATTCAAGGCCAAAAACGTAAATGTGTATTCTTTAACTTAACCGAGATGGATGTTTTATATAGTACCTGAAATAGATGCCACTGTTATACGAAATATACTTAATTTGTTCATGTACTTGCTATATCAACGTAAAACTCGTACTAAAAATGGTGTCACTGTTTTATTAATTAGCCAATACTTAACGTGATGAATAACAATTGTCTTTTTGCATTTATAGGATTATTTCCTGTATTTATATTATATTTTTCCGATTGTTTAAAATGATTTTTAAGAACGTCCGTTTATATTATCGAGAATAATATGGGGGATGATGAGTTAGGTAATTAAGGAAGGTGTGTTGAATTGCCTTAGGATCATGCCCAGTTGCTGACTTTGATGTTAATGATGTTGAAGTTTGTTGTGTTTTTAGTTTAATTACGCAATTATTTTTCAAGGATTTTGTTGGCCCAGGACAGGGTTCGATGGAGGGCTTTGGTTAATTCGGTGATGAACCTTCGGGTTCAGTAAGCCATCTAGTTAGTTAGTTAGTTAATTATTTTGCAAATATTAGTAAACTTGTATGAGATTTTGTTTTCACGGCTTTGAATATATGGATTGTCGGTTTCGATTATTGTGGCCTTTATGATGGAGATAGTAAACTACATTGTAACATCCCAGAATACTGCCGTCTTCATACTTCTTATCAAATCATCACTTTAACGTATGCTATTTGTATCCTTTGTGTGTATACTGAATGCTTTTGTGACAAATAACATGATATCTCCCCTCGCAGAGTTTTTGTTTGATTTTCTGAATAAGCAGCTATTATTCTAAACATAAGCCGACTGATCTATGTAACGAAGAAGCAACAGGTTTTGTTAGAGATAATAACTAAGCTTTAAAATATTATTTAGATGAACTTTGTTCTTTAATAGAGTGAAGCGGTCTTTTAAAAACGTGAGATCCGGGCAGAAACAAGAATGCGATTAGATTTGTCATTGGCAAAATATCATTCGAAATGGAAGCCATGCCGTCGACTATCGTACGAGCACCGTTAGGCTATTGCTAAATAAAACAAAAGAAGTAACACCTTCGTGTTTCCCATTAAGTAAACGAATAGACCTTAGGTTAGCTCACCTGTGTTCATGAGGACGAACTAGTGGGCCTACATGCAATGTATGTGAGGGGTGTGAAGGAATAGCGTTTCAGAATTTAATGCTCAAAGATGTACCGTAATGGATTCCAGTCTAAATTCGGATAAGTAAATGTGGTGCTAATGGTAGAAGCGTAGGCCCAAATGTACGGTCGTAAAATAGCTTGCTGACAGCAAAGGTTCTGCAACAACTATACCTACTTGTGCACTAGATGTGTGGTGGTTTAGTATCTGTTCTGAAAATATGAACCTGTTTGTACTACAGGCCAAAATATTCTGGTTACTCAGATGAAGACAAGTATAAAACATGCTTCAAAGTTTCCGTCACTCACACAAATCAGTCATATCAGATGGTTTACTGAATAGGAAAAGAAGATTAAATTCCTTTACAAACCAGTAGCGCGTTATTTATGGAGAGGAATGTCGAGTAATGTTTGAGAATTGAAAATACATGTAGTTCTTAGTTCAAAAATTCCTTTAGATGCTTCATTTTGGGCCACCTTTGATTCTAGAAAGAATTGCGAGTAAGGTTTCGGATTTTTTTTTCGATCCTTGAACAGTTTTCGTGTTTTTATCCTGGCTCAATATGTGGCGTAACAGTGGAAAGGTTTCGACATCTCGTAGGAACACAACTTCCTCCATCTTTAGAGTACGTTGGCAACCTTTTCCACTAGCCCACCACACGGCATAAAAAGAACTAGACAAAATAATTACAAAATCCAGTGGTCCTGTGTTCGCCACAATTACAAGTTCCCACTATGATGTATTTATTAGGTATAAGCTGCATGGTTGTGATTTGGTCATAGGTTTTCGCGGCTGTAATTTCCCATCTACTACATTGTTTATATACAGACCTTCTTAACTCCGTTGTACTAGTTTACCCTGAAGATGACAGCTGTAATGTTTGACAAAACATGGGGAAACCTTCAGCATCGACGTGGATTATTTAGTAATATTTTAATCTACACAACTCATACTTTTTGTAATTTTAAGTACAAAATAAAATTTTAATTTAGTTTAGGTATATTTTAAGCCTCACGAAAGATTTTGTTGTGAGTGACGGAGTAGAAATATTTATAATGGTGACAACAGGATGCAAAGAATAGACGCGTACTACAGAATTTTGTAAATATTAATGCGCCCTCATCGTTTCCACCGACATTGTGCACCTTCTTTAACGTCATTTATCTAGCATTTACTGTTTCTGCGAGCTACTATTTAAGTTGTGATTAAAAGCGAGGCGGTAGTGTAGAATTAGACAAATGAAGCCCGATAACTTGGTGCTGTACATGTTGCAACAGGAAGAGGGGAAGAGTAGTCTGTAGATGAAGTGAATGCGCCCAAAGTTCTGCATAATAGCAAACCTTACCCGAAACTTTAAAGTTTCCACGTGTTCTTAAGTTTCCTCTCCAATGCGTCTAACTCGTGACTTCGCTTCCCACTCTCGCTCTATAGAGTATTATCATCATTGTTAACAAGAAAACGGAAACCACATTCAGTAGCATTTGGGTCACGTGACGCCGTGTATTACAAAGGAGCTCAGAACAGAAATAACCAGATATCTACTTTGTACACCAAAGCATTCCACACGAATTTTCTACCTACACGTCACGGTTGAGGCTTTTGGGATTCGTTCGAGATATGAAAGTACACTACCCCGCCTTTGTAGTAACGTCATCAGAGAACGGGTGTGAATGTCTGCAAATACACAAAGCTGAGAGCGGTCATTTAATAAGTTTCCTCAGCAGCGCACTTCGCCCTAGTTTTTACATGTACAACTCTGATCTGTATGAGGGTGTAGTGTTGTGGTGACAGTTTGAAATTTATATAAAACCACTGACGGTACTATAACTCATTTCCAATTCTCCGAGATTCTTTTTGTCGTTTTTAAATAATTTCTGGCACTGAAGGCAACGAGAAACACATTATTATTCATTAGAATATTTCAAGTTCTTCTTAAAGTTCTGAAAATACTTTGAAATTCATTTCATTTGTATGCAGTCTAAGTGAAGTGCTGCTTTCATAGTGTTACAATGAGATTTCACCAACGCCTCTTAGTGTTACTGGATACTTGTAGAGGTAAGCTGTTATTGTCTTAGAGTTTCAGCATGATCTGTGAAGTTGTTGCAGTGTAACTTTCAGGAAAGTTAGAAATATGATAGTATCATTGAGACTGGACACTGATGACAGATATATCGTTTAAAGATAGGATGTCCTTTACAAAAGACACTTAAAAGTCATCGTAGACTAAGGAATTTGTTACTTCTCGTAAGATAATGTTGGAGGCGAATGTAGGTTGGTAAGAATTCTCTTTAAAGAGAAATCCTAGAATTAAAATTTAGATTTTATGGCCACTTGCCTCAGATAAATCAATTACATATATTCAATTAGAATCGTGACGTGTAAGAAATAGAAATGATAAATATTTTTAATCGTTAGCAAAGGGTAATTCTTCAAGATTCATGAAGTTTGTCGTAATTATTTTTCCCTAGTTCTGAGGGGCGATATATCTCTGATAATACATGGTAATCAACAACTTTAGAATGTAGGAAATCAATAGAAAATGAACTATGCAAAATATTTTACACAAAGTTTATGCTAAATATTTAATATATCAGAATTTATTTTTGTCTTATTTAATAAATATTATTTAGTATTTCACTCTGAAAATGTTTTAAATCTGTTGAATAAAAATTTGTACCTTCTATCTTCGGTGCAGTAATCGTTTTAAACTACTAAATACTTAAACTCTGGATAATTCAGTCAAACATTTAATCGCGAAATTTGCATAAACACGTAGAATGAAGCCAGTCAATCGAAAACCCACTTCTCGGACCGTGAGATACGCAAACAGTATTTCAGTGTGTTAGTAATTTCACATCGCGTCTCTCCCACGTTCAGGGAACATATTTCAAGTGCATTTCGATAAATTACCATACCGAGAATTGCGTGTTAGATTTAGAACATTCGTGAGGGATTTTCCGGTGTAGAGGATACTGAGTGTCCGCCCAGTCTCACAGGATACATACATTGTCGCACTTGGGGAAAAACTGGTCTATCCAGGGAGAGAGTGGCACCCCAAGACACAGTCAATTTGTCTAGCGTTGCATTGTTTTGGTTAGGTCGGACCTCGTCTAAATAATAGTTACACAGTCCTCCCTCAATGAAAACACAGAATCTTCATTACAAAGATCAAATGGTTTAGAAACTTTAACACACCACTGTTTACAGTGAAAATCATACGAAAATCGCAACTGCAAAGTGAAGAATTATTAATTGTTAAAACAGATGGGACAAATGGTCACCACTGTTCTCTAATTGAATTGTTTTGTAATAATTAACCGTTTATGCACTACTGAATGAAGTGAATTATTAAATAATTTATGATAGAAATTACAACACTGACCATCTCAGAAATACGCAGTACATCAACTACATGTGAATCAACAAGTCGTAGATAATTAACCCTCAAACTAAACAGTCAAATAGCAGATTAACCAGTGAGTTGACCAGATAATTAATCGGCTATATAACGAACGTCGTGGTGGTGTGAATAGCTGTCATAATTTTTGAGGTCCCGGGTTCGAATGTCGGTCCGGAGACGGACCGGGCTGACGGATTTATTTTACCAAGTTTCGCCAGGCAAGCGCTAGGACCTAATAAGGGCGATTTCCTTGTCCGGACAGGGCTCCATCTCCCATACTGCTTCAAGGCTCTGACTGGCCTACGTCATGTTCCCCCGCGTGTATTCTCAACATAACTTCCTCCTAAATGCTTGGAATTCAAATCTGAAACTGAAGGCAGCATGTTCTTCCGAAAGTTGGTATAAAACCACAAAACTGCACAGCTCAACTACTCTATATCCGTTTAAAATAAACTATCATCTGAAATTTATTGGATTTTAGTCGGTAAAATTCTACCCCTTACTTTCTTAATTAGCCTTTCGGTAAAAGTACACAGTGATCAAAATGTGATCGATGTTTAATTATAGTTTTTGTTACATTTTGTAGTATGAAAGGGCGCTGAAACTCTGCCAAAGATGTGCAGTTGTGCGCGGGTTAGTTATAGAGATGTTTTCTTTTCAGAAACGAAATATAATTATAACGCTTCGTGAAACAAGGAGTAAATCAAAGTAAATTGAGAAACTGAACGTAAGCGATCAAGTGTCTCAAGTTTTGTTATTTAAAAGTAAAAGGCAGACTAAGTGTAAAGTTGTGCGTATGCAAAATTAATCACCACGCCAGACGCATAGGAGAGTGTGTTTATAACTCTGCCCTTTCGTAACCTCGGTACTAGATGAAAAATGCCATCGACAATTCTTTGGCTATATTTAATTAGATCCTCTGGTCTGTTTCGACTGAGAATTAATGTTAAGATTAGGCTTGTAGTAGGAATATATTAACATTAAGCCACAAGTCATTTTTTTTATTTTTCCACTGAATCCGAAATGTAGACTGGGGGAAGTCAGACGTCAGACCGAAAGGAGCGGTCAAGTGGTTAGCACTCTTGTTTCTTAGTTTATAGGTATCGTGTTCAAATTTCGGCGCAGAAACCGGTTATCCCGACAGAAAATTTTAGTTCATTAGTCCTTGCAAGCAAATGTCGAGGTACTGCTTTTAATTAAAGCACGACAGCTTTCTTCAGCATTCTTCCCAATTTGTTATTCATAACTTGTCGTTCCACTATATGTAGTATTCGTTGAACTTAAAAAAAATGTCACGTGTTTTAACATTTGTGTTGTTTGTGCTGGTGGTTTTCGTTCCATATATGACTGTTTAAGTAATGAAGTTGCTTACGAGGCTGTCGTTTGGTCACCTGCTACCAGAGTGCGCTAGTCACCTTGGAGACGTACGCATGTGTCTGGTAGCTTTTGCAGAGTATTATAAATGTTGCAGATTCAGCTGTCTGCGCTCAGGAGCGATGTGTCACGTTCAGATCCCATCAACACCTCCCTGCGTGATGAAGTGCGAACACGTGTTTCTTAAGTAAACGTACTTTTCCCCTTGGGTTCTTGTCTGCAAGACGCCTCACGACGACTTTTCCGCATACATTCTGTTTCCCATCTATGTTCCACATACGAAATAGCGCGAAGGTTCCTTTGTTTTCACTGAATTATTGCGGACAAAATGGGATCCTGTATGATGATCAGTGTTTAGTTTTAAAATCCACTATAACGTATTCTGAGAATTTTATGCTTCGTACAAGTGGGCGAAAAATTGTACTGTTGTACTTTTGCCTGGTACTCAATGAACGTTTTTGGAAACAACGTGTTTTTCTATAACCATTTTGAGTTTTGTGACTGATTAAGATGGAGTTAAAGCAGTTGTAAGATAACTTCAGGCGAAAAGTTGTAGAAAGACAAAGGAAGCACTCGAAACAGGAGTCTGAGATCTACGAAGGACCAAGGTTTACTATTCGTGAATATTTGTATCCCTGATATTGGTAGTCGCCTTATGCACGACAGTGCTGTAACATATTCTTGAAACATTAAAATTGCGACAGACCGAATTTGTTTCTTGTTTATAATTGCTTCGAGCTGCCGCGAATTTTTGTTCGTATTCAGTTCAGTAAAATCATCACAAACTGTCTTAAAACATGGATATTTACATAATTATATTTACCGGTACTTCTTGAAACACATTTGAGGACTTCGTTTTAAATCAATAAATGATTACTCTTTTTCCCCCACCCAAATAATTAAATATACGATGGACGAGACATATAGCACGCATGGATTTATGTTTATATTAAAATGGGACCGATTGGCAGATCCTGAAGAAGGACTCTGCTCCGTCGAGGAAGAAATTATGTTAGCGTTTTCTTTTGACCAGCATTCTAAATATTACGCTCATATGGCATGAGGTTTAAATGTTATTGAATTAATTGGAATTACTTTTGTATTCGTTATTTCTAAATGTACTGCTCAAACTCTGGGATAGAAGTGTTCTTAAAACGTATTCCACAATATGTAAGTTATGTTTCCTGCTATGTTCCTCTCGTTTCAAAGTTCACGTGGTCAGTGAGTTGGAATCGTTGAAGTTAGAGATTAAAAATGTATGTTGTTGGGGTGACGTCCATAACCGCAGACTTTTATGACGGTCGTTTCAGATTGCTAGGTGTCTACGCTGATACAAAATGTTGGAATTCCAACTCTGTTGAGACCACTGGGATCCTGAAATTTGCAATGGAGACACAACTTTCATTTTTCCCTATACACAAGGTATATATCAGTATCAAGGGACATATAGCGCATTTATGTATTTATTTATTAACAGTAATAATAGCTCTTAACATGGCATGACCAGACTTCCCACAACACCTGAAAATTGCTCCTACTGGTTTGTCCCCAACTGTAGGTCTTAACGCCGTCTGCCACTTGAACAACGTACTTCTAGTTTTGAACTTCAGGATTGCAGCCCTCATTAATAGCACATATGGAGAGAGATGAGAAATGCCTACAAAATTTGTTCGGAAAACATGAACGAAAGATACAGTTTGGAAGACCTAGGCGTAGATGGGAGAATAATATTAAAATAGATCTGATTGGAAGTGACATGATATTGTTAAAAACTTAGTTTGGAATAATCTTGAAGGTGGCGATCCAAGTATGGCCCATTCAGTCGCCTGCTCGGACTTCAACAAACCACAGTGAAATTCAGTATTCGGAGTTATTAACAGAGCTTGGAACAGAGAACTTCCCACATAAGAAGTTCTTATCGTCACACGGTGACGATCGCCATGGTGATATTCTAAAGAAATTCGCTTCCGGTGCAAGGGATTGAAGTCGTCAGCTTTTGAGCAGAATCTCTTTTTCTTGTTCAATGTAGAATATGAACATTACAGTTATCAGAAATTATTCAATATTACCGGCAATATTTCTCTGAAAAGCATTAACCAATGAGATTTGATATTCTCACGGCGATGAAGACCGTAATTATTCAATATTATTTGCAAGAATTTCATTGCTTCAGATGGACAAAGCTAGAACTTTGCTTTCAGGACTTTGTTTTCTAATCTCTGTGTATTTACTTCTAATTCTATTCTCTAATGGTGTTGTATGGGTCAACTATCCCTCTAAGTGATATTTTAGATTCTCACGGCGACGAGTATTAAGATGGCTGTCTTTTGGGTTGTTGCACCCGGTAATGTGATAGAGGTTTACCGACGTTTCAGACATGCCTGCTGTAGGACGATTCGAAACCTGAAACGTCGGTAAACGTCTACCATACATCACGGCGCAGTAACCCAGAAGACAGTCATCATCTTACTCGTATGTCTGATTGTAAATTGTCCTTAACATCATACCGCGATAGATTATGAAGATGATATCCTGGTTACAGGAGCGGGTGTCTCAGTTTGTTTGACAGTAGATGTGACCCCTATGTTCTTAAATCTCGCGACCGGAGTGTGTATTTATAACATAGCACACTTCGGACACGTGTACACAGCATCAACAGCTGTTCCAGCATCATGTGGGGTCCTTTCAAACAGCCTTCGCCACACCGTGTAAGAAAAATACAGCACGTTGAGTAACTTGGTCAAATGCAAGAGAAGGTTTAACGTGGCTCGTGATGTGTTAAACCAGAATTACGTTGAACATTGTGAAAAAAAATAGGTCTGTTCCGCGTTTTGTACCTTTTGAACCCGAAACTGGTAATTAATAAGTAATAATTAGGATTTCAGTCCATATCCAAGTGAAAACAACCCAAGAATTGTCGGTTTATGCTGTTTAAGAAGAAATCACTGTTGATTCTCAGAAATATTTTAAACTCATAAATAAAAGTTACTAGTTGTTAACGCTGGTGGTACATACAGTCTTTAAAAGGTTTCGCCCGAAAATGTAATGTAGCACAACTAAATGTCAAATTGTATTGGATAATAAAATTTTGAAGCTCATATTGTGTGAATGTGGTTTCTTCTTTTTACTGTGTAAAAGCAGGAAGTAATACTATTTAGTTAGGTGCGCGAATCAGCCAGAAAGTACTGCGTTGACTAACTCATGCTGTTTAAATTCAGCGCAAAATATGGTAATGCCGTATAAACATATCTTGGATCGCCGTTAGGGGAATCCAATAGGCCAATGTTGAAGGGAGCGAAAATTACCCAGAATTTGAACTTTTTTCACTGTTTAAATTTGCTAAGAAAACATCTCCTCGCTTGGTATTTCTTGCATTATACTCATTGAAATATTCGCGTTGTTTATCAACAGAGTTCATAGGTTGAGAAGTTGAGCAGCTGGTATCTGTCTTATGAAATTACATTAGAAAAGTGTGATTAGCTTTACATCAATCAGCCTGTCAGATTTGTTCGTATAACGTACAGTAATACATTGATATTGTTCGTAATTTCATTTGAATAACTGTCACTGTGATGTTTCAAGTTAGTATCGTAGGATCATTAACGATGCATGGGAAGTCATACACACAAAACCAGGCAGTTACAAATTTCTTACCCTTTTTATATCTGTGGGCGTCGGAATGTTTCCGGCTCCGCTGGAAACTTTAACAACGCAGCGATCACAAATTTCTGTTGAGGATGTTGAATCAGTCTGTTCTTACATGCGTGCTAGAGAGGTTTGCTGTTAAAGAATTCATTGTAGTGATATATGCGAGTGTAAAACATTGAATCTTATACACCGCCTTGATTTGACAACTCTCATATTTTGTGAAGAGTACGAATTTTGAAGCTGATTGTTATGAAGTTTCTTCTATAATACTGTTACTTCTTACTTTAAAATGTTCTCCTAAAGACCCCTTTTCCAAACACTCTTAAAAGCTGTTCTCTCTGACTTTAACCCCTTGAAGCCCAGTGGGTACTGTACACCAATTGCTTTAAAATTTACTAATTTTGCATTTTCTTTTCATGTGTTTTGTATGGCCCTTAGTGTAAACAGGGATTATTTCCTTCAGCAGCGTTAACAAATTGTTATTTGTAACGATGAAGTTTGCGTTTTGTTTGCAGCAAGGCGTGAGCACTTAAAATGTTATTTAGACGAGGCTCAGGTCGAAGGGTTGATGTAGGAGATCAAATTTCAAACTCTTTCGAGAATAGCAGGTGGATTTATAGTTTAGAAACTTCAAAAACATGTAGTGGTCAGCCAGAAGTCTACTGGAGCAACAGTACGGGATGTTACGTGATGCTTGTCAGTAAGTACTTGTATTATGATAGCAAAAATTTGTTTCCAAATTAGTTTTTAGCTACGCTGGAATAGTCGCTTTTTCCGTTACTGATTTCCGAGTTCACCGTCTGGCTTCAATCCACTGCTTTTATTTCCCTCCCATCTCGCGCTGACCAGGGGCCAACATAAAATAATAAGAGTGTACGGGAAGTAAGATAGGTTATTTTGTGCTTTAGTGTCAGATCGGCGATCATGCGTCTTTCAGGTCACGTCTGCTGAGGGAGTTCCATTTCACTCCTTGTATATAGTTGCCTTAACTCTGTAAAAACAAAGAAAATTAACATTGCGTAATATGATAGTTCCTTCGAGGTAATGTTACCTAAATGTAGTTCATCAGTGTTAAAGTTGAATATCTTGAAGATGCTTGTAGTGCATTGAAGTAAGTAGTGAGGGCCAATTTGGAAAATGAAATAATTTTAAATTCAAATAATTTATCTTTAACATGTGTTGATAGTGATATAACACGAGCTACCTGAAATTTGTAACTATTACAGTTACTAACGTATTTATTGTATGGCCCGCCAGTGTTTGCGGTAATGAATATTTTTTTCTGTTAAACAGTAACATAATTTATTGCAGTATTATCTTTGAAAATTGCATTGAAAGTAGAAAATTTATATAAAATTTGGTGTTGAAACCTAAACACATCTTCATGGCAGCCGAATCCTACCAAACGCATCAACACGAAGCCGACCCCTGACTCAGACTCCACACGCCCGTCAAACGCAGATTTCGCCATACCTCCTTCGTATTTCTTGCTGTGAGGGTTAACACCTTCAGAACTTAATTTTGTATACAGCGCACTCGTCCAGTAAAGCCTGGCAGCCATCGACTGATGAATTAGGAGTAGATAGATGTTGTTGTTTTGTGTTGTTTGCTTATTAAAGTCATGCTTGCTGTAATTTAAAAACTATGATACATAACGTTAATGGGCCACATCTGTGCTGTAGTAATAGGTTTTAAAGTTCGCCTTCGTCTCTCAGATTCGATCCGTCGTACAGCAGCAGTTAACGCGTTGGGGTGTAGATTTGGAGAGGTTGGCGTTTCTGCTGTGGCTACTGTCAGACAAAGCAGACGATACTTAGTTGTGAAGGAAGTAACTGATACAGTTGTCCGTGCGATGGCATGGATCATATTCTTGTCGCTCGGGAACCTGATCACACACAAACAAAGCGCGCGTATCTGTTTACAGAGCGAAAGTCAGATCTTCCACTTATATTAATTAGTCGTGAAAGCGAGGTTCAGCACAACACGCATTTGATGATGAACACCGAACCGATTTCTGATATGACAGAAGCCAAAAGCGTTTCAAACCAGAAATTCTTCAACAAATTTCTGAGACGGTAACTGCAAAAGCTCGCTTATACGTGTTTTGCTGTTAAATTGGAATATATCACGACTTTGTCCTGTTACGTTCTTCCCAATTTGTTGTTTGAAGTTACATAACCCATCAGATTTGAGAAACCATCAAAGAAAAAGGTAAAATCTCGCTGTGGGCCTAACACATATGAAGCAATAGTTTTGTTTCATGTCAGTATTTGGTAACGGTTATGTCGAATTCCATTAAAATGCGCTCAATAAACTCGGTCTAGCGGTCAGAACACTAGCCTTGTAAGCCTGGGGTCCCGGGTTCAATTCCCGGTGGTGCTCAAATTTATAACTTGTGTTGGGCAAGGCCGTGGTCTAGGCATCACGGAGTTTTCCTCCGGGGGCTTCCCCGGTTTCTCCGTGGCATCCCAACAATTACTCCACTCACACACAGAAGAAGGCAATGGCAAACCACTTCTGATCATCTCTGCCAAAAATGTATATATGTATATATGCAGGTTCCTGACAACCTGAAGAGGTTGGAAGGATCCTGTTCATGATATATGGACCTGTCGTCAGACAGAACACTACAAATAAAAAAACCGTATGATAAGCGTTGCTTGTCTCATGGAACATTTTTATGATTTAGCTTCACGGAGTTTACCTTACCAGTGTTCTGTGCATTGAATTACATGCTTCTGTGTCACACTTCAACAGCTCCACGCGTGCTTGAGCGGGGTTCGTGACTTAAGAGATGTGATTTCTTTCACATCTTTTCCGATCGTGTGATAATTAGGACACAACTGAAAGAATAACAGCTTTATATGCGCATGTGAAGGTTGCAGTTTGCTCGATGTGGTCCTTGCATTCCTTTGAATGCATGACCTTGGTACTTTGCGTTGGAAGCCACTGGCTGTCACGTGGCGGAAGTTTCCGTGGACGAACATTTGTCAATGTAAACATTCAGCGATATGCGATTGTGCATTAATCGCAACGCGGACTGAGGGTAATACTGTCTGCGATATCCTTGGCACCGATTTACACGAACATCGCGAAATAAATTCTTCTTAATTCTGAAAAGTTCTAATCGGTATTTGCAGATGTTTATCGGTAAGATGAATGAATTTTTAACCATTCTACCGATGCAGTGGTAATTATTTGTTCTAGCTGCATTAAAGTTAAGTAACACTGTCTTGGTTCAACGGAAACCCTCTTATTCTGTTTGATTCAAATAAATTTAAGACATTTTTCAGAAAGATGGATTTTTACCATCGGTTCACCAACCCAGAAGACAGCCATGTTCATACTCGCCGCCGTGAGAACATGAAATTTAACAGTATATTTTCTTGAAATATCTACAGTGGAAGGACACTGGCCTGTGTTGTCCTGTTGGTTATGTAAAGTTTACAGTTACGATCTTAGAACATCTTAAAGGTAAAGTTCATACGACCCCATCAACGGAAAACGGTGCTATCGGCTCATAAATATGAAATCGTTTAGCGTCTGCCTTCTGTTTTTGTTTCGGGAGAGATGATTCCTCAACGACAGTGGCGAAACACTTGATGTCCTTTGCATTGTTGCGTCGTGAATATCACAGTATCAGTTCTCTAATGAGCTTTGATTTGTTTATGCAAAATTGTATGCAGGAAATGATGTCACCAAGGTGTGATTTTTGTGGTGCAAATTGAGGTTAGAGTATTTCCTGTCCTTTTAAGTTGAGAAATGTTTCCTCTGGTTCAGTGACGTGTTAATTTGTGTAATTGTAATGGAAATATACTTCTTGCATAAGATTAAATACAAGAGACTAAGTAACGTTCCGAATTCGTCGCTGCAATTGCCATGTTCTGAGAAACATTCAGAAGGTTTTGTCACTAAAAACGTCTTACTCGTCATAGAAGCTTGGAATCTGACTGAAGTTGTAGTTCATGTATATTTTGCTGTGATATGATATAAATGTTTGCATTTGCCTTATATTCTTGACGATACTCTTCGAATATTCTTGTATCACGAATGCTGTGTGTATGTTAGGCGAGGTTCCGTAAGACAAAAAATTCACCCTATCGGAATTTAGACAGGTTCCTCATTTATTGATTGATGGTTATATGGTATTAAGACGTACGTATTTTGTGAGATAATATTTCAAAGTATAAATGAATACGAGGATTACATAATTAACTTTTAGAAATACCCGAATGACGTCTATAGGAATTTGTACAGCAACGGAATTTTGTCGATATTTCAGTCAATAGGTGAGAATTTTTGTCACTTCTGCAAGACCCATGTTAATATTATTTTCCAATATCCGTTTAGTTTTTCATCTGGTTTCTTCTCTTCGGGTTTTCCGACTAAGTTTCGTACGAATTTTTCATATCATCAATGTGTGCTACATGCCCCGCCCATCCCATCCTCCGTGGTGAAGAATACAGATTACGAAGACCATAATTTTGCAGTTCCTCTTTCTTCGGTTCAGACAGGTCTCTTACCCTCAGAACGTTATTTACAGTCTCCCTCATTCTACTACATTCCTTCATTTGAGAGGCGAAATTTCACACCCACAGAAAACTAACACAGTTGCAGTTTTGTGTGTTAATCTTTACGTTTTTAGATAGCAGAAGGCAAGACAGATTGTGAATCGAATTGTAGTAAGATTTCCCCCAGGCATTGATATAAACTCCACGTCTCGTTCCTTCCACTTTCTGGCATAGGTCTTCTTGCGCCTTCTTCTTCTTTTTTTGTGAATATTCCAAGATGCAGTATTTCACTTGGTGTCCTTTCCGACATTTTCCGCAACAGCGTCCCGTTTCCATAGTAGTATACACCACAAAGTGACATTTGCACTGACGTCATAGCCTAATTATTTGAGCTTCGGAAAGTCGTTCCAGATGGCAGCAGCTGGTTGGAATTGAAAGATAAAATATCGATACTTGAGGATACGATGTCGCATCACGCTGTTGGATAGTATAATTATTTTTAAAAAAAAATTCTTCACCCTGACTGTTTCGATAACGGTAGAAGTCATCCATTATGGTGTGTTACGAAGAGTGATATTCAATAGTTCTCGTGGTCATGGCGCAGATGTTCATGTGATTTTGTACGTGTAATGTCGGGAAATAACGCTTATTGATGAAATTATTCACGAAGGAACAAATTTGTATGGCAATTTGAGGAAAATTAGGAAGAATTCTTTCGAGTGTTGGTTATCCCATTTGACGCATTGCAGAATGTAAAGTGGATATTCTGGCAAAAGGCGGTAACCCTGAGACAGTTCCCAAAACTTTGCATGTTAGAGGACGTCGGTTACATGCACTCAGTTTCTTTATATAAGCCTATGTATGGTCGGTGTCGTCATGCAGGTGGTTGGTTACCGAGCCTCGAAGGAATGTGTCAGCTCCTCCTCTTAGAGAGAGAAGTTAAACGGTTTCACAACCCAGAAGACCTCAGTCCTTGTCACTGGGTTACAATAGCTACGCTTGGGGATGGGTGACTCACCCACCAATGAGTCGAAGCGTATTTACCGATCAGACATTTGTTAATCACATTTCGTGTCTTTCAGACACGTCCCAGTTAATGCAGTTCGTCTTATGGGACATGCGAATCTTTATAGATTTATCGTTCTGGACGGAACGACTTACAGGCGGTACATCGTTTGACATATTCTTATAAATCATTCCCCCTGTTAAGGAATTACTTGTGAAATGTATCTTGGAATGAACATGTTAATACATCACTGTATAAAAACATACCAGGAAGCCAGCAGGAAAGGAACGTTCGATCGAACGGATAGCGTTTTGTCTTTAGGTTTGAGATGTCGGATTCATATTTTTACATGGCGGTCGGATATCTCGACTGAACGTTCCCTGGTATTTTTCATTTCTTCCAGGCAAATTTCTGGATAGTACCTTGTATTAGGCCAGTTCATTATCTACTGATTATTCTATTATTGGCCGCTGTTTTATCTGAGCAACTTAATTTACCAAACAATAAAGTAATACATAAATACATGATAATATTACAGATTATGCGTCATTGGTTTGGTGTTCAGACAGAATTCTTAATGTGAAATGGCCTGTTTTCTGGTATTTTACGTATTGCAGTGTGATAGATAATTGACTGACGTTTAGAGATATCACCCTGATTATGGAGGCAGTAAGCTCCTCTGAGACGACGGTCACTGTCTACCTGACTACGTGGCGCAGAAGACCTTGAGAACCTGAATGTCGCCCATTCTGAACATATTTTTCTGATTTCCAGTTTAATTTGCTTGTAGACGCCAGTTAATGAGCCCTGTTTCAGGGTCTGGCACCAAACAAAAGACAGATTTTCTTTTGTTTTTATTTATTCATTTATTTTTTTGCTGTCGGCAGCGCGTTTGACATTCACATAAAACCGTCGGGGTGGGTAGGGAAGAAATTCGTGTGTACCCCACAAACTGATCCGTGAATCAATAACCCATGCTTTCAGTATCAGTAATGGCAAGATAATGGGCACCAAAATTAATTTTAAACTCTCTCTATTGTTTACTGAACCATGTCAGACACTCGAAACCGCATCTGGTCCGAACCGGTAACTGCTTGCGGGATGTGCAGACCCCAGTTTGGGCACGGGTTGGAGGGGGCATACACGACTCATCAATATCCGAGCGACCTCAAAGGATGCGACATAATTAGTAAATTTGTGTATGCTTCTGTTTGTCATTGCGTGTATATGACAACATTGCCCGAAGGTCGACATTTTAGCAGTGCCGTTGTTGACATGGCGTCTGTTTTGACATCGGCCGGTAATATTTACACAACAGAAGTAGTAACTCAAAAATAGAAATTTAGTTTAAAATTGTTTTTGATATCATGCTCCTCTTTTGTTTCCGTTGCAGATTTACACGTACAGAACTTTATGATTGTGCACACTGAGAATCTGAATCCACAAATTGGCCTTGAGTCCAGAATTCGCATTTGTGTCCAAAAACATTCCGAATTATGGCCTAATAGACCTTTGTCATTTGCTTCATAATCTTTATGAATTAAATAAGCTTGTGTTGTATAAGTGAAAAATGAGGTCGTTTCATGGAGCAGGTCATTATTGAGAGGTTTAGCTCGCTAGTCAAAGATATGATCCGTCTTTTATTGATATCCGAAGGTTTATTATCGTGTTTACAAGAGCATGTCATCCGTCCTTGTCCTAAGACAGATGAATCCTATTCACACCCTGAAACCTGAGTGTTCTTAATATCCATCAACTGAATAGTAATATAGAGAAAATGCAGGAAAATAAATTTGCATGTAATATCTAAATTGGAACAGTGTTGTTGAAACTGCGTAGTATTTCAGGCAGATTAACAATTTTTGGTTGGTGGTTGTTTATAAAAATCGATGTTTTTGTTAATAGGAAAATTGCTGACAGAACAGAACAGATTCAGAGGGCCTTAACTCCTATTATAAACGGAAAATACATATTGAATGAGGCAGAGAATAAGGAAAATTAACCATTTATATAACCAAATCTTTTTAATTAGAAATATTGAATGAATATTACTTTTTGTCATTTTGTGTTGCTCATGAGTTATCAGTAGGTTGGTACTGATGTTACATTTTTCAGTAAAACTGTATTATTTTAAGTAGGGCTACTACTAAGGTTTTCACATTGTTTTTGAATGTTCATTTTCTAGTCCAGCTATAGAACAGCAGTTCAGTTGTTTCGACAATCGAACTTCAACCCATAGAGCACGGATCGCCGACAAAATAATACCTGTGGGTATTTTGGTTCCCTTCTGGTGTAACCGCTAGAATTTTACTTTATTCGCAAGGAATTTTAAATGCTTAATCTCTTAGGCCTATTTGTTTATTTGTGGCACTGTCTCTGCTCTTAAGTCAGATAATGTAGCAGATGCGAGAACAAAGTCTTTTTTCTCTCCTCCCAGTAGATGCATAGGGTTGTGCCGGCATTAAATTATTGCCCGTCACTCGAACAATTTTTGGACTGCCCCTGCCACAGGGTTCAGAGTGCAAATGAGCCGGGTC
>NW_019059726.1:685102-722503 GCF_000696155.1 Zootermopsis nevadensis
CAGATTGAGACATTAATCGTATTCCTGGAACCCGAATGGTTAAAAGCTTGTCACAGGACCCTAACCTGAGTAAATCCGGTCCACATCCTCACATCTTATTTGAAAGGTTTAATATCGTCACTGGGAGGAAAAGGTAGATTCTTGTTAAAAAGTTAATGAACGTGGAATTCAGCACTTCTACCGCAGGACTAAGCAAGTTTAACGCAGTGTAAACCTTTGCAAGTCCACACGGCGTCAACCTATAACAGCGACAGAGATTTGTCGTCCTTACAGTTCAGGCAGTATAAGTGGCCTGACCGCAGGGTTCAGGTTCGTATGTTCAATAGTTTATATGGATCGTACAGCAGGTAAAGAGTCATTATGGCGTTGGATTGAATGAGAATTGTTTCTGTGAGATTTCTGGTTTCTTCCAATGTCATTACGTACTAAGGCCCATCTATCACGTGTGCAAAATGCAAATCACCTCATTGGTCGACATATTTCTCACAACTTTCTTACTTTTATGGGATATTTATTTTAAATTAATTCTTTATATGATATTTGAAGCTTTCAGGGCGGCTGAAATATCGATGTTGGTGTTCTGGCTTGAAATGTCGTTTGAACTTGTATTATAGATAGCCACGAACGTCTGAACATGGAGGCAGTATGTTCCTTCGAAACACTGGTATCTACCTACGGGACCACACGGCATTACAACCCAGAAAAGTAACATCTACGTCATTCTTTACGAGTTTCTTCAGTGATGGCCAACCCTGATGTTAAAACCAGGCTTCGGGATACATGAGAGACAAAAGTTGAAGGCGTTTAATTTCTGCGATGCCACGGACTGGCCGTCTGTCTGTGTGTGCCTGGGTTCAGTTTGGAAGAAAGCTGAGGAGGTTTAAATCAAGCGACGCTTTAATGGGCTGGAAATTAAGATTTATTTCAGAGTTGGGCGTGTAAAGAAATCCATTAAATCAGACTTGGCTGTTGTGAGGGTTTTGTTTATTTTTGGGGCCGCTTGGGTTTTATTCTGAAACTCTGGCCTTATACAATGTTTGTTAGATCAGCAGTACGTGCCAGACAGGCTTATTTGGCGGATTGGAGGCTTGTCATGAGAGGGGGTTGAGATTGCATCGGTATAGTATGTTGTGTTGCAAGGTTGGATCCGCGAGTAAATGTAGGCCTGCCATTTGTACCCATGGGGTTGTGTTGAAGGGTTGATTTGTCACAAGGGGTCGGAGGGTTGGGTGGAATTACATCACTCAGCTAAATCGAACAACAATCGAAATTGCTTGTTTGTTTGTGACTACATCGTAACAACAAGAGAACGCTGTCCGTGGATTCGCTAGCTGTATATGGATTGCACGGCCGTTGTATTTGGTTAAAGGAAACTTCTTTACATTTAAATTTTGCAACACAGATGTTCCCTTCTTAATGTTCGATTAAGCAAGAATTTCTCCAACAACCGTTTCCGCGGAAATTAAAACCCCTAAGCCGTCTTGCCTCCTGGAGAAACTTTTAACGCAAGTTCTTTTCGCTGGTAGAGAGAATGCAACAAATATTTTCAAGAAAGGATTAAAAGGGTTAAGGAGAGGAGGGGGAGCGAATGGGCTTGCAGCCAGACTAGAAACGCGTGAAAGAAGTTCCCGTTTTACGAACAATTTCATAACTTGGTTCTCCTTTCTTATTAGAACAACACGGTACACTGAGCAATATTGAATTATAAAAGTTATGGAACTGTGTACACATAGCGAACTCGGAATAATATAAAGCTTTGCGCTGTGTTTTCTATTTGTACTCGCCCACGCTTCTGCACAGGTACGTTGGAATAAGAAGGTAACTGTATCACATAACATACATTTGCTACGTACAATGCATTCAAGAACAGCAGAGCCCTTGGGAACCTCATACTACAATCTTGTATGCAACCCTAATGGTTCATTACCGTGTTCACAACAGCCCTCCACCGTTCCATATCCTGAGCCAGATGAATTCAATCCAACCCTCCAACTCTTTGTTTACTAAAGATTCGTTTTAATGAAAGGTATAAATGTTAATTTTTATTATATTATATGGGTTAATAAATACTGTATCGAATGAAACTGCAGATAGTCTCCAAGCTGGTCAAGAAATTATTTGCATTTTATGGAACCAGGAGGTTTATTATGTACACAAGAATCCGCTTGTGGACCCTGTCCTAAGCCGATTTACCCAATTTTAAGACACGTTTTAATGCTATCATGGTGTCTATGACTCTGCCTACAGATTTTCGAACTAAATTTGACATGCAATTCTCACATGTTACGTGCGTGCTACATGTCCCGAACATTAAATAGTCCTTGACTTAATCACTGTAGTAATGTTAGGTAACTGGTACAAATTATTACGGTCTTTCATGAGCAATTTTACGTGCCTTTTGGTTTCTGTCGGTCCTGCAATATCACATTCAGGCAATGCAGATTTATAACTCGCAACGTTGTATGTAGCCTATGGTTTGACGTGCAGACCGCCATTCTGAATCACAATAGATTATATTTATCTCTTAGAATTGTTAAGTATTACTTCGTATGCTGTTACTGATCAGAATTTTTTTGATTAATATTGTAGTTCTTGCCACCCAGCTGAAGCAATTAAAGACACTTACTGGTCTCAAGGACTAACTTTATAACCGTAAACCGCAGTCGTAGGAAAAGACTCGAATTGAAACTAGGCCCCAATTAAGTAGCTTGTCGCTGTTGGAATTTTATTTGTCTCAAGTGTGCAAGACAGTCATTACTGCAACTGAGCTCACTGTGGATGGCTTGAAACATTCATGGAAGGAAATTTAGAAGAGGTTAGAGTTAAACCGTCTCTTTAGCCGTGTCTAAATAACGACTTCGTACACCAAAGGTCTCTGAATGGGCAATTGTGTGAACCTGTGTTACCAAGCACCTCGCCGAAGCTTAAAGTCGTCTCGATGCTGTATGGTCACGTCGATAACACCATGAAGGTGGCTAGGTCTCTTATGGTAGACGATGGCCGATTACTGTTGTCGGGGTGGTATCAACCGCAACAGCAGCCTTGGTACTCCCACCCCTTGAACTCTTCAGATTTGCTTTCCAGTTGCTTAGTTCTTAAGGTTTATCGGGACATAAAAAGAAGGTCTTAGTGGAATAAGTGGAGGGGTTGAGAGAAGCGGAAATGAGGTTTTCAACTGCTGTGCCCTGCTTTCAAAATAGCAATACGAACTCCGTATAGTGTTGCCTTATTCCACTTTCACATTAAGACGGTACCTCCATACACTGACTCAGTAACTAACCCCTTCTTCAAGATAAATTGTAAGAACATTGGTGACGCTGAACGTTTTTGTGACCTGGTTATCACTCCCTGGTTTTCTAGAGGTCCTCTGTTCTAATCTTGGATCGTAGACCGCGTATCCAGGCCGAGGTTTGTCGTGGTTAACCTCAGTTGATCTCGGCAAATTTGTGAGATATTTGACTTAATTTAAAATAACGACTGATTCTTTCACATTCTCTCTGTTGAATGCAGTTAAAGCATTGAAGACGGTGAGTTCATCACTCTTGGGTTTATAACTTCTCAACTCTCTGTAAAGATGAGTTTTTTTGCGTGTTTGTAAATTCGAGTTTATATGAAATATTGGTCTACATTACCTCATGAAATTTCATATTTTAGTCCCCGAGTTCTTATAGCACCTAAAATGTTGTTCAGTTTAGTGAGATGGATTGTTTTTTGGACGTGGGTTCATATTTCAGACTTGAACATGCTGTGGAATTTATTTTGGTAATCAACATTTCTTTTCCTTCAATTTTCTGTTTCATTACGCCGCACGCTGTCTATACGGTGAACGGTCACAAACCTTTAACAACGAATAACTAACTGCGAGGCCCATGATATTTCTTGATAAATTATTGATCTTGAAATGCTCAAGAAATCCCTGCCTTTGTATTGCTTCGATAGCTGTTTTAGGGTTACAAAGTGTCAAAACTGAAGACGAAATTTCTGAACTCATTTTGTCATTTTTTCTCTCGAAATTTCGTCCTTCTTTCGAACGTTGTATTCAGGACACAATTAAACTTCACACAGAAGTGTAATTGAATGCTGCAGTTTAATTTACATTGCTTTGTGATTATTTCATACAGAGACTAATTTTAGCCTAGTTTTTATATCCACAGCCTGACTCTGTGCAAGACACATTTAAATATTAGTTTACCCAATTGTCTTCATTTAGGTTTCTGAACCAACATTTAAGGCCTGTGTTTTTAACCCAATTGCGAAGGGTAAGCTATCAGATATTGAATAATTATATTACGATGCCCGAATAACCTTCACCATCCTGTGTTGTTGAAATGTGTCCCCTTACATAATTTCTGATAACTGGGGCAAGAAAATATGTAATTAACTCAAGGACGCAAATAACGGGTTTTGCTTGACATGAAGAATATATTGTATAACTTTCCATGTGAAGTTTTCAGTACACCGGATTTTATATATACAGTTTGTGTATAAAAATAACGCGTCGCTTCCAGTTCATTATGTTGCCATCACTACCCTTTGTAGGCCCATATTACATTTACGTAAAACGTATATAATAATTATGTCAATTACTGTACAGATGTACTTAATTGTCCTTACGCACTGTCCCATTGGTAGTGCGTAGCGTATAATTTAAAGTGCCGTATGACAATAATGAGGAGAAGCAGTCCCTGTAATTAATGCATTATTCTGGCATGCAGTGTGCTTTGTTCTTCTCAAAACTTTGCCTATAATGACTGCGAAATGAAAAAGCTGCTGTACTTTTCACGCTGGGTCCCTCGACTTAATGGAGAAGTATGCAAAGGTGGAGAGTGGTAAGTGTAAAGTATGAACAAGCCCTTAAGAGGCACACGTTGCTAGGCAAGCGGCCTCTGCTCAGACGTGAAGTGCTTTATGTTCTATGTTCTGCAATGGCTGTTTCTAAATTACGTACCGTATACAACAACTATATTCCGTATTTTTTAAATGTGCATTTGCCATGGTCGGCCTGGAGAAACATCTCATTTGATCACATAGGTCTGTGTATGCTGCTGTGACTGACGTTAAAAGTGTAAAATTTTACAATTTTTAGGCTGGTATGTTTTTAAAAAGATATTTATTTAATTTAGTTTTACATTTTAACGTTTTTAGATTGCGCTTTTAAAACGTTCTGACATCCCAGCGATGTATTTAGTTATTGATAACCTTACATTGAGAAAAAATAATGATATCAAAGATTTGAAAGAAATACGGTTTCAAGATGTGGCCTGGATTCACCAGTCTCAGGATAGGGGCACATTAGCGGGTTCTTCTGAATACGTAAGTTAACCTACAATTTCCATAGAAGACGAGTAGTTCAGCAACCAGCTAATCGAATGCCACTTTCTCAAAAAGGATTTTGCTTAATTAAGTTAATTAATTTTGATCTAAGAGGGGTATTAAAGAAGTATCAAAATTACTGTTACTGTAAATCAGAGAGTGCAAATTCTGTTACCTGGATCAAATGAGTCTGATGAGTCAGAAGCCAGAAAAACATGTGGAAGCCTGCAGTTTTAAGTTCTAATCGAATTAAATTTGAGTAGACAAACCGTGAGATTATTTACCCTGGGCCAGTTCGTCTGTGGATCACACTGTGACCAAATTTAATCGATATTCTTTGGTGTTTAGGGTTTGGGAGCCCTGTTAACTAGACGCCAGCGTCTCAGTCTTCTGTCCGCCCGTGATTCAATTACGGACATCAGTACTGTAGACACGGATTGCCTGATTTTCCTGAACTTTGTACGGACATTATACCATTAAAGTCCAGTCCTTATTCCTAGCTTTCAACAACATGGCACCAATGCAAACATGACAGTTCGGAAGAACAGGAACCTTTAAGTTTAAGGTTCTGTGTTGTGATTGGAGTTTTTACTGGCTTAGGTTTTTAGCTTTTAGCTTTAGGCTTAGTGTATTTTTAAACAATACAGCCTAAGATGGCTGTCTTCTGAGTTGTAGTAACAAGACATTTCCAACAGTCGCAGTTGCAAGCATGTACCTTGCTACGAATTATTATAATGTGGCTGTTCTGTGTTCCGATGTCTTAACGCGCATGGTACAGTTACATTAGCATTTATTTATGTTTGGGGATCGTATGCTTATTTCTCAAATAGCCCTTGTAACATGATCATAATATAGAATAGTCATTTTATTGTGTTTTCCTGTGCTGTGACTCCGTGTAGTCTTATAGGTTGTCGACGTTTCGGGGGCTCATATCGCATCTACGCTGAAAATTAGGTAATGGGTTATTACGAAACGTAGGTAACCGCTTATAAGACTAGACGGGCATCATAACTCATATGATGGTAATACTAATATTTACCGCCGTGAAATTCTCTAGTGTAATCACAATTCTCCAACCAGTTTTCACTTCACAAACCAAGGGTAGTCAATCAACTTGACATCCTGATGATTGTAATCCCTAAATCTCTACCATGGCACACCTAATATACCCTGTCTATTTTTTGTATTAATAATTTGGCCGTTCATCCGTTTTCCATTAACAGGGTAAGTGGAGTCGTTGAATTTGTGGTCAGTGTGAGAGAGCGTTAATGTTCATTCCGGCCACTTTAATTACACGTCAAGTGTGACAAGAGGAAGGAAAAAGTTGGGTTATGAGCATATTCATGGTTTGTACTCTTCACCAAATATTGAGATGGTAAAATCAAGGAAGTTGGGATGGACAGGTTATGTAGCACGCATAGGAGGGATGGGTACTCTACTGCATACGTAGTTGAGGTCGGAAAATCTTAAGGAAAAACCCCTCTTGAAAGACACAGACGTTGCTGGTAGGAAAATATTATTGAGGACATTAAAGAAATAGGTTTTGAGGACAGGCACTGATTTCATCTGGTTCTGAATATGGTCCAAATAGTTTCCGTCTGCATTGAATACGGTCGTGACCTTGGGTTACAAAACGGCGGGGAATTTCAGGATTAACTGAAGGTCTATCAGCTTATCAAAGATTCCACTCTGTAATATTACTTCACATTTTGCACAGTGAGAAAAGAATAAAGTATGAAGAGGCGAAAGAAGGGGAATGCTGTTTAGTATGTGTGATCGGGTTTACACTTCGCTAATGTAATGGCGTGTCGTTACGCTACGCTTCGGGAACACTTGGAAAAATCTCAAAGGCATCAGCGTTGGAGGAGTTTGAACGATGGTAAATTGCAAAGAGGCCTGAAGAGTAGATAAGTAGATAAATGAAGATCATAAAATGCAAGAAGGAGACACACACACAAGGATTGGAATACATTGCGAGAGAGTGGCTGCGATTTGTCACAAGATTACGTGGATGTTATATTGTCCTTTTTTTCATTTTTACGTGAGGGAGTGGGAAGGCTAAAGTTTTTATTCCTCTGAAGCTCTTCAGAATATCCTATGCGATTAGCAGTATATGTAACGCTACGTGTTGAATCTTTGATTTTTTGGTTAGTTGTTGAGGCATCGAGTCATGCACGGAAACTTTCAAAATGTCTTGCGGTAACGTTTAGAGCTACGGATAATTTAGTTTACCATTTCTACCAAGGCGTTTTCTTTACTGCGCGATTCAACGAAAGAACTACGTAGTATTTTTCGGTAACATGGTTCAGGAGCTCAACAGAGACTGGCGCATTTGACGTGTTTAGGGAGATTACAGGGTTATTTAGAGAGGTGGGTGAAAGTAATTAAGGTTTAAGTTTTGGAAATAATATTGTCTAATATTATTTCACGGTAAGCGCCGTAATTTTAGCACTTCTCACTCAACAAGCCTAAAGAAATGGGTGTCTTGTATACAGTTTTAAATTGAAAATTCCACTGATGAATCTACATTCATACTGAGACAAGTGTTTATTGTCAGGACGACGTTAAGATGATAGGTAATGAAGGAGCCACGTAGATGTAAGTAGCTCAGAATCTTGTTCAATAACGGTCTTTGATATTGGCTGAGTTTGGAATATGGGTTTTGCTTCTATAGTCTTGTTAACGCCACATCTAATAGCTTTAATGAGTAAATTGCATTTTTTCCCATATTATGCGTGGATGCGTTTTGTATGATTCTAAGAGTAAACATTGGCAAACCAGTCTTTGTGGTGGTGAAGTGCTGTTTCTTATAGGTAGAAACTTAATTTTTAAACATGGTTTAGATCAGTGTCGGCTTCAATGGGTAAAAGTTTAAGTTGGTCCAAAATTACTTCGCAGTCCAGATTATGATAAACATAAACCATGACCTGCCTATGACGTTTTCTTAAAATTTGTTAGCCTAAGTGAAACATTTGTGGAAATTCACATACGATATAATAATATACAATAATTAATAATTATTGCCATTAGGTTGTATTGATTGGAATTCAATTCTAAAGGGTTTTGACGACTGTAGTTTACACTTAACATTATTCGTCTGTTCGGAGGCTGGTTCTGTCTCCATCTTCAGGTGAGAAGACAGTGACAGAGACTAGCTCTATCTAAGGGACCCAACAGAGTAGGTATCTCTCACCTGAAGACGTCGTTCATAAGACTGCAAAAGATATATCGGTAGCAAGACGAGGGGAGAAACAAAGAGAAATGAAGAATTAGATAAAAAGAGAGGAAAGTGGTACAGATGAAGAGAGAGGAAAAGAGAGATTTGTCTGTGTCGCCCACAAAGTCCTGAAAGTGTAACGAATTTTTCAATAAATTTTGTGTTGGACAGACTAACCTTGACGGTTAAATAGTCTATGAAGCTGAAGGTTATCGACCAATCGGAAGTATAATCTCACGTGAAGACGTGAATAAACTTGTCGGGCCGACAAATTGTAAACAGCGTCAGACAAAAACTTTTCGCCTCGTGTAATTTATTCCCATCCCACATATACTTTACAGTGAGATGTTTTAAGATTAGAGAACGCCTAAGCATGGGTCTCTGTATTCTTTGAAATCGGGTCTTCTAACCTATCTGTAATAAAATACGTTTCTAGGATTGTAGTTTGTAAAGTTCTGACAGTTATCCAAACAAACGTCTACGTTTCTAGGATTGTATTTTGTAATGTTCTGACAGTTATCCAAACAAACGTCTCTGACAAGCCAGATGGCGTGTTTGTGTGCTCCAGTGTTAGTATCGGGTGGTCAAAATTCTTTTAAAACGCGATTTACTCTGAATTAGGTGAGTGAATTTAGTGTTTTGAGTTTACCCAAAATGTATTCAACGTTATTCACCAACTCGAGTTTATTTTACTGTATCGGTTAAGCTATTACTTTGATGCAATCATGTAATTATAAACCTAAGTTTTTAACTGTCGCGTTGTAAGATGTGATACTGTCAAATTATATTTATTTGTGCAGTATGTAGCTTGAATTGACATATTGCGGAAAGAGCAATTACATATTGAAGATAATTAAATGTTTAGACATGTGAAGCTCGCCTTAATTAGCCACCAACTCGCCATAAATTTGTTTCTCTTGAATGGTTGTGATAAAGTTATATATTTAGACAATTTTAAATAATTTGAACACCAGTATTTATAAAAGTTTTGTATGTGAGTTAGTAGAACGACCTAGTTTGTAAATTATATAATTTCGATTTTAGAACCTTCGCTTCATCTTTATTATTTCCACCACTGAATTATTTGTATTGTATGGGATTTTGTATTGTTTTATTAGGCAGTCTCTGGGCGAAACTTTTTAATGCACTTCCACGATTAATTAAGTAAGGAACTTAAATATTACGTATGAAACTGCGAACTTACGTCACAGTCAAATTCACAAATCAAACAAAACTTTGGCTAATCGTGTTTTCGCGAACTTTACTAAGTTATGACGCCAACTATGTGAAGTTGTTCTGTTTGTAATTCTTGCAGCTAGCTGTTTGGTCTGTGTTTTTTAATTTGAAATCAGCAAAACTTTTCGTGGTTTTTTCATTCCTTACGTTGAATATCAGAATATCTGAACTTGAAATAGACTGAACATACCTTCTTAATCCTTCGATGAACTCAGCGTAACATTTATAAGCCGTGCTTTAAATGCCGTTAGTTTAATATTGTAATCGTTGTTGGGGCAGAGATTATTTTTGTTAAATTTCAATTGCACTGGCAAAGAAGGTTAACTGCACGTGTCCTTAACTCACATCATCGTAAATATGCTATAGTGTATGTGTACGTTGACAGATTTACGCTACGACCGCTTTATTCCCAGGGAAAGAAACCGGTATCCATTTTGCAGGATATTGGGTGGTTTGGACCAATGTCGAGGAAGTGGGGAAGAAATAATCATTACCCCTATCGGAATTCGAACACCGACGTCCAGGTCGAAGCACTTACTAGTCTGCTGACGAGCGATCCATGCTGATATATGGAATAACTTACTGAAGGGGCTAAAAGTGCAGTTGTTTCAGTTCTTGAAAAGAAAAATGTCTTCTGTTTGTAGAAACCAAGGCTACATTTGACGACGCCTTACTACATTTATAGTGCCATCGGAAATTGAAGTGGACCAGTTTTTTGCCCCCACTCATTTTAATGCCTCCAGTGTTTCACTGTCAGGCAGAATTGAAGTATGTCCACAGCATTTATAAAAGTTGTCACACAAGATTAAACTTCACTTTTTTACCTTTGTGACGTTTCCTTTTGTCCGAATGATGTCTTCCCATTCCTGACACGAATTACTTTCGGCTCTTTGGTCTCTTTGTGTAGCTTTTTCACAGACTCTTTTTTTTTCTGGCCTTCCACCGTCACTTTCACAGGTTGTCAGAATTATACTTCCGCCAAAGGGCTTGCTGTTTACGTTTCTCGTTGACAAAAATAACCAAGGATATATTCTTCCCTCCCGCAACATTTATTTTGATTTCTTTCTCATCACGATATTTAATGGTTTTCTTTTGGAGTGTTAGACTGTAAGAATTTCCCGTACACTTTGTGGAACCAGTGTTGGTATTAATTACAGTCTCGTATAATCCTGACATTCGACTATTTCCTTGAGAACTGCATAATGCAATTAATGCATATTTTTGTATATATTCTGTTGTGACATAAAAATTTGAGATTTGTAATAAGGACCTTGATATCGTTACTCTTAATAAAATTATCAGGTTTCGAAAACAAATGACTGTTTAATATATTTTGTAAAAGTTCAAAGCATAGTTGGACTACTGGACCACATGTAATCGACCTTTTTTTAAAATTTCTATACTTTTACCTTCCCATTAATTTCATTGAGCTAAATTTCACTTTTTAGTTTCTAGTTCCAACATCTCCGATGCTTGGATAAGTTTTGTATTGCTATTCTGGTTCCCAGAAGCGTTCTGCGATGTTAGTAGAACCATGATCATTATTTCAAATGGACTTCATTAATTTTTATTAGTTAGAAAATTAAATTATTGGGTAATGGTTTTATTACTGTGTCGACGGAGGAATTTAATACAGCTATTTTAAAGAGGATAACCCGTAAAGATCACATGTTTTAGATTTTTGCAAGAAAGAGGTGTTGAATGTCTACGTGACATGCAAACCCCCCCCCAAATAACAACAGTAAGTAAATCTGAGCTCAAATAAAAAAGAAACATGGGTTAGATGTGGTCTAGTACTGTAACTGTGATTTGTAGAATTCAGAATTTGAACTTTTGCTAAATATATTAAAGAGTAATATGTTTTCGAAACTGAAATTTTGTTATGGGAAACGATACCAACTTTCCTTGTTAGAAACCTGAGATTTTTATGTTTAAGATAACATTTTGTATATTTTAACTGTTTTTTGCACTTCTCACAGAAACAAGCAAATGTCAAAATTATACGAAACTGTAATTAATACTAATAGTCTTTCTGGGTTTGTCTTGTAATTACTTCTTGGAACACAAGTAACAGATTCCTGCCGTTCTGTATCGTCGGGGTTTAGTCTTTAAAATAGTTTTAAAATATTGTACTGTTTTAACTTTTCCTCCCATTGAAACACAGAAACGTATTTGTTCTTTATCCTTTCTCCAGCCGTAGGTTCAAGTCTTCTATTCTGAAGGCAGTTCTGACCAGTGGAACTGCGAAAGAAAGAAAGAAAATTAAACAACAAGACTGTCGTCTTTATATTCACCGCCGTGAGAACCTGAAACCTTACTAAATATTGAACTCTCTCTCTCTCTCTCTCTCTCTGATGTCAACATTGAAAATAATGACGGGTTATGAACGATTGATTAGTCTTTCCACTAATTTGCAACTAGTTGGTTTTCATTGTTTTTTGAGTAATGATAATAACTGTGACACGTTAAATATGGTTGTTTCATTGATTGTGATCAAAGGACGTGGCAATAAATTAAATTTACGAAATAATGAAAGTTCAGTGTGACAGCAACTGTTTGACACAGAGGGAAGTTTACGAATTGGTCCAATCGAGAACATTTCTCTCTAATGGAATACAATTTATGGACCGTAGGATCAAACGCATTAAAAATCTTGTCGATTACGTGGAAAATAATATATGTTTAACTACTGGGTGATTATTTTGAGTTACCTTTATTATTTGACTTGTCTTATACGTTAACAATCAATATGTACGGAGGAGACAGTGAAGCGAAAAACGTTTTCACATCTTGACGTCTGAACGTACGCGTCATCTGATGACAATGACAACAATTTAGCTGTTATAGTGGTATTTTCCCTTTTTGTTGTGGGGAGGGGGTGTATTGATTATTGATGCTCCAGAGCGTATGTTTAGTAATTTTAAAAAAAATTCTGAAAGCGCGCATAAAATTGATTTGTGAAATGTTCTTTCAAACTCTTTAAATTTATATGTTAGACCAAGACATTACAGCATGCAAATCTCACACGGAGAAGATTAATTCAGAATTCAATTGTACCTCCATTAATTGTTAAAATATAACAGTATTTTATAAACTTTTTTTTAATTTTTACTTCGTAGAAGTGCCTTATATTTTCAGCAAGTTGATGACACTGAATTTAAGAGATCTGTTTTCTTTGAGTGAGTTACATTTTCGGACAATTTCTTGACCAGCTGATTATCTATTTTTCAAGAAGGATTTTTCGCCATTAAATTAATGTTCCAGTGAAAATTAATTAAAATTAGTCAAGGCAAATAAATGTTGAGCTTTTTACATAGAGTGGAAGATAAGAAGACATTTGAATGGTTTAACAGATGTTTTCCTTTGTGATGCGAAGTCTTTTGGAAATAATCGAGTTACGTTAGAACAGCTGTTTGCGTAACAGTGATGATGATGATGATGTGTGTGTGTGTGTGTGTATGTAGGGGTGGTGGTGTTATATTTCTAATCCTGAGGAAATTAAAGACAAACTGTAACACTGTTTGTTCTTCATTTTTCCACGACCCGTGATTGTGTAGTGTAGACTGTCACCCGTCATGACCGATGGGTAGGATTGTATGGAAAATATTGTCTCTAAAATACGTCATCCTCGACCACTTTTGGTATAGACCTATTCATAATATGAGACTGTATATACCCGACTAAGCAGTGAAGTTGTACTACACAAGTTCTGTGAGGAAATACTTCGTATTTTTATCATTCTGTTCAACCTTTCAAGTTCCTTTTTTTGTGCGGGTGAAAGTAGCGAAAGTTCCGGTCTGATCATTTGGCATACAATTCTTTACAATCCTGTTTTTCCAGGTTAATATCTTGTACTCCAGTAACTTTGTATCGTACACTAGCAAGTTAAATTGTTCAACAAAATTGGCAAAATGCCGGCAAGAGTTAACTTTACCACATCAACGAACTCAACACTTCGATCAGAAACTAAAATACGACCCCTACATAAGAAACTTGGCATCCGTAAAGAGTCAAACAAAAACTTCCCTATACTAGGAACCGAAACAATTCAAATTCCCGTCTGAAAGGTTTCCAACTATAGTGTGAGATACGTGCTTTGCATTTCGTTCCCTTCCTGGTGACCAGAAGCAACCACTGACACTTACTCCACCTCTACCTCTGGTTAAGCTGGTATTTGATAACTGTTCTCTCGAGTTTTGCCTTCCCTTCCTCTACATTTCGCCCCCCCCAAAACCCTGCTTTCTTCCTTTGCCATGCTTATGTAATTCCTAGGGGGTAGGTTAATAGGGAAAATAGGTGTGGGGCGCGAAGGGGAGCGGGTGAACGCAGTCGTGCTCGCAGGTAACCGCAATATATTGGGCCCACAGCGCCGTAAACTGAGCTTCTGGCAGAGGGACACAGGGAACCTGGGATTAGCGGCCACCGACCGGTGTTGGCATTAGTAATCTCGTTCCCAGCACACCACTACAAATTGATTACAAACTGGAGGTAAAGCCAGAAACAGAGAAAAATTATGGTTATTATCTGGAAGTATGTTTACTTCTGAGACTAATGAGTGAATTTATGCGGTGTCAAGCGTAGATAATCATGTCCAAAACATTTAAGTTCCAAATGCATTCGTATGTAAAACTAAATTAAAAACTACGCAACATTTTCCAAACGTACGAATCGATTCTCGATGAAGAAGGTTCTGGGCTGTGTAATCGATTTTGCCACTGGGACAAGCACAAAAATGGAGATTGTCAAGCGTAAATATGTAAGTGCATTTGGATTATTTCGGGACACGTGATTCGCAGTGCCATTGTTATATGTGGGACGTAGGATTTGACCGCTTAGACCATGGATTCGCGGGATCGAGTCCCACTCGGTGAGTAGATGTATGTTGTTATTATTCTGCTGTCAGTTCTACTAGAACTCGTTTTTAATTACGCGATTTGAATATAACGTGATGGATATGTAATGGGACTTCTCATAACGCGTGTCCGTTGTGTATATAACGTGGTCGGGCACGTGGCGATTCAATTGTTTCTCTGACGCGTGATTTCTAAGGAACTCTATTATCATGTAAAAGCTGAAACAAATGTATTGTGATGTCCTCTGCAGGGATAGGTTTTGCTATGGGCGGATATCACATCAAACCGTATTAACGCTCTGCATTACGAGGCTTGTGTAAATGATGCAAATTCATTCCATACTTCAAAGAAAACTCAACTCGTCTCCATTATAAAGATCACATGGTTATTCTGCTTTGGAAAAATAAATTCTGATAACCATGAGAAACCCATAAATACACTTTGTGGACAGTATGGACGTATTGTTAAAGCAGGTGGCACATATAGTTAAAATTTGGTTTTAAAGATTTAAGTATTTGTATTTTCATAGTTGTAATTTCTTAATCAGTGCAGATTATGTAGTTCATTAAACAAGCCAACAAGGTATTTAGTAAATTATTCGCAAAGACATTACCCATATAATCACTTTTCACTTCAACCTGTCCGATGTCTTCATGTCAGATCGAGTCACGCAAACAGTTGATCTCGTCATGTTCCGTCCGTCTCTGTTCACGCCAGTCTGCCTTTCTTCATAACCGAATTGATCCTTTAAAGCACTCTGGTAACAATGTATACCGCCTGATTTAATAATCAGTAACTCGGCAGTTTGCCCACAGTGTTTTTATGGATTTTGTATGATTGCCAGTCTAAACAGCTTCTGTTGTCCAAACAGCATTAACCAACTCGCCTTTGTTAATGGAAAGGGGATTTGAGTCAGGGACGGAATTTTTAAATGCTAGATAAGCTTTGGCTTCAAAAGATTAAATAAGGTTATTAACTTGATAGTGCTGTCGAGAATGCGACCGTCGCAATATGGGAGTTTATTATTACCTTTGGAAACGCGATAATATTCAGCCGGCATTGCGGATGAATATGGCACGCAGCCTCGTTACAACCAACAAGCGACAGTCAGATGTTCGCCCTTCTCACCGTCTCACAAACATCTGCTCGTTAAAAGGCTTGGAAATGTTATGTATGGTCAGGATGTGGTGAAGGTTTTTTTTTGTATGGAGAGAGGGTTCATTTGCTACGAAGTACAAAGAAAGATTGGACCTGCTGATAAAGATAACTTTAAAAAAGCCTATGAGGGAAGTAACAGTTAAATGTGTGTACAAGACTTGTGAACAGACTGAAAGACAAAATAGGCAGCTAATAAAATTTTCGAAATGTGGTAAAGTTAAAATATTTGTTAACAGTAGTAACAAATCAAAGTTGTATTCCCGAAGAAATTAAACTGTTAGTCTTTGAAACTTATGGATGGACTTCGCGAGTGGGGATCTGTCCTTCACACTGTCTCTACTTACACAGGAACGTACAGCGGAAAATCACATGTTTCTAGTGGGATTCAAACCCACCAAGCAGTATTTAAGTGGTCGAAGACCACGCACTCAGCAGACCGAGCAATTAGTCTTATTAGCTCCAAACATTTCGCAAACCAAAATTAAATATCAGTCATTGAATTGTTTGTCATGAATTACTTGAGAGTACTCGCAACTAGGAGTACAGTCACTAAGTAGAAAGGCCTTTGTCACTTTAGGAGCTTAAATTTTGTGCCCTGCTCTGCATTTTATATAGTCGGGGTTTATAATGCAGTGCAAGAGGCTGTCAGGGGAACAGGAACGCTTTATATACCACCTAAAGTGAAAAGGGACAGGAGTACCAACAATGCGTTTGACAGGTCTTTAATTAAATATCTAGTGGACCCATGCTTTCATGTTCCTTTGACAGGAGTAAAAGCAAGTCTATTTCGCCAGCACTCACTCTTGAAGCGAGCCGTTTGTAATCTGCAGCTTGACCCTTTTGCTAAGTTTCGTATGATGACCCGTAGATGGCATCGTGCCAATGTTGTCTGCGATCTCCAGGACGCGCTGCGTGCTATCCGGTCCAGTCTGCGGGTCATCGCCCCCAACTCGGCTTGACCTCGACCTGACTCCATCCCACCCGGTCAGTATTTTTCCCGCCGTTTCTGACTCATTGCTGTGTCAGACTGGCGGTGGATATGATAAATCAATCCATTAAGCCTACGTGAATGCACTGGCGTTTCGGAATGTGACGGTTAGGTATTCTTCGTAACTTAAGAGATGGTATCCCCCTTCTGCTGTGGTGGTGTCGTCGTAAGGGATGTCTAAACCAACCGTGCCCATCCTACTCACTCTGGGGGTTCCGACCGAAAGGGGCCCCACCGTTTAAGGCCCACTCCGGCCATGGGACACTCCTAACCATGCTGCTAAAGTTGTGTCACGTGTGAGTTTGCTTCTGCCATGTTTAGTTGTTTCACGATTCAGAAATTTACCGAATGCAGTATTCTACAAGAGACGCTGTTAGTGTGTTTTATCCTTATCCGTCCCTGACGACTTGTTGCAAGGCAGTGACGGCAATGAAGAAGAAGACAATGGTTAGCAACAGACAAAGTAGCGGATGGTGTGAGCGATGCTTACTTCATAGTCCCGTCCAGTTGTACAGACGTGGAGGAGAAAATATTTGTATTACCGATTCCGACCGGTGATCAGTGACGTATTTATGACATTCGTATCTTCACGATTTTTAAAGTCAAATCAAGTGTTTGTTGTTATGTTTAACACATTTTATTGGTTTTGTATCTCATTTATTCATTTTACATCAGAAATATTTTAATGTTATATTTGTAAGGTTTAGTGGCACTTTGTCCAAAGGAATGTAGGGTGTTGCACTTTTGGTGAAGGGGGGGGGGGGGGGGGGGGGGGGGGGGGGGGGGGGGGGGGGGGGGGGGGGGGGGGGGAGAGGAGAGGAATGTAGGATGAAATGAACTAAGGAAATGAGGGAGGAGGACAGACAATTTGATTGGAAATTGGTCCCAAACTTCAAATAGTTTCAGGGTCCTCAAAATTAGGCTCAACGACTCTGCTTATGGTTATTGTATTGTTATTTATTATTCGCTTTAATGTATTAATTCATGATAGAGTGTTTCATTTTGCGGTCCGTTGTTATACGTATCCGAAACACGGATTCTGCGCCCTGCTACAAATCGCTGATCTTTGGCATCACAACTTATAATGTCGAATATACAGGTCTTCGACTTTAATAAGCTTAAATATGTACACATTTGTGTTGTAATTTAACTGATGCACGACTATTAAGCGTTATGATTGCATTTGTAGTTTATTATTTGTGCTGTAAGACCGGTTCTTGGAAAATCGACTGCTGGTTTACCGTTCCGTGAAACAGTCAAGCTAGAGAACTACTGATCGACATAATTGCCTCGTTTTACAACGGTTCTCGAAGTGGGAGCCTCGAGCCATTGGAGCGACGTGAATCTTTTGTCTGGGTGGCTAATGGCCTAATTATAATACACGTAAATTGCCAAGAAGAGGGACGACATTCAATTACCAAAGTACAATTTTAGATATCATCAAGATTCATTAGTAATTGTTATTTGAAATTGTTCAATCACATGGTATCATTTTTATGTTGGGGGTTAAAACTTTTTATTTGAATCAAAGGAAACACTATCGTATTACACTTTTAATGAAATATAGAATTTGTTGCTGAATTGGTAATTTTTTCAGTGCTTTACCAATGTGGCGTTTAAAATATGGTACCATGTACAATTACTTTCGTTGTTTCAGTTCTGTACGGTAAATACCTCGTATAAACCCTCCATAGAATAACACAAAGACCGGCTTAGCATTGTATAACCTTATGGATTCAAATCTCTCATATCTGTCGAACACTGCTTAGCACACATACAGTGGCTTACACGGGTGTAGAGTGTGGGAGCTCCACCCCACTTTACAGATGTCCAAAAAAGATGCATACACATTGTATAATACGGAATATTAAGCTTGTCATCTATCTCCGCTGTGTTTATGAGGACCTAGTATGGTCTACTCTTAACAGATGACACCGCAATGTATTTTCCCATGATTCAGATACGAAAAATGTCGGAGGGTCTTTATTTCATTCGTTGAAATTGTGTTCTTCTTTTGTGGACATTCTGTACATGGGCTTTAACGCGCGGTGTGAAATATTTTGTGCTCTACCTTCATGTAAAATTAAGAAAGAATCTAAGCAAATTGTGTGGCGTTCGTTTCTTAAGACAAACAGAACTTGTACTGTTTGAACACGGTCTTTACAACAACCCGGCTTCTGTTTGGAATACAAGCAAACAGGATGTTAATTTGGTTATTATTATTGTTAGTATGGTGAGTGAAAAAAATAGTGCGGTCTTGACCATTGTCTGTCAAGACACGCATTTTAGAACTCTTCGAACATTGGAATTTTTTGGCGTAAGAACTAAGACTTGATATGTATTTGTTTTCTTCCTGTAGACAGGACGTCTACACTTTATAATATATTCTATTATTTTGGTAGTAAAGACGCCTTTTAGCATACGCGTTGAATCGCGTAGCACGAAACTAAAAATTGCAAACTATTAAGCCTTCAACCTTAATGGGGATTAAATAATTTTTTTATATCCAGTATTGAAGACGTTCAAGTAATTTTTAATAATATGTTAGGAAAGGAAAGAATTACGTGCGTATTAGAATGTGTTTTTTTATGAAATCTATACTCACTGCTGTAGGCCTTCGATATTTCTGTGGAGATGATATAACTTATAGAAATTGGTATAATTTTATTTTCAAAACTGTTTTTTGTAGGCTTGCACTCAGACAATTTGGACATAATACTAATCATTCGTGATTAATTTTGTATCTCTGATGCCGCGCGCGTGTGCTCGTGTGTGTGTGTGTGATAGCCAAGCTGCTACTAGGAGACTGAGATAGCTTGTTCCTTTTCAAACTATTTTGTGTTTTCATGTTTCAGCTGTTATGATGTAGACGACAATTCTTCTTTGGTCCTTGTCAGTTGTCAAATAAAATAATGGATGAAATTGTTTGAAATAATTTAAAGTTATAAAATATTAAATACTAACATTAAAAATTTTCAGCTCGCTAAAACAAAAACAGGACATTACTTAAGTGCGACAAAAGTCATAACAGACAATTCTTTGAGTATTGTAAGAATCGGTTTTTTTAAACAGCTATTGCACAGATTAGATGTGAAAGCTGTTGGCAATCTTCACTACATGTTATGTACTGATATTATATTATACAATTTACATGTGGCTCAGTATTTTGGTTTCGTGTGGTTTTAATTATAATTGTCTCTTCAGATTCTGACTGTAAATGAAGCAGCCAAATAAGAAATTCGTCTTAGATTCGATCCCAGGGAGACACTGACAGCCCGTATTTATTTGATAATCATATTCCAGTACTTGAAGCAATATAAAACATTTAGCAGTTAGATAGTAGCAGATGTATATTTTAAATCAGTCAGTCCCACACCGTTTCGACGTAAGCATTCGACGGTTTCATGATCAGAACTACGATAAGTCCTTGGATATGAAATTTAAAATCTCCCATACGGTAATAATTAACGTATGTTTCGCTAAAATATTTTTTTAAAATTGCGTGTAGACCGAACTAAGCCGTTTTTAATTAGCATCCTCGTATTTGTGTTGTAAATGCAATCCACGCCATTTGCATTCGTGATCCACTTTTATGTGATAACATTGTGCATCATTGTACAATATCCCACGGTAAGTAAACGTTTTAACATTTTCCCCCCATAGTCTTTTGCTAGCGATAGGAATATGTTTTTCAAGCATTATCCGCCAGGGGCATCGTGTTCTGTCTGCTTTTCTTCTTACCAATAGTGCCTGGGCCCGCCCTTCATTACGGGCTCTGGTATATATAGATACCACTCAGGGAAATTGAACTAGTCAGCTGCATGAAGGCCAGTGCCACCTTGTTAGCGAATTAAAGAAATGAGAGTACCAGGTGTAAAGCATTTTGTAGTTGTGGGAGGGATCCTCCAAATGTCTGGTTTTTACGAACATGGAACACGAACTATTTCCAAGCGACGGACTTTATTTCAACGTACTTCCCATATCTGGTCTGCGTCAGTGGTTTAACATGACAAATTAAGAGCTTGGAATTATACAGAAATGTATAATAGTTTACTGCATAAGGGTGCTAATTTAGTAAGTCAAACCAAACCAAAATATACGTATAAGCAACTATTCTGTTCTTAATTAGTTTCTCACGCTACCGGTACTTACATGCCATACCAAACCAAAATAAAAGCTTGCTTCCGTGTCATTAGACACATCATCTGGATGTAGGAGGTAGAATTGAGAAATAATTACGTGTATTTTTTCTCTAGCAAAATGTGCGATATGTGGCTGATTTGGTTCTGCAACAGGCGACTTTAGCAATGTTCAGCTTATGCATGCCACCTTATTCATTTAAAATTGTGAGTTTAGCTCGTTATATTAATCTCTTGTATTTGTTTTTGGTGGATTTTAATTGAAGATGCTGAGTGCATTTCACGATTCTTGATGATTTTTTGGAACGTATAATGGGTACACGTCTATCAGATAGAGCTACCGGCTTTACAATTCTGTGATACCGCCTTCTGATATTGATAGAACAGGCGATATCAGTCGTTCCCAGTCTTGGAGCAGCATTCTCTCTGCATTATCGACTCGCTGGCCTCAGTGATATAAATGAATAGTGAAACTCCGTGACAATTTATTAAAAACGCCGATATGTTAGACCTGCTACTGCAAACTGGTTTAGATGTTAGTCACTACTTTTCTTTAAGAAAAAAAGTTGTCAGTAAGATAAGTGGAACCAATTTTGCTAGAGCAATGTTCCAATATCTGGTTTTAATTTGTTGTTGCTATTAATATGCTTCCCGCCTTGCGTTAATAAATAAGACAAGTCGCCCTGATGATGGAGTGTCTGGGATAAAGGGGCCGAAACAGTAAGCTAACCGTTTGCCGGGTGAGGTGAATAATACACATACAGCCTCCGCCAATACGCCTTTTTGGCATGATGCTTGACACAAGGAGTCATCCTTTAATTTTGATCTTAAAAGAATTAAACAGGCTGTATCGTCACACATGATGCACGAATGTGCGGTAGGTCGGCACTTCAGTAAGGAATCCACATTAATAAACACTAATGTCGAAAGACCCGCAAGCGAGTCAATAAGACATTACTAAGGGAAAATGAACCTTCCTACGTCTCAAGATGGTGGTAGCTTGGTTTCACCTTTGACGCAACCGATGTGGTTTTATCCAACCATCATCTCATTCTGCACCCTTCCAAACGCGACCCCCCCCTCCCCTCCGTAAGCTCCCCAACACTCGGAGATTAGAAAGCTATTTAAATTTAGAAGCTGTTCGTAGAAGTCAAGTAAAATGCCATTCCGAATATCAGCGTTCAACCGTGCTAATGAAGTCAGGAATCAGGCTATAGGTCTGTTTCATTTATGTCTGTCTTCATTCGCTCTTCAGGAATCCCACAGTAATGACACAAGTGCTCAACTAATTTGATCCCTTTCACGATGGTTTGTATGAGGTAAAGACTGTAGTTTATTTTGTTGCAAAGGACGAAGTCAGTTTTTCTTTAAAATGTATGAGGTGTGTGTGATTAATGGCGGACACATCTATGTTTCCAAGACCAAATTGAATCCTGCCGCATAAATACATTTCGTTAGGGAGAAAAAAGACAGATATTACCTGCATTACGACATATTAATACTCAGCGGACTAATACAGCGATAATGCGAATGACTCGCTTTATGGAAGTGTAACGTTCGAATCGCAGAGATGGACAATAATGATCGAAGATTTTCTTGATTTTTATTTGACCCCTCGAAACGATATTTTGCCTTGGAATAGGGTACGACTGATTTTTGTTGGATCCGTTTCGAAGTATTGATAATCATCCTGTTGTAACTCCTTCAACGAGATGTCAGCAGTTGGTTTATTGAAATTGAGAAGATGTCGAACACAGCTGTGTTCTGCTCATATTCTCTTCATTCCTTCATAGTTGGTTGCTTGTTATTGTATACTGTTCCAATGATGACATGGAAAAGCCTCTGAAAGAAGCCAGGTGATCTTGGTGTCCAGGGTCGCAGGGTGGGGCGTAAATATATGACACTTACCACAAGTCTCTTACTTGCTTTGCTAATCTTTTCACTGCCCCGGTTAATCGTAGAATGGGGCTAGACAGTCAGTCTATGTGTTTTATATACACTGCGCAATATAAGTAATAGCAATGTTCATTAAGCAGAGGGAACTCGCGGTAAATGACACCATTGTTGCATGTAACTAGGAGATGAAGAGATGATCTTGTATGATCTGAAGCTTTCACGGCGACTGAGTGTAATGAATTCTTCTCGGGGTACCAGCCCGAGAATTCATTGTAAGAGCTGGCCATAAATTTAACCGAAGTTTCTTCTAAATTCGAAATAAGAGTGCAACATAGCAGTGTGGAGTTCATCGTTGTAATTCTAATTCCACCGAGTAGCTTCATTAAAACGAGTACAGTAATGGTGCTTCACCATCCTGCAATATGCAAACGTCACACGTTTAACAGAGTCGGACAAAACAAACCGTAATTGGAGAACATACAACTTCAGAGCCTTGGTCTGAGCTGTAATGGATCATCACAAAAATAACACATTATACGGACGAACCATTAAATCTCGTATAAAATTTGTGTTGGAGCTGTTCAGTGTGTGCTAATACTTTGTGACCACATTCCGTATTCATATAATTTTCGAACTCCGAATATGCTTTTCCTTGGCAGGACATGTTTCTCTTGGCATCTTAACTCCAAAGTCTTTGAATACAGTACTTCAAGAATAAGCTGTTTGTTTACTGTTTTACGAATTATTTAGTGCTGATTTCTGCAACAAGATACAAGTAAGAGAATAAAAGTATAAAATATGGTGACTGAGAAAGAACTGGAAGAAATGATGATGGTGTTGGAAAGTATAACGTTTAAAGACAGACCAGAAGAGAATGTAATGCTATCTTTACGGTGGCATTGGTGAAGAAACCCTAATTAAAAATAATTTATTCCTTATTGGGCCCAAACGTGTTATAAAATGAGACAATATTTTCAGCGGTTTTATAATTAGACAAATAGTTACAAAGAATTGCTTAAAGTGTCTGTAAATTAGCTTCAAAATAACGTATTCAGTCAGGTCAAACCGTGTTATACAGAGTACACCTGAACAAGTTTCTTATTCAGGTTACGTTGAATATTTTTAGAAGTTACTGAATTAACCATCGGCAGGGAATTCGAGGGTCGTCGGCCGAATATGAGAAATATAAACCCGAAAAAAGAAAACCTGCTTTGAGGTGGTATGAAGGCGAAACAGGTCTTGCGGCGTAATCGATATATGCAGATGTGGTGATGTTATTAATGGTGTGAAAGGGAGAGGAGATATGAATCATCAGCATCTCGCAGACTCCACGAGCGATCTCACAAAAAGAACCGCCCAAGTACAAGTATTTACCACTTCTTCACAGTGCAACTACATTACTGCTAGACTACACAGTGTTACATTTAGAAGTCCGTACACCAGTTTCAGCTTTAGCCTGAAATTAACAGTGTTACGTTTCATTACTAAAATGGGCTGAGTCACGATATTTAGGGTATTATTTTAAAGTGTGTCTCAGGTGTGGAATACAAATAAACACCAAGTTTTTGCCATTGAACTTGTCCTGTACTGTCGTAAAAGACTTGTTTCTTCAGGATTTGAAATTTTGCAAATGATTTGTGGTTTATTTAACTATGTTACCATTCTCGAACTGACACTTTATTGTTGCAATATATTTTCTGGAAATAGTATTTTTTAACCAGGGTCACTTAATCCTGTTGTATAATGTTACGCTTATGACGTCATAAAATAAATTTTAAGAAAATATTTCACACAGAATTTGCAAACGTGTTCATGTCACCATATAACTTTAAAACCCCAAATTACAGCACGATTTCTGTATCGAGTGAAACTGCATTTGAAAAGGAAACACTTGAGGGTTCTCAGTTCATTTCGGAAGAGTATAAAGTTCTGTTCCATCAGTGTTATTCAAATTTAGTTTCGAAATCATGTCCTTTGACCTGTGTGATAACTTTGTTTTGCTAAAACATCGGAGCTGCTCTAGTTAACGTTTTGAAACGTCACCCACAAGAAGCCCCAGGCCATGAGTCCATCACCATCGGCTTTTACATTAACCACAGTGTAAATTGGTTTTACATTTTATACAAAATTTAAATTTATCGGGATGACATTAATGCTTATAATTTTCTGTCTCCTTCATGCCATATGCGTGTAATGTTTTTGTAATATAACGCCCAAGTCTTTACAGGGTACACGGTGTTCCGATTTTTTGTCGTGAGGATGTTTTAATATAGGTTGTGCTGTAAAACACTTACGCTTCGTAGCTAGTAAATGTGCTGGTACACGTTGAAATACTATCGGTTAAACTTTCAGTAAGGAAGAGGTTTAGGGTTAACGTTTTTTGTACGGCGGTGAACATGTGCGTTGTACTAAATATGAATATTTTTGAAGATGGTGAGTTGTCATAAGCATGATTATTATTTTTAAATCCCAGCTGTAGCTAGTTCTGTCCAACGGGTACATCTGAGAAGATAATTTCATCCGTTGCTGCTTGATGATTGAGCCAGTTTCAGAAACGTCGGATTATGGAGGAGTGTATCACAACCTCCTCCATCTCCACTGAGACTTATGTTTGAGGAGACAGGGTATTTTCGAAAGTTCGTAACAAAGTATTGAATTGCCAGTGTCCTTTAAGAAGCGGGTACGCACTAATGGGTCAGATGCAACCATCAGTCTTCCATTCCATTGATTTTGGACGGCGCTTGTATGGAGTCTGCATTCTTATTTAAGAAGGGTGGAATGCAGTACCGCATAAGGTCGAGTATCCTGACCATGGACTTTGAATGTGTTCTTGTTCTCTCTATGAGAATGCTGGGACAGAGTACATCTGTACTCCCCCATAATTCGTGTTAATATTGATCGAATATTAGCTGGCCTTCAGAAAGTTTAAGAATAAAATATATGAGTTTTAAGAAATAAATAAAAGGATAAATATATAATAGGTCTAACTTAATGAAAAGGGTGGGTTTTTTAAAGAAGCGCTTGGCGTTCAGCTTTACACACACTGAGACGATGCGACGCGAAGTGAGAATTCCATAGAGGCTGTTTCATAACTCCTCGTTTATCTTCATATAAATGTAGTATTCCTATGGGAGCAGAATTTTGTTGTATTCTGTTTATTCTGACGTGCGGAATATGGTCTTCCTGCCTCATAGCAACGCCTTGCGATCTCCCATCTTCCGCTCCCAACTTGTAAAGGCAGTTACATTATTATTTAAAACGGACTTTTATGCGCTAGTTCCATTTGCCGAATTGAAGTTGAAGAAGCACCAGGTGCGCTGCGAAATGGATGGACGAAGAAGGTGGGGAACCATTAGGAGCCAAGGGCGGTTCCCAGCGCCCTCTAGTCCAAACCAGTGTTTAACATGTAGTCATTAAAAAATCTTTAGTAATTTTTGTATGGTGGAAGGTACTTAGTGTAAACGATCTATCTGACGCGTCTAGGTCAGAACACAAAACGCTTGTTTCACGCATCGTGCAAATCAGCGCCTCAGTTACACGAACTACGAGGTCAAGGAGTTTCTCACATTGTTTTCTTGTCATTGGTATCGACAGTATGGTATTTTGTTTTCATTAATGAACTGCTAGTATTTTTGTCTGGTAATTACTAAGGACGCATTCATAAATTGGCAAAGCCAAACAACAGTCAAGGGGGATAAATTGTTTTTAATTTTATTTAAATAGGATAATAGGTACATCATGTTGAGGAATTATTTACAGTGAGCGTTACGGACATTGAAATGTTTAATGGATGCAGTGTCCCATTCTTTTGCGTAGTGTTATTTGATTTGAACGGATCTAGACGCAAATTAATCTCTATGGATATGCTTCAGTGTAGACCCCCAGATATGACATCCCCCCTACAGTAGGCTGTCGTTTCATAGAATGAAAGCTTGAATGGAAATTACTACAATCTGGAAACTTGTCTTATATCAACCAAATGTTTTGAAACCACACTACTAACCATTGCCCTTATTTTAAATAGGTACTCGAATATTGCTGCGGCTACCATCTCATTCTGTGAACCTGGATAAAATATGGATTCGAATCTGTGAAGCACAAGGTAGTTTTTCAGTGGTGGTTTCCGTTTATGAAGTTTTGTGTCAGGTTCATAATGGGTAACTCCATAATATGTTACGTGCTTTAGATATCTTTAGGGTTATCAAAATACGTATGTGTAGGTAGGCTGGATATGGGGGAGAAGGGAAATGCTTACAGAATTTTAGTTGGAAACGTGAAGACCTAGGTGTAGGTGGGTGGATAATATTAAAGCGGATCTTTAAGGAAAAGGTTGTGAACTGGGTTCGATTGCGTCAACATAGTTTCAACTGATGGGTTTTAGAAACATGGTAATTAACCTCGTAGTATATAAAATTCAGGGAGTTTACAGTCCATCTTACAAACTGTTAGCGTCCTAGTAATGACTGTTTTTCATAAAACTAGCCTTTGTCTGCACACAATTTAAAGGTTTTAAACTGTTACATGTTATGTATTTTTTTATTAAATGGTATCGCACATTTGAAGATGTGCCTTCACGTTATGAATTTTTTATTTTGGTATAAATTTAATAAATATTAAACATAGGGACAGCGCTTAAGGCGTCTTGCCCCTCCCCCCACCCTTGTCCATTCCATCTTTCCTGCCCCTCGTTCTGTGACGTAGGCCAGGCTGACAGATACTTTGCGCCTAGTATAACCTCTCGAAGGTATGGTATAATATTTTGTCCATACTTCAATTAATATCAAAGCTGCCAGCCAACTTTTCTCCACGTTGTCACTCAGAGCTCATACCAGTGGAAATTTAGTATGAAGAGAAGTAATTAGTTCACGTTGCAGTGAATAATTTCTGTATTCAGACGGTATCAGGTAAATGAAAGGTGTCATTAGATCTTCCGAGAACTTCTTGTTGTTATTCGAATAATTCTGTCACCGAACTGCTCAGCCAGGCTGAAACAATACCTAGCGAGGTAGCGTGTTGCATATAGCTTTTGCCTTGAATGCGTAATAAGATAGGGTGCCCAAACTACAGGCCATTTTCAGGTGTGCCTTTAAATTTCGTTATCAGCTAGCTCTTAACTAACTAACTAACTAGATGGCTTACCGAACCCGAAGGTTCATCACCGAATTAACCAAAGCCCTCCACCGGACCCTGTATTCGACCACCACATACAGTCTCCTTCAACTGTTATTTCCCATAGATCCCGCCTTATATTATCCTCCCATCTACGTCTAGGTCTCCCCAACGGTCTCTTCCCTTCAGGTTTCCCAACCAATACCCGGTGCACACTCTTGTCACATCCATGCGTGCCACATGCCCAGCCCATCTCATTCATCTCGACTTAATCACCCTGACAATGCTTGGGGAGGAGTATAAATTTTTACGCTCATCATTATGCAGTTTTCTCCATGTCCTATCGTCTTCTCTCCTAGGCCCAAGTATCCTCCTCAACACCCTATTCTCAAACACCTGGAATCTGTGTTCCTCCCTCTGAGTGAGAGACCATGTTTCGCACCCATACAAAAAAAACGGGCAAAATTATTGTTTTGTGTATTTTAATCTTTATGGTCTTAGAAATCAGACGGGAAGACAAAATATTTTGAACTGAGAAGTAGCAAGCATTTCCAGAATTTAGTCTCCTCCTAACTTCCTCGTGATATCGGCTAGCTCTTTCTGTTATAAGTTTTCATTTACAATAATGAAATAATTGACACATTTTAAAAGTTAATTATAACTTTCTTTTGAATGTCATGCAGATGTTTATATCGAATAATGTCAATTGCCACGTTTCATTGAATGCCAATATCTGACGAAGTACACGCAAAATCATATATACACACTGAAACGTCTTGGTCATACTAGCCGGTTACACGCATAGACACGAACCGGGTATAACTCAAGTACACGTCTAAGCATTGATCATGTAGGGTATATGAAATCTAGAATTCTTAAAATCAGATTAATAATAATGAACGCGCACTTATAAAACAGTCTGTATTTTAAATTCCGGTGTTTGAACTGGCAACTGCGCAAGAAACAGCTAATTTATTGGCCTAACTTTGTGGCAATAATAATAATAATTTATTACCCTGTAATACTATTACCCATTATTATTATAAGATATGTTGTGTACTTTATTAGTTCAGTGTAGTAGTTCTTTTTGAAGAGAGGCTGTAGTCGAATTTAGATTTGCTGGAAATTTGGCGAATTTGAGAATTCGTAGTCTGTCCGATATCTTGAAGTCCTACGGCTTTTATGACACTAATAAGTTCCTTATCTTGCTGTGAAGAATCCCGTTCTGAGCCAGATGTAACCAGGGGACATCATCAGACCCTGTTCCTCTGAGATAATTTCTGATACTGTCCAACCATCTAGGCCTAGATGCACGAAGTGATGTCTTCCCATCAGAATTTCCAAATGGTGATGGAGGCAGCAAATACCTCTGAAACATCAGTAAACTTGTGTGAAGACTATATGGCTCTACAACCCGGAAGGCAGCCATCTCGTTTCTCGCCATCGTGTAAATCCCAAATACAACACTCCTCCTCGTATTACAAAGAACAATGCAAAAACAGTGTTCATTGAAATAAACGTGTTTATTCTGAGAATCACGCGAAACCCATTCATACATTCTTTGGGCAAAATACAGACTTCGTTGTTCAGGCAGGTGGTACCAAAAGGAACCGCTGGTTTTAAACGTGTTAAGGTAATGTGTGTGAATGTTGTCTCGCTTCAAACCCAAGAGTTTATAAATGAAGGGCTCTCTGCTTGTTGGGAAACGTTGTCTTACAAAGCAGCGCTTAAACCTCTCTTGAGTAGTCTGCACAATTTCTTTGTGGCCACTGAAAATTTGTCAGGGAGTTTTAAATGGGGCATGCCTGTAAGAAATTAATGTTACGTTTAAATGCCGTTACAAGAGCAGCAGGGTGGAATTTAATTTTCAGTTTGTGGTTTTACAGAGTCCGTTATTGTCAGACCGTTGAAGGATCGCGTACTTTGAAAGTGTTAGTTAAGATATGAAACACACTTTAGATTAAATGGAAAAATACCAAGTCTTCTGTATGAATCATTGTAATTTCTGTGGTATGGACATTTGCCAGTTGTAAACTTTAAAGGAAGTATACGGTATTTATTATATTCTAAGCTGCAGTCTGTTCGAGGCGTTTTCATAATTCAGTTCAATTCAGTTGTTTCTTGATTTAGAGCAGGGGTTGTCAACCTTTTTATACCTACCGCCTACTTTTGTATCTTTGTTGATGGTAGAATTTCCTTACCGCCCACTGGTGCCGCACGTACTGCCCACCACCATGAAAGAGGTACAGCTCAAAGACTGAGTGGTGGCCGGTGGTAAGCCCCGCCGTCGTTATGCACACTAAATTCGTGTCTTTGATTTGGAGCTCATTCGTTGCTCCCTCGTCCACGAGTATACTTCGAGAAGTGTCCGGTGAATTATTATCTATATTCAAATTTTAGAGATGGAATTCAAAAGTAAATTGCAAAAGCATATTTTAAAAAGTCAAACTCGCGCGAAGTTGTTAGCAGTGTATTCGATATATGGAAGAACAAAAAACCCCACCGCCCACCATGAAAGCCTGAATCGCCCACTAGTGGGCGGTAGGGACCAGGTTTACGACCCCTGATTTAGAGTGTTGACGAACAGCAAAGATCCTATAACAGCGAAACATTAATACAAATATACAATACTGATAAAACATAAATAATTATTCTCGTGCAACCAGCCGTGTCTGGTGGTTGAAAGTCACTTCAGTACCCTCAGGACGAGGACGAAGATAATTCTCAGAAACGTCGGTGTTTTCGCCTTTCAACCACCTGACACGGCTGGAAGCCAACACATTACAACTGGCAGACAGACAGAACGGTAGTATGCGGCAGACATCATATTTATAATTAGATGAAGACATATTTCGTAATTAATTTCTCAGTCTCTTCTTCTGAGTACCTCTTATGGTCCTATGTCAAGTCATATATTATTCTAATTTAGAAAATATGGTGTAAAATGGAAATTGTACATTATCATCATCATCAGGCTACATGGAGGGGGAAGAAATTATGTCAGGACCCAGAGGACAACATTCCATCTTCGTTGTGTGTCTTCCTCAACATTTGCAAAAGCGAAAACATTTTACCGCATCTTGCAAACCAAATGTTATTTATGAACGAGGAATACAACGTAGCGTTAGTTAATTTCTATTCTAAATACACGTGTCTTTCTATTCTTCAAACTTTTCAGGCTTTGCGTATCATTTTTGCAACGAGTTAAAGGAAGAAGTAAAGAAATGACGAAATACATGGTGTATGTAGGTCTACCGTGCATATAAATAAGTACCTGTCAAGAAAAGAACAAAAAATGTCCAGCACCTTCGAATTAAAAAAAAAAATTAAGGGATTTTTACTGTAGCAGAACATTTAACTTAACAATCATTCTACTTTGCAGTGGAATCTGAAGATAAGGAAATCTGCTTCTCATAGTAATTCAGGTACGTCTACGCGAAAACAAGACAACAAGTATGAAGCATATGCATGTAGCCTAGAATTCACACTCGGCGAAGCAAAATTGGTAAAACGAGATTCCTGCCCATGTGGTATTCATGTAATAAAGACGTGTTCTGAGAACTGGACGAACACTGAGGTGAAAACCCAGTGCGAAAGCGTTCACAGCTCATACATGTACCAACTGTTATATGAACCGCAATATATACTGCATGCTGTGTAACTTCGTGTTCCCAACGAACATCTGCATAGCTCCCAACTCTCCCGTAAAGGTACAATTTGGCTGCACGCGACAGAGACAAGCGACCGAGGCAGGCGACTGAGACGGGAGACGGACACATCGCAGCTTGTCGCCACACACTTTTGAGGTGACGACCGAGACATGCGGCAAAGTGTTTGTTTTCTTTGTTTTGTTGAGACATACGTGCACATATTCTGTGAAAAATGAGTACAAAAATGCTTCTAAAAAGGTTACTCGAAGAATAAGAAGAAGATGATGTGTTGCTGTGTTATTTGTTGCGAAAGAAACAAAGAAAACCTACGAGTTCAATATTCAAAACCAGACGCGAAGAAGGATCTTTCTGTCGTGTTCTGAGAACTGGACGAACGCTGAGGTGAAAACCCAGTGCGAAGCGTTCACATCTCATACATGTAGCAACTATTATATGTACCGCAATATATACTGCATGCTGTGTAATTTCATGTTCCCGACGAACTCCTGTATAGCTTCCAGCCCTCCCGTAAGGCCCTTTACAGTGCTGCTTGACTGGCGGAGAGTCAAGAGAAACACGTGTGCATCAGGCGAAAAGTACGACCCATTCTCCCGTGTATGTCGCAAGGTATTCTTGTAAGACGCTAATTTTCTCACAGTGGTCAAGTAATCGATGTTGAAAATATCTTCTTCGATTGTAGGCCATATAGATCGGTGTATACCGTGCATATAAATAAGTACCTGTCAAGAAAAGAACAAAAAATGTCCAGCACCTTCGAATTAAAAAAAAATTAAGGGATTTTTTACTGTACTTTGCATCCGTTTAATGAGCAGCAGATACAAAGAACCTTGTGTTGATCGCCGGCTGCAACCAGAACCTCGTGAAACAGTCTTTCTTCTGACTTAACACTGTGGCAGAAGGCATGATGTCCCCATTCCAGTTTACTGGTGGTCGAGTCGAGTGGAGTGGTCGAGTCGAGTAGTGGTTACTTGCCAGATTAATTTCGATCACATTATCTGCAATGCAGGATAAGTAGGACGTGGGCTAGTGAGCTAGCATTGTCATCGTGTTTCAAGTGGCACTGATATTCTCCATTGGCCGTGTGCAAGTACTTAAAACATCACCAGGCCCGAAATTCCTTACCCAGTGCAGAAGGGTAGTCATTTGGTGTTTCATACCACTGGTAAGTCTTCTACCAACATTGGAAATGTTAGTGTTCATGATTAAATAATCTGGAAATGGTTAGGCCACTGCAGCATTTGTGTTGTATATAATTGCAGGCCTAATAATCAAATGTTGGTAGCAGCACTGCCACTAACGGAGGAAAGAACGTTAGTTGTAATGTGACCAGCGGATCTCCAGATGGGACATGCGTAGGTCGTCTTAGGACGTATGAGTTGCTGCACACCGTTTCAGATGGACAGGCTACTTCTGCGCTTCTATTATGGTTTGTTTGATTGTTCTTATTACCCCTTGCACGTTTAGTAGGTTTATTTATTTTGATTTATGTTTGGAAACTCGTGTTTCAGGTACACTCAAGAGACGAAACACAAACAGGATTTAGCTATGTAACAATTTCTTTGAATCACCGTGTTTTTGAAACAAACTCTTAGGTGCATCTAGTGACTTATTAAAGAAGGATCCTCTTCATTTGGCCGATTCTGACAAAGTGTATATATTTCCATGTTTATAAGAACTTTTCAGAACAGCGTTTTACATGTTTTGATTTAAAAAGTAAAACTATAATTATTAATAGATAATGCGAAGAACGTATACTCAAAATATACATTTGCGAAGCAGCAGTAGGAAAACGCGTTTATGGTCCGAATGATGAATCCCCCGTCACGATTTTATGTTAAAATTAATGTGGCCCGCTACTCTTTATGTCATATTAAATTTTATCCTGTGTGGTGGCCTGCATCCCCCACACTATTCGGACTGCGTTCCACTTTCATCGTGTGTTTACTTGGGCGTAAATGAAGGACTGCTTTTAAACTTTCAGCGTTTGCTGGAACATTTATTGTATACGTGCAATTTAAGACACTAACAATATTTAAATTGTATAACAACAAAGGTATATGGTTTCAACTATAAAACAGTTTCTGTAAACATTTTCTCGTGTTTGTATGCGTATTATTAAGCAGGAAATATACTATAGTTTTCTACTTCCTTTTCCGGTTTAACAATGTACATTTTCGGGTACCCACGGGTCCCCAACTTTTCAGTTGTCTTGATCTATGGCCATTCGGTAGGACTCCTTGGACGACAACACAACACAGAAAAACTTCCATGGCTTGAGTGGGATTCGAACCCACGGTCCCTGCGACCAAGCGGCAGAAGGCCCACGCCTCAGACCGCGCGGCCACTGTGGTCTCCTGTACTATAGTTTTTGAGGACTTATTTTTAAAAGAATCGAAGAATAAATGTTTAAAATTTCTGTGCGGTCACTGTTGATCTTTAATTCTCTTGAATTTAATATAACATTTATGACGACAAATATGTGTAGACCACGTGTTGTGGAATATCATAAATAATAGCAACTTCTGGGAATTTTAAGTGGAAGTTGTTAGGACTGAAAGGATCACATGATTTTATCGCTGGTCCAATCACAGTTTTCAATTCAATAAAAAGTTTTACTGATATAAACAGAATGTCAAAAGTAAGCGTTACACAATCACAAAAACAAAAATCATTTAGAGGCAAACGAAGAAGCCCGTTCCAAACAGAAACACATTATTTTTTCATTTTTTTTTCATTGATGTGCATAATATTGAAGTCTGTAAATAACGTATTACTAACGCCAGAGTGTTTTGTCTTGTGCTGTGTGTTCAGTTTGACAACCATCTCCTTGCTTGGCTTCCTGCCACAACGAAACTCCTGTTTTCAGAGCTGTGAAGCCTAGTTATGTAAGGTCGAGACTCGTTGAACGATTTCACTCGTGTAGCAGTACATTCTCGATTGATCGAAGGTGAAAATGTCATTTATAAAGCAACTGTAACTGCAATCAAAGCATTTTACTGTGACAGCGACGTCCAACTTTGATAGTTTCTAGAACATTCTTCCCGTCGCATTGGCGTAAATAAAGAATGATACCGCAGGAGGGCGACTGTGTTGCACTGACGTGTGGGCCCCTTTTGCGTTTTGTAACGCCACTGGGGACTGGGGGAGGGGCGAGATAGCGGCACTGTGCTATAGACGAAGATATGCGAATGTGGTTTTGTACGTTGTATACTTTCTGGGGTATATTTGACGCAGGAGACGTTTCCGCAGTTCGATATACACCCGTTTTCAGGTAACTGGTGGGTCATTATGCTGACAGATTTGTTATTACATTTTGTTTTTTATATTAGTGGCGACTATTTGTTTCAGACCCGGGTCTAAACTGGCCAGTAATTTTTTGGAGTTTCTCTTGTGGTAGCAGCATGAATGTCACTTTTTGTACGGTCTTGACATATCGTGTAGTATTAGATCTCTTAAGACAACTTGTTTATGGAATTCAGAACAGCATTGACGCTTTGCGAAAACTGTATTTTAACTCTAGGTTTTATTTAATCAACAGATTTCTTGTCCAGGTTCACAACAAGCTTTTCTCGAGTCCGTTCACAACGCAACTGACCTTAATCCCTTTATCTGAAACGTCATTTAACTTTTACACGATGCAACATCCCAGAAGTCATCTTCATACTCTCTTTCTTTTCTCTCTCTCTCTCTCTCTCTCTCTCATAACCTGAGATTTTACCGTGTATTTTCTTGTTTCGTGTATAATCCTGTTGCTTGTACTGCCCTAGTAACACATTTTGAAGGTTACAAAGTGTGAATATCTTCAGTTATTTAACGTTTACTAGGTCTGTTTTCCAAAAGGGCCCTTTTCTTATTAAATCACATTATTTCGAGAACATAGAGATAATGAGACTACTTTCGAAGTCTGTGTGTAGACCACCAAGGAAATATAATATTAAAAATTATTATAGTGCGGTAAACCGACTCATGAGGCTGCATTTTGTGGGGTTACGGTACGGAACCTTCTGGTCCATATACAAGCGGTTAACTTCTTGAACAGATGAGTAACTGTCAGTTTCTGAAGAGAGGCTTCACTTCGTGGTTTTAGATGAAAATTTAAATTTCTGTTTTTGTAAGGCTTGCATATTGCATCAAAGAGAACTTCTCCAAGGCTTTTAACTAACATTCGCTTCACAGCAGAGATTAAAAATCGGAAGACGTTTGAATCACAGAATTGTCCCTGTGTTTTAAAATGGCATTAATATAAGTTAACATTGTGTAACTGTTTGTTTGTTTGTTTGTTTGTTTGTTGTTTGTTGAGCTGAAAAATAGGGGTTGAAGCTCGGCTGAACGGGCCTTGTGGCTCATCCAGAAATTGGACAGGACAACTGATATGTATTCAAGGTGGCATCTTCTTCTTCTTCGCCGGGTTTGACGTGGATGGCAGGCAGGCAGTTTGTTCTTCCACTGAAGCAGGGAGACGTGTATCAGCAGTGCTTTTTGGGCTTCCATTTTGCCTTGCCTCTTTCAATCAAGACGCTAAAAGCACGCTGAGAATGTTAAAGAGACATTATTAAAACGAAGTGACAAGCGCAGTGTTCACGTTGGACCAAAGAAAAGTGGATGCTGCTCATGCTAATGGCGTTTTCTTGCAGACGTATAATGTGAAATCTTTTTTTAAAGAAAATTGTCATGTGCTGTTGTTTCAACATCAGGCATTCTGTCTACTTGTCTCAAATTTCATACATCTCAAAAGCGTCACATACAGTGGAATATGTGTGTCGTTGTTGTGTGCACTTTCATTCGTACTTAGAGCTTGTTTAAAGATGTAAACAAAACGTGACGTTGCCTTTCAGGTCGAGGTTAAATTCTATTTAATTACATGGTTAGATTCCTATACATATCGGTGGCCGTTTCCCTCGGAATAAGACGGCCGAATCGTTAAGCTGACATCTGATTCAACTCTATTTACAAGGTTAATAATAGATTAGGCCTTACCGCCATTAATCAATACGTATTCGTGTTGTGCTTAAGGGAAAAACATCTTTTTCTTTTCACCGTGGCTCAAATTCTTGTTGTTCTCATGTTTGGGGGGGGGGACAAGAAAAACAAATTGACGAACGGTGTTTCACTGCAATCCAAGAGGAATAATGGGATGCAAGATTTATTATTTGATATCGATATCAAACAACAAAACAATGAAGAGCTTCATAATTTATAATTTTTGCTAAATATTATTAGGGCGATCAGATCAAAAATTTGGGATATGTGGAGAATGTATTACGCACGGTAAATTGAACTAATGTAGAACATGTTAGTTCGAAAGCGTTAAGGGATACGACCACTTGAAAACCTAAATGCAGATTGGAGGGTAAAATTGAAATAAAGTGTGTTTTAAAAAATATATTGTGGGAGGGTTTACTGGCGGGATCTTACACGGAAATAAACTATTTGATTCCACAAAAAATCGCAAATTTTATGATCAGGCCATCAAGAATTGTTTTATTTTGAGGTAACATGCTTAGTATTAGAGTTTTGTATTCTTCATAGCACTAATTCTTAGAAAGGAGTCTTTGCATTTGTCGTATGTGTTAACTGTACCGCCGTGAATCACGAAGTATCGTTTGAAACAGTTTCCGCGTGGGAGTTTTATTATTCTTGAGCACTGTTCGGACGATGATATATTTCGAAGCATTTGCAGCAGCAACGGAACTGCCAGCAGTGCACCGTGCAGTGTTACAAAAGGCAAATAGTGTTTCAGCATGTGGTGTAACAAAAATATCCCAAGGTTTCGCAATTTGGAAAATTAATAATGAGGAACACGTAATATAACCCCCCCCCC
>NW_019059726.1:740290-794804 GCF_000696155.1 Zootermopsis nevadensis
ACTTTTTCCCTTTACTCTCTCTTTCTTATTCAAGAATTTAGCAGTGCCTTGAATTATTCCTCGCGTTAGTACGTGTGCGTATTCGACCCTCATGTTTCTGTCATTAGAATATACTGGGAAGACATAGGAATTACTCGAATGTTCCCATATTGTTTTTAAAGTTTCGGTTCTTCATGTATTTTTCCAGAAGTAGGCACGGGTTACGACTTTGGAAGTGTGTGTCTCGTAGAGTATGCTACTTAAACTTTATTATACTTTCGCCCGGTGGAATTGCTTTTAACTGGTTTGTTCGTCTGGCTAGAAGCTAACACGCTAGCGTCTCTCACGTGATAAGTGAACTACAACTGGAAGTCAGCTGCAGAAGGCATTAACACTGTACCTTTGTTTCATCACATTTAGGGAAGAATACAAATTGAGTGTGTTTGAGACCACGTTTCTGAGCAGAATGTATTGATCTAAGAGGCAGGAAGTAACTTGAGGTTGGAGGAAACTCACAAAGAGGAGTTTCATAATTTCAATTTATACTTTTCACCGACTGTTGTTAGATTGTCCAAGTCAAGGATTATGAGATGCGCGGCGCATATAGCACGCATGGGATAGATGATAGATGCATAGATATTTCAGTTCGAAAAACCTGAAGGGAATAGACTACTTAAAACCTTAATAGACTACTTGGCTTACTGGGCTAAATCATATTATTTTTCCAAGTAAAAATACGACGTTACACATACAACTCATCTTATTACCCAATAAAATCTGGACATGAACAAGACGTCGAGAGACAGTTCTTGCAAGTCGTGTCTTGGATGTGATTAAGCCTGTTCTTTGCTTCGTTCGGCCGTGAAGTGCTAAATTACTGCACGCCGTTGGCAAACTGAATCTATCAGTTTTGTGTCAGAACCTTTAAGCCTAAGTCATTGTAGGCGTAGTTCAAAAGTTCTCAAATTTCACGACTGTGAGGTTCTGTTCTTTACACGTGTTCTTTAGCCTAAATTATATATGGAGTGGAGGAGAAATGTATTTACCTATCCGTGTTCTTTGCTTCTTTGGGTTTTATTGAGTTCCAAAGTTCCAACAAAGAACTCGGCTGGCTTCAGCGCGTAATAACTCAAGAGATGTACGTCTTGTAGATTTTATTATTCAGGGGTTTACTGTCAGTCAACAACAACAACAATAATAATAATAAATACCAAATAACAATCCAGATGATATAATCCGAAACAAAAAGTTGTCAGTGGAACCACGGTTCCGGAGAATTTGACGTAAATACGTCTATACGGAAAGGAAGTTTATATATTCGCTTTATTCTAAATATTTCCTTTATGCATGCTTTACAATTGTGATAAGTTTGATTAAGACTTTGCTTATTTAACTTTAATTAGTTACGCTTAAGATGGGTCTGTGGTAGCTGAATGTAATGTAAAGTAAAGTAATGTAATGTAATTTAATGTAATGTAAGGTAAGGTAAGGTAAGGTAATGTAGTGTAAGGTAAAGTAATATAATGTTTCATAGGTAACAATAATGCCGAGTAAACAATTGACGTTTCCTAGGTAACAACAATGCCGAGTAAACACGACGTTTCCTAGGTAACCAGGTTACACTTTTTCGTTTCTCTTTTTCGTCACACTTTTTTGCCGAATGACCCTTCCTTATAGACGTATTTACGTCAAAAATGGAAATGTAGTTTATTCTTTTGCAGATGTTCGTACCATAAAAGAGTCACTGATAATATTTTGACGTTTCGCGTTGTCCCTTATGTGTCTACACACGGGATGGAACGAGGATTTCAGTAGCAACGAAGTGTAATCTTAGGCTTAAATTTTAATTGCGGTTGACAACTTCAAACTTACCGAGTACGAGAAGTTTACATTGTTTTATCCCGTTATCACATGAGTTAAGGGTTATATATCGTTTGTGATTTTTAAAGGATAAATTAGGGCTTCAGTATGGCGTAAAACTTATAAATGGTCTTGGAGAGAGTTTATTTCCAAGTTAACCAAAGGAAAGAAAAAGTACGATGAATCAAGCGCTGGAAAGCGGGATTAGAACGCAGTAGAACGTCACCACCGTTAAAGCATGGCTGGGCTTGTTGGCCACCGCGATGTGCGGTGAAGGGCTTGGAATGGGATCACAGGTATTGTATCCAGAGATTAAGGAAACGTGCAGCTTGAATTACATGGGAAATCTTTGAATTTAGCAGAGAGCAATTCAAGAATATTACGAGAGCCATATCATGAGCAATACACACGGATTAATATGGCATTGACCGTACAAAATATTGAATTGTCTTTGATTATAGCTTATAACCTTAATTCAGTATGTGTCCCGGTTGAAATGAAATAAAGTGTTAATTTTGGGAATTTCACTATGCTATAAACCGACACACAAGGTACTGAAACGAGAAATTTATTAAATATATTAAACGTATTGATATGTTGTCTTGTGGTTACTTTACTCCTATGCGGGCTACATGCCCTGCCCATCGCATCTCCCTTAGCTTGATCACGCTAATTATATTTGGCGAGGAGTACAATTTATGAAGCTCATTATTATGGAACTTTCTCCAACCTCCGGGTAATTCATCCCTTTCAGGTCCAGATATTCTCAAATGTCCGCAGTGTGCGATCACTTGCGGGGGAAAATTTTGTCTAATTATGAACCTTATTGTTTATAAAGGATTTGAGGTTTTCACAGCGTTGAGTGTGAAGATGGCTAACTCCTACTTTAAAGCCTTGGTTTCTATAGACCTATATTTCGAAGAAAAGATGCTATAAATAACCTTGTTTCTAGGAAATAATATAATGGCACACACATCAGACTACGATTTGGTTATCTTGTAAGGCCTAGAGAATCTTACACGTAACACAGAGATTGCTTTCATGCCAGTTAAAAGTAGCATTACACATGCAAAGATCCGGCTTCTAGAAAAATAAAATGAAGACGAAGTAAAAGGAAAAATAAACATTTACCGAAGTGTATAACCGTTCTGCAGAGGATATGGAACCTGTTTCAGCCCATTACCGCTTAAGCCGGGTATTAATTACCACTGCCGTCCACCTTACATTCTCTTATGGCTAAATATATGCACAATTCTAAAGCCGGAAGAAACGTTCAAATGTTTGCTTATTCGGATTAATTTGTTCTCACTGACCCAGCAGTTTTGGCGATCACTTCATTTTAATGGTTTTGTTATGTAACTAACGGAGATGAATTATTGAGAATCGGGTAGTGGCCCAGCAGGTCAAGAAATTCCGTGTCATTTATGGAAGCGAAGGTTTATTCCTTTGTTAACATGAGAACTTCTGGCCCCTATTCCGAACCAGATTTTTCCAAACCACATCATCGGACCGTATTTCTGTATAATGCGTTTTTATATTATCTTGTGTGTCAGAAGTGTCTCCTTTCTTCAGGTGTTGTCGGCGATGTACGCATTTGTATCCCTTTATGCAAGTTACATACCCCGCCTATCTCATCTTACGTCAGCTACTTTAATATTTTTTAAGAATACAAATTATGAATCTGTGTTATTTCCATAACGTGATAAACGAAGTTAAACCCACATTAAAACAGGCAAAATCAGTCCTATGGTTTTCTATTTTGATATTTAGGCTTTAAGGTAGCAAACGGGAAGATAAAACAATAACTAGGTATCCACAGAAGTATCTTGTAAAGGTTCAAATTAAAAATCTTACTAAATATTTTCTTAATGTAACACGTTACTGCCAATTCTGAAAACATTTCATATGATTCTCCGAAATACATTAAATTACTGAATTGTGCAGAGGGACATGTGCAAGGTCATGTGTACTTGTAAGAACGACAATTATTAGAAGTTGGAAGCGATCGACATGTCCCTGTGCACACTGACGACCTTGGTGGCGCACAGGGATTTTTAAATCACTCTTTGTATGAAATGGAAATACTTTAGCAAATATAGGCTTATGCCTCTTGATACAACATTCACAATTTCTCCTTATTTTCATGAAGTTTATGTTGTACAGCTGCAGGTGAGAACTACTGTTGCAGAAGTATGTGAAACGAAAATTTGTTTTCGTAAAAGGGCAGATTTCGGATAACAATGCGTTGGAGAAAGTACATAGTTTCATAATGTGATCGTTTGGTTAGTGTAATTAAATTAAAGAATATGATATGGGCAGTGTTTGACTTCAAGTTTCATAAATGTGGGGAATATTTTGACCAATTAAGTGACTTTTCTGCTTTGGAAGCAAGACCCTATACCGTGGATATTCGTAATGCTAATTAAATTATTCGATGGTGTGTAGGTGAGCGGAGCTTGTATTTGCAGACTTGGATCCGCCATCTTGTCTTGATCTCATCAAAAACAGGGATCGTGAAAGCTTTTACGAGAGAAGATCATGGTTCCAAGTCACTCGCAATACTGTAATGGCCTCCACGAAACCTGTCTGTCTGTCTGACCGCCTCAACCTAGTTCTGAAACTTGGAATTTTTGCGCAAGGATTCTGAAGGGAATGAACGGTATGTTATGGAGCGAGCCTCTACTTCTTATAATGTGTTTCGTCCATTTCATTTTGGTGACGGCTGCTGTACATAATGAATAGTTTCATATTATAAGGTGATCAGATCAAGGAGGATGTATTGGGAGAACAAGTAGCGAACGTGTTAGAAATTTGAATACATAAGAAAATGCAGGCCGAAAATCTGAAGGTACTAGACAATTTGGGTGGTTTAAATCCAGGTGGAATGACACGAGGAATTTAAAAAAATCTTTGATGATGTGGACTGGATTTAAGTGACTATGGATTGCTTCTAATGCCCAGCTGTTCTGAACACGTTAACTGTCATTCGGGTTCTGTAAAATTCGGTGAATATATTGACCAGCCGATTAACTGTAATGATTAGAAGAAGGATTCTCATCCGTGTTCTCAAACGTCGTTCAGGTTTTTCTAAAGATTCCTTCCATTCTCGAAGCTTATTTTAAATTTTGGTTTACAGAACGTTTCACAGTGAACGGTTATTTCAGTCCCCCCAAATGTAGGACCATCTTTTGTTGGCTCTGGTGTGTTTAATGTACCAAGTGATGTTCTCCTCTACTCAAGATAAACATGGACTGGTGTCCCTAAAAGACATTGTTGGTCTTTATTCCCTTCTGCGTATAAAGATGGCTGTCTCCTCGGATGTTGCGCTATGCAGTCTGGTAGAAATTTACCGACGTTTCAGATTTATGATTGGGGGTATCGTAACAATCCGGAAGACATCCATCTTCATACTCGCCACTGTAAGAACGTCGTTGCTTTTGAATTGATTTTAAGTTTGAACAGACCGGAGATCTTAATGCATAGAAGTAAGTGTAATATTATCATATGATATGTTTGCTGTGAGGGATGTCTACCTGCCGTAAACCATGCACCTTTGTGTATGTGTTGATCGCGTGGAATTGGTTACTGGGACACAGTATGATCTGGAGGTACAACCGAGGGCGGAAGGAAGACTGTCGGATACTCGCAGACAGGTTGTAATTTCATCTTACAGCGTCCTGCTCTCGTGTTCTTTAGTTTCGTGACCTGGAAGCCCGTCAAAGTTCAAATCAGGCTCAGTATAAGTTTGAATAGTTCTGAAAACACACCAGAAATACAGGATGCAGGAAAAGTGAATGGTGCTTCAACTTGTCTTTAAAAAACATTTCTATCACATTTGATTTTTCGTGGTGTTTTACCATTATTGCTGTGATATTAAGTCATACCAATGCTTCTAACCGAATGCTTCTAATTTCTTACGTTTCTGGCGTTCTGCCCTGACAAAGGTGTTTCACGGTTTTTATCAGTTCCTCCATACCGGTTTTATGTCTGAAAATATCGTTATCATTCGATCCATCTCAACATATTATTTTTAAATTGTTATTAGACCGTAGATGATTTTCGTAGTTGAAATAGTGCTTTAAAGTTAATAAACTAACGGACCTTCTGAAAGCGAGTAGTAGTTGGATGTTGGTGTTCTGGAGAGGCGGCAGATTGCTTTGATATCTGTCAGCGAACTATTTTCCCAGCACGTAACCCTTCTCTTTCACTTGTCAGGAATCCCCCCCCTCCCCCAATTCACCTATCTCTTTGCCCTCTGTCAGAATGCTTGTCTCACTTACGTAACTGCGGAACCTTTGCACTGTTTCTGCTTAGAGTTGGATTTAGAACGAGTGAGGTCAAATGTTAGGAATCTGAACATAACCGAAATGCTTTCTTAAGCTTCTTAATATTTACTAACTCGGTCCCGGAATTTCGTCTTTAAAAATACGAAATGTTTGTTGCCAGCCTCTATGTTTTTCTGAATACTAGCTGGAGTATTGTTTGTGATCTACACGGCCCATTAAACAACTCGTTGTTCAACTGACGTATAGAAAATTAGATTGCAGTCCGTGTTCTCTGCAGTAATGGACCTGTAAGTTGTTATGTGTGAGTGACGAAGCGTAGTCTGGAGTTTCATTTTAAAATTGTGTGCTTTAGAGCAGTGGTATTCAACCTTTTTTGTTCGCGTATCCCCAGATATAATTTCTCTTTAAGTTTGTACCTCCAAAGTTGTTGGTGTATAATTCAAGTTATACATAGTATATAATCCACATCTAAAATAAATTACATTACTGATTATTCAGTGTTTATCATAAAAAATTATATATTTTTTTAAAATTTCACGTACCCCGTAAGATGTCTTCGCGTACCCCCGGTTGAATACCACTGCTTTAGAGAATGATATTTCGTAGCATTTTTGTACTTTTGTGTTGGTTCAGACGAGTATTAACGTTGTTATTATTATTGTTGCGAAAGTGATGATTAGATCTTTTGTTTTGGTTAGTATGTTAGGAGACTTGGGCGGATTATTGAAAGGATGCGTACCGCACCGAAGTAAGTAAAATACTTCTTTCTTGGTCGTTCTGTATTGTATGTGAGACTGAGTAACGCTAGTATTTTTATCAGCTTCCCCATAGTTTTTATGTTACAATAATTTGTTTCCTATTTTGCAGTTTTTTTAAGGTATTATGTAAATTTGAGTTGAGTATGGGAATGCTTGAAATACAGGAATAATTTTTGGTTTTGTGAATACAGCTGTTGTCAAATTCGGTGTTGCTTTGTCTTCGAAACCCAGGTAGAAGTAGGCCGTTTTAGTTTGTGTGAGCGCGCATGTTGGAAAGTGCTACTCGCAGTCAGTAGACGACGTGAGCTTTATATCTGTTAGCTGATGCTTTGTACAAACCGATCACCGAAAACAATTATAAACTTTAATGTCTAAGGTTAACTTTTGTTATAAAGTACGAGTGGAAAGTTGTTGACTCATCAGCGCACTGCCTTCGTCTCTATGTCAAGACGGTTGCAGAATGTGGCACACAGAATGCTTGTGTTAACAAGTTCAGTTAGAGTTTGTAAAATGAAGATCTACAACCGAGTTTAGTCATGAGGATGGTGTGAGCTCATGCAATGAACTTTATGAGTTCAGTCTTGAATCTCAGATAAATTCTATATATTTTGGCTGTAGTTTTAGGGAATCGCTAATAAGGAGTCTGATGTAGGTGAAAACGCAATGAAAATTAAGCTATATTCATGTCTCCCCACGAGAATTGAGGACAAAATCATAATATAAACAAAGCCAGGCAGTGCTTCGAAATGCTTCTATGTTTTGGTAACAAACAAAATTTCGTTCATACAGAAGTTAAAACAAAATTTACTTTTGTGGGTGTTTGCTGACATTCGGTTTAGAATATTTTACTTCATATCCTTGGCTTATTTAAAAACCTAAGAATTAAACTGTACAAAACTATAAATGTACTAATTGTGGTATGTGGGTGTGAAACTTCGTCTGTCGTATTTTGACCTCCGATCAAACAAAAGAGGAATAGATGGGCGAGACATTTAGCATGAATGAGAAGAGAAGTGTATAAATTTTAGTCATCAAACCTGAAGGGAAATTACCAAATGGGAGACACAGACAGATGATATTAAAGAGGCAGAAAGTCATGGTAGGTCAGAGTGCGGTATGAATTTAACTTTGACTCAGTGATGAACTGTTATGAAAGGTTATGAACCATTTGGCTCCGTAAAAGGCAGACTATTTATTGGTCAATTAAGATTGAGAATATGTATGACTTAATTTTTGTTTTTGTCCATCGTGTAATAAAACCAGAACGTTTCGAAAATGGGTCAATTTTTTATCATCAGGTGACCGGTCAAGACGTGAATTTCTACTCTGTCGGGGCCCGTGATCTAAGCTAATGTCAATCTTGGGTAAGAACTCTGCTCAGTGAAGTTAGGAAGATTGTTTATGCTTTATTCTTGATAGTTCAACAGAAGAAGTGACCAGTGATGTCATATACTAATTCTGAAGCCGGGCGCAACCGAAGGCACACAACAAGGATTTCGTCATCCGTCTGGACGTTTAAACTGGTTCATTTTAAGTCGTGATTGAATTTAAGACGCGAAACGTGCACTTATGCTTCGTGTTCGGGATGTTCGGTTCAAGAGACTGGCTGTGATGGTTTTTTTCGGGCGTTTCTTCAGTCTCTGCAAGCAAGTTCGGGAAAGTACCTCAAATCATGCCTCGGCCACTTACATGTACTTTACAACTTTTTATAATCTTATATTACGACGTTATATTATATAGGATATTGACAGTTGTTAAGAAAACCACATATAATGTACAGAGACCTTTAGAATTGACTTATTCCGGAGTGTGGCAACTGGTGTAGCATCATCGTGTCACGTTTGACACCCCTAGAAGGCATGAAAGTTTTATCAAGATAACTCCAAGTTCCTAAAGGAGGCAGAGGAGGAAGAGACCAGCTTGAGGGAGCAATAACTACGATACATCAGGTCACCCGGAGGACACTCTTAGTCTGCAGGCCCTTGTCAAATGGCAAAGGGGCGCAGTTATGAGATCACAGCACACTGAGATGCGTGTTCCCTGAAGCCATTCAAGCTATGACTGGCCTTTCAGATATTTCGCAATGATTTTAAAAATACCAGAAATTCATTTTTAAGGAGGTTTGTCTGTTTTCTGCTTACATTGGATTCTGAAAAAATGTTGCGAGATACACTACCACGGTTTTTATGTTGTTTCACCGGTGGCATGCATGTCTGTCTCACGTGACTTGAGGTCTACGGTGTTGACGATTCCCATTGTGGTCATCTGGATCCTGACTTTTAGGAAGCTACCATCTCCATCTTCAAGTCTGGAGATCTTACGATTAAATTGCAACATAGGGCAACGTAGGTAAACGAGACGCCTGTGCGTGGTATATTTCTGGGTTCTGACATTGTGTTGACGTGTAGGTGGATGCCATCGTTTCGGAAGTACATACTGCCTCCATCTTCAGACTTGGTACCTAAGTACACGACAACAGGGTGTCGCAACCCGGAAGACCACCACGGACGTACTTGTATCCGATGTCTGTGTTGCCACTGTGTAGTAAGAGCTTTTCGATTGGCTCATTTCTCATACGAAAGGTTCGGTCGCATATTTAAAAATTGTCTCAATTTATTCTGAATTGTAGCAGGCCTGCGTGTATGAGAAAAGAATATTTCGTTAATGAATTGCACGTTTCTGCTGTAACTGCAAACATATATACTTAATCTTCATGTTTAATCTAATACTTTGTATTGCATCATTCTGGTGTGGTCATCTACATTAACTTTTACTAGAGCAAATTGCCATATTCAGGATTTCTCAAGAAGCTGTTATATGCAATTCTTAGATTTTTAATTTTTTTAAATATATCCTTTTTGTACAGTTTTCATTAGGCGTACAATTCTTATTATTCTTACGGTAAAATTTTAGAGGTACTGGAATTGAATGCGATATATCAGCTTCTGATTTATGCTTTTGATGTGTATTTATTTGTTGGGTGGAAACGTGGTTATAATAAGAAATCAGACATAGAGAAAAACATAAAATAAGGTAAGCAATAACCTGGCACTGCGCTTACACTTCACACAAGTTCTGAGAGCCGCCATTATCGATAATGGAAACTTGAAATGTAAGAAGACGGATAGTCCTTTAGTAGCATGTATGTCACACAAAGTTTTGTCGATATCCATCAGTTGTCTTAATATCTAGGACGAGACACACTGCTCTGATGATTCCTTCGTCTACGTAAGGAGAGAAAGGTTAAAATATTTATAGCATTTTTGTGAGGGGTGGGAAACGTTTTCACAGATAAGGGCCTAATGAAACAAGGACCTAAATTAAGTGACGGAGGAATGATTTCTGACAGATTTCTGAAAATGAAACAGTATTTTATTTTGTCCCGTTCCTTAAATTGTGGTATAAGAGTTGGGATTTCGATGGTCGTTGTCCATAAGAATATTGTTATTTTAAAGTCAGGAGTTCGCGTATTCGGTGTCTCTTCGCAGAACCACAAGTGAAATAACAAACGAATAAGAGAAAAAAATTGTTGGCAGTAGAGCTGGACCGTTAATTTCAGCGGGTAGGAAGAAGAAGAAGAAGTCTGACCGAACAGAACGTGAAGGCTGGCACAGGAAGATAGATGACTGGTCAGAGGGAATCGGACAGGGAACGAGATTGTACAAAGAGGAGGAAAGGAAGCAAAACAGCAAGAAAAGTAACTTTAAGACAAACGAAATTCGAGCTCTTTCTTCTAATATGAACGTGGAATGAATTTAGTTGAACTTCAGACAGATAGACAAACAGGCTTAAGGAGAGGACCGCTGCGGTATTTCTGTAGTGTTAGAACTTCCAGTAAATAATAATTCTATTCTCTTATGTGGTTTGTGATTAATGAACGGCCGTAGTTTAAAATATAGGGACAGGTCTTCTTTTCTTACATGTTTTGTGGTTTCTTACCAGTAAAATGTCGTATTAATGTAAAGTACATTCAGAGATAATGTTGTGAAACAATAGGTGATAATAGTTATTTTTGTATTTTGCAGTATTAGTGGAACATTATCTTATAAACATGTAAATTAGAGAACATGCTATGGAATTATGAACAACGAGAATGTAATAATATACCTACATAATTATAAAGGTTATTTTAATTTTTTTTCGGAATTTAGTCATGAGTGTGGTGTAACAAATTGTAGTTAACTGTGAAGAGGATGAATTTTGTAATCGTTTTATTTAGTTCTAACCTTTTGTCACTTGGGCCGCATTTCATAAATGTAAAAAGAAATATTTAAAATATTCTTTTCTTGTTAATGTGTGTGGTTATCATACATTTTTAAAAGTGTGATTCGTGTTTTTTACCTAGGCGTAGATCGCGGGTATCTGAAGTGAATATTCGAATCCAGATTAACTAAATGGGGAATAGAGAAAATTATAAATTGAGGGAATTTTATAATTTACGCATTACATCTTATGTAGGTAAAGAATTGAAATCGCAGCTTGAAACAAGAAAGGCACGGAGACCGTAGAAATGTAAGGCGACCATTTGGATAGTCAGCGTGTTTATGGTAGACTACTAGAAGTAAAAATTTGTGTTAGCGTTTCTGTAGATCAGTCTTCAAAGGAAATTGGCGTTATAAATTGTTATCCTGACGGCCTTGTTTCTTTTAATAGATCCCACATTTTCATTCCAAGTTTCTAGAGACGTTAAGGGTGGTTGCATGTTTCACAAGACAGATTACAACTGTTTTATGTTCTTTTCGAAATGTGGTGAACAGAATAACTGTGTAACTGACTTCGGATATAATCGAACCCAAGAACTGTCCGATAGAATGCTGCCATCAGGCTGGTCCTTATTCTAGATTCGGAGTACCTGTGGGAAAACGTGAACTTGCAATTTACTAAAATGAGGCAGATTTTACGCTGCGAAACACCTCTTTTTTAGTTTGGGCATAGGCCTATTCCAGGTCAGGAGGTGTATGAGAGGTGACTATTAGCCTTCAGCACTTTTAGACTTGTACAGGATTATCTGGTTTAATAAAGCACTAGCAAAGAGTTGGCTCCCACTTTTCGTATTTACACTTGATGGAGATATGAGAGCGTGCTCAAATAGAATGGAAACGAGTTGGTAATTTATATTAAAGAGAAATCATATCCTTTTGAGGTAGTGAAGTCGCAGCACAACTGCAGGTTAATTTTATGGCTTTGTGGAAAGCAAAAGTAAATTAATATTCATTTTACGGGAAGACTCTTTTGTATTATTAACCTTTTCAACCCGGTTTTAACTATCTGTATCACCAGCTTTAACGCTGGGCAACAATGAACTCGACTCGCAGTATAAAGGTGAATTTCCTGTCATTCATACGATAAACATTTGTTATTTCCCTCATTGTCGCAGTGATATTGCGTAGTTCTTCTTTCAGAAGGTGATAGTTGATCAGCTGGTCAATAAATTCCCCTCCCGGATGGAAGTGGTTCAGTATTTTTTTCCAAAATTATTTATTTTCTTAAGTTATTGGAGGTGTCAAACCTTTGGATTCTACTGCTAGAGACATAGAACCTAAGGTCCATTGCCATGTTTACAGATCGTCACCGAACCCTGCGCTGGGTCGTATTAATCCAGTGTATGTCCTATTTATCTGCGATTCATTTTAATATTATTCTCTCACTAGCGTCCAAGCGTAACAAGTTGTCTTCCTTTGGGGAACCCCGGCTGAAATATCACATTAGTTGGTCACCTGCCCATGCTTACAACATATCCTGTCCATATTCTTCTTGATTTACCATCCTAATGATAACTGGCGAAGAATTCAAACATTGATGGCGGCTGGCTTATGGACTGTTGCGTCATGTACTCTGGTAGAAGCTTACTGGCCTTTCTAAGGGGCTTGATGCCTCCATCATTTCACGCCCTGATGATTGAGACAGTAAGCACCTCAGAAACATCGGTAAATCTTAATACTCGCCGCTAAAATCTGAAATCTTACAATGGACATTAACAAATTGCATAATTATCTGCATACTTTGTATGTTGTTTCAAATATTCTTTTTGCATATTGAACTTCCTCTGTTTTGTGAAGTAGTTGATGTGATTTCATGAACGTGCACTGAATTTAATAAGAAACATCCAGTGAGTAAGATTGTAAGAGCAGCGAGAAATAGACTAAACAAAGAATGTTGCGATCGCTTTATTGACACAATTGTGCGCATTATTGTCAGAAGTAGTGGCTGAACTGTTGCTTAAAGTTTCTGTAACTTGTGCAGAAAAGAAATAACAGGACCCTAGAATTCTCCGCCATCTGCGCAAGCAATATCCGTACAGGAGAATCATTGTTGATTATTAGCGACCATTTGGAACATGTGGCATCACTTTACATTGTTTCTCTGGGGCGAGTGCTTGCAGGACGTTCTTGGTACAATATCTTCTTTATACAGTGGGAAGTGCCACCTTTTGAGTAAGAAACAAATTAAGGGCATCGGTTTAGAAGATTATGTTTTACTTTCTGATGTATGTAATTTATTCGGTTGCATTATTTAGAATGTAAAAAATTCCAGTCAGCTGATAAAGATTCCGGATTGTAATTTGGACGGGAATTCTGTTATTAGTTGATAATCAATGCTGAAGTTTTCGGTATTGCAGTGTTATGATTTGAATTGGATTCATCTGTCTTATGATAGGGGTGGACTGTTATGAACTCGGAAACGATTCTTGAATTGGTTTCTTTTTGGCTGACTGCCTGGTAATTAGCTTCATAAGAAGATTTCTGCTCCATGGAGTTAGAACTATTGTGGAACTAACTGACTGACTGACTGACTGACTGACTGACTGACTGACTGACTGACTGACTGACTGACTAACTAATTGACTGACTAGATGGATTACCGAAATCCAAAGGTTCATCACCGAATTAACCAAAGCCCTCCACCGGACCCTGTCCTGGGACAACAAAATCCAGTCTCCTTCAACTCCTATCTCCCATAGATCCCGCCTGACATTATCCTCCCATCTACGTCTAGGTCTTTCCAGCGGTCTCTTCCCCCCAGGCTTCCTAACAGAACTAATGTAGAATAGTCCTTAAATACTTCGTCTTGAGTTATTTTTTATTCACCATTCAGAATCATCAACCTTATTAATGTTGGGAAATACGCCAGGAATCACCATTTACATTTGGTACATGAGTATCCACATAAATTTTGCCTCAGATTCAAATACATAGCGGTATTTATTTCAACTATTGATACTTTTTTCAGGTTTATCTTTATGTCACTCGAGAAATAGACCGATATGTTCGTGACAGTGTGAAGGGTGATGGTGGTGTGGCATTATCATGTAACTGCTGGGTAATATAGGTCGTGTTCAGCGTGCAATGTGTGCTGTAACGGTTGTTATCTGGAAACAGGGATGTCCACATTTGTCGAAAAATTTGTGCAAGAATAGGTCTGGACCCGTTTTAATTTACATACTGGCGAATTCTGGAGTGTGTGAGTAAAGCCGGATATCTGTTTCAGTCAAATTCTAAAGGGTTCTCACCTGAAGACGGAGACAGGGCCAGCCTCCGAAACGTCGTGGGTTTTTAAAGAAAATACGACGGAAAAAGCCCTGATAATGAATAATTTTAAAATTGTTTCCGTCACTTATTAAAATTATTTGAATCAGTGAATACCACAGTTAACATCAAAGTTCGAAGTACATGGAACTATTTCCAAAGATCGAAATGTTTGATGTCTGTATCTACTGAACATACTGGACGTCGTATTTATTTTTGTTTCTTTTAAACTTGTCAGAGCTAATCGTTGCTGTATAATTTCGTGACCTTAATTGTTTGTTTGCGGATGACTAAATGTTTATATCGGTACCAGAAATCAGTTGTTCATTCATATTTAATTGTAGCTGTCATAATGAGTCCATTTGTTCTCCAGTGGCCACCCAGACGCCATGTATTTCAAATCCACCCGTTGAGCAATGTTAACTTCATCTGACAACAGAGCTATCATTAAACTTGTTCTTATAGCCTTCAAATAGAATTGCAAATAAGACGGTCGATTTTAATTTTGAGATTGGGTCTACTGTGTTCTAAACTATTATAACTTTTGTGATCAATATAATTTTTTAAAGTAAAGAAATTAGACTTCGTAGTACGCTGCGAAAGGTCATCCACAGATTTTTATTTGTAAAACTCCAATATGTAAATTAATATATCATGTTCCCACACAAAGTAGTTCCTAATTATGTGCAATATGCAAGCGAAGAGAAGTTTCATAAAGGACCCGTCAACAGCAAAGAATAATTTTAATAATGTTATAAATCACAAATTACGGTACCGTTTAACGTGTAAGTAAGGCACTCGCAAAATACGGAATTCTTTTGATCCCGGCATCTTTTGGAAGGCGTATAAGTTGTTTTATATATCGTGTAATGCTAGTGCTGTAGGTTAGTTTACAGGAGTGAAAGTGTTTTGAACAGAAGCTGTAAGTTTAATTAATTCAGGTATCATATTTAAATAAAAAATGTGTAAAACTGATTTGAAGAAGGTCGATAGTAAAATGGAGACTCATCTTGTGCGTCATGGAAAGTGTTATTTAAGTACCATGAGTTGCTTTCATCCACACTATTTGCTCCATGCAATATTAACTGTCTCTAATTATAAAACGACTGCGTACAGGTAATTTAGGCACGAGGCAGAATTCATACGAAAATTTAACACACATCTGTAGCCCATTGAAAGCGATCTTATAGAAATATTAAAGAATTCAGTTCGTACCGCAAAGAAAACACAACTCACCATTGCGAATATCTACTTGTTATCGTCGTTTACTGTAACAATGGTCCGAAACTGTTACTCGTTAAATCGGCTGGTTCATGTAATTATCATTGGACTACTTCGAAATTTGCAGTGCACGTTCTTCGTTTCGATGACGTTTGCTTAGTGAAAACAGCGTCTAACCATGTTTGCGAATGTCTCTGGTTCGAATATTAACAGCCGTTTTCTCGACTGCATTCTTCCTTTTCTCTGCAGCGTGTCCCACTTAACTTAGAACCCACCATGACAGCAATCTGCAGCGTCAGGGAGCTAATTACTGGAAAATGGAGTAGTAGTGGGTTCCGAGGTAAGCGAGAGTCTCTGTATTTAAGTACTGTGCAAAATTCCGCTGGTGTGTGGCATAATCTGCAGAATAAATCGGGATGAAACACTCGACACTTCTAGGCTGTAATGAGTCCAGTAATGCTTTGGGGTGTTTGCGAGGAAGCCCGATCTGTCATGCAGACGCTTGTGTGTTCCGTCGAGGAGTTGCAAAGCGTGATTTCAGTGCAGAAGGGCGTCAGGAGGCAGAGATGGAGGACGTCTGAGAAGTGTGGATATTGATTAATGGTTATTGATAGATTCTGACGGCAGTGGCGCTATCGTTAATGGTTCACTTTGTGAGCTTGGAGTCTTGTGGTGGCAACAGAAACTTTTTTGACTCCTCCCGCTCTACTCCCGTTGCTGAAACAGTTTTGGTGTTGCAAGTTCCTCTGACAGGAATACCTACCGAAAACACGTCACTTCTGATATTGTGTAGTATATAAATGTATTCTGTTGCTGTATGAACGCTGTTTCAAAAATATCGACATATTGATAGGTTTAGAGACTTCTTTCCTTAATTTTATTGTCGATAAGTACCTCTCTGTGTGTTAAAATTATCGTATTTTTAAGACGTAAACATCTGTGATGTATAATATTTCGTTATAATAAAATTGTACCGTGGTTGGCTGCGGTCTAAAAGATCAGAATTCGATTCTCTACAGGGCATGGGATTTGTACAGCGTTGTTAGTACGTCTGTTTGTTATCTTTTATCTTGATGTCCAGTTACCACGAGGCGTTACCATGAAATTGGTGTCACTCGGCCTGTTTTTCAGTCAACCTCATGAAACAGAAGTGAGAGGCGTTAGAAGTATTGGACAATGTGACTTGCCTCTGCTTCTTGGTAATTTGTCTGTTATTTCCCACTGCCGCCAAGCTGGTTTAGTAACTTCGGATGTTTCACAACGTTATTATTCGAAATTCCAGCTAAATGAGCATCCATGATCGTCTTATCACTTTCGACCCTGACGTGCAGTTAAAGAGGTTCCATAAGTAACCTATTGATCAGCCAATCCATCGCAGAAAGCATGAATCGTTGTCATGGCACGAGTACCACAAATTGTTCACGTCTGACCTGAATCGTCTGGGAACAAGTCAGCGTTATTTTTAGTCGCCATCAAGATTGGAACTTTATAAATGCAACTTTTTTTCATCAAGGCTGTTTCAAGGTTGTGCTGAATAAAAAAGGGAACGTGGTTGAAGAACAGAAAGCGAGAACACGGCCTTGTTTAGTAGCTCACCTCACAGCATGGTAGGAAAATTGCGCTTATATAACTCACTAAGCCAGCAACAAAAATAGCATCTCAAACCGGAAATGCTTCTGGTTTTTGTCGTCAGAATGCACTGAACACGCTCAGAATTCCTTTATTATTCGTCCTGCTTCGTTCCACAAAGAAAAGCAGACACTGAAAATGAGACCGTAAAAAAATTGCAGCTCATGACTTGTGATCTTATAAAGGCACCGCCATGTCATCACTTGGAATGACGTCATCTATTGCTTAACCACTTGTTTGTTCCGCTCAGTCTCTTTATGGCTCTCAAGGAGCGCCATCTTAATACCTGACGTCATCTTCATGTATATATGACGTCATTGCTTGCTTGTAACAGTATTGTGAATCTGGGGCTGACAGAATATGAGCCAAGGGACGCAAACAAATTAGAAAATACGGACGGGCTACGAGTTTGCAGAAGTAAAATAGCATCTGGACTTTATTTATTCATGGTTCCGAAGGATATAACGTTAAATAAACCTCGTGAGTTTAAAGTGACGGTTTTAAGGCTGTTTGCTCAGGGAAGTACAAAGATTGAGTGAGATGTACATGATAAATTACGGGAATGAAGTCTTGGGTCTGAAGTGGCAATGATACTTCTCTTGTATTTGTTAATGTATTTTTTCCTTTTTACCTCTGCACGGACGAATTCTGAGTTTCGGTCGTTTTAAATGTCAGTTTCATTTTTAAACTGACGATGTTACGTAGTTCAGGGGGAATATAGTGGCCATGAATAACAATATAGAAATATGATTACAGGCAGTAAGGCAATTGGTCTTCTACCATATACAAATAAACTTCAAAATTCAGATATGATACAGACATCAAATCAGCGATTAAGTAAAATTGTAACAATGCATAGGCGTATATGACAAATAATTCAGGAATATTTACAAATTTTAGTATTTTGAAATCGTCTTAAACAAACGTAGGCGATTTTCATGATGAAGTCAGGAGGGGAATAAATTCTGAAAATGCTTTTTATTGTTCAATTCGAAAACTTTTACGACCGCTCCTCCTTCTTGAAGTACTGATATGCATGCAGGATATACAGATAAATGTTTTTGCCAGTGGTTTCTATGGAAGTGCACCGTAGTCTGTCATTTTCAGGAAAGAACATACAGATTTTTGGACATAATTAGCAAACATACGTTTTCCTCTTTTGAGACCACTCCTGATACTGTGAAGTGTCTATATTCACTAAGTTTAATTAACTTTGTTTTAACTTAGTTTCCTTTTATTCATTACTTTGCGTATTTTATTGTTTTTTTTTACATTTTGAAGTATTTCGTAAGTGCTTTGCATTTTAGTAGTATTTGCTTCTTATAGGCTCTTTGCTGTTGGCGAACACTCTAATGAAGTAAATTAATTATTATTAACAGAGTGAAATGTATGACACTATATTTGGCTAGGCCTGTGGTTAGAGTAGTCACTGTAAGAACCTCGTAGGCTACAGCATTTTGAATCAACACCCGCTTGAAGACGAAATTAAAAGATAACATTAATTTCGATCTTACCAAGATCAGCTGTGATAATGGCAGGTGGGTGGATGGAATTGGATCACATTAATGGTTAGCGTGAGACTTTGCTTTACCGGTGCTGAAACATGGTATTTTATTACTAAAGTATTGTTCAATTGTGTTATAAAATTCAAAGCTTGGTTGAGTCAAACGGACGATAGCTTTGTGAGTTTGGACACTGACACGGTGAACACATATCTAATAACAGTTGATGTCATTTAAAGTTTCGTCCGCCATATTGTCATAGGAGTACGTGGTGCATCATGGGTAGACAGCCATGGTGTTTACATGCACTTCAGTTTGTGTTTGCGTATGTTTCATATATCAAAGCAAGTGAGGGTAATTTATGAAGTATTGATCTTGTAACTGTAATGCGACCGTCCGCGTAAAGTGACCAGTCGGATGCCCGTATATTTTATCGGATTGTTTGTTAAACATAACAAATATAGGTGAGATTTAAGGTCCTCGCGGTTATTAAGATGGCCATCTCCTGGATTGTTGCGCCTTTTAGTCTGGTAGAAATGTACCGACGTTTCGGTAATCAGTCATCAGGGTATTCACTCTGATGACGGTGGCAACAAGCACCTGTGAAACGTCAGTAAACGTCTACCAGACTACATGGCGCAACCACCCAGAAGACATTGAACTTCGTCAGGGAAAGACAGTTGCTAATGACGATATGTTTGAAGTTTCAGGTTAGTTTTCGAAAGTAAAATTCTGTCTTACAAATGTATGTAGGTCTCGTGCTATTAGCTGATTTTAATGCGACTTCACAGGAAAGTTACTTAGTAACCTGTTAAACCCTTATTGTACAATTTCAACATTGCGAACATATAAACTTTAAACTACCACTGTTCATTCTAAAGTTTTTGAATATTAAATGTGCTAATGTATACACTTTCTTCTTATATGAACTGGTAAATCGTTTTTTATATCTAATGACTATAACTTACGTACCAACCGAAAAGAGACATTATAAACGTATGTATAAGATTATGAAGGCTGTTTAAATGAATAATTCATAAGGTACTAGTACGGTACATTCACACTAATACTCCAAACCCTTCTTCCTTATAGGGCGTTTTCCTAAAGCTAAAATTTTCATGCATTTTTAAAAGAAATTGCATGAACCGTCCTCCCCTTGGCCATAGTATATTATAGCATGAAAACATGTTGAAAATATTACAGTGACGTATGTCAGAGAACATTTAAAATCCTTACCTGTGCCTATAATTTAAATCTAGGCGATGAAAGTCATTTTTACGAGTGTCAAGAGAGTGTCCATCCGGTTTTGGGCTCTAGCATTCATGTAATACGTTCCAGACGAAGCATGTAAAATGAAAACACCATTAAGGCTGTTTAATTGTTTATGCGTCAAAGCTACGTCATAGGCTCTTGTCCTCTTAAAGCCGTAACCTGTTGGTCTCGTGAGATATACGCTTTTCGTTCTGGATGCCTGAGTACCACAATGTAAAAAGTACGCCCCAGACATTCCAAGCGCATTTCATAAAAGCAACTGCTGCACATTTGTCTCGCCCAAGTGTCTTTATTTACTTTTAATGTGGTCCACGATTTTTTATTTTCTTGCATGGGTGCGTAACTTCTCACTAAGAGAAGAACGTGGATTAAGGGTGGTTTGGAACAAAGGGTAGAAATATTTGGATTTATGCGAGAAAAAGGGACGGCAGTGCGGAAATACTTCGCAAGATAGGGTGTCACATTCAGTGCTATTTGCCTGGTATTGTTTTGAATGAAGAAACTCATAAGGGTAAAGGTGGGTCTATCCATTGTGCGCTCCTTATAATGTAACTAGCGTAAGGTGGTTTTGGTTTCCGTTAAAACTGCTCATTGTGTTGATACCGAATAGATTGAAATATGAATTTTTTTGTTCCCTGAGTCAATTTTTTTTAACACTTGTTATAACGTTTTACTTAAAACAGTTCGGTAATCAATGAACTTCAAGTTGCAAGTGTCATCTTTCGTCCAATGAGGTGGACCTAAATGGAATTCACAGAATCCTGTGAAACCAAATAATTGTATTTTACGCACGTAATGGTTTATTGTGATTCTCAGTGTGAACAGAGACTATTTCCTTAAACAGCATTAACCACTGATTTTTCTAATGGAGACGCGTTGTTTTATTTTAGATAAAACTGAACTTTTGATATTGTTTGTACGAGCTTCAGGCATCAAAGGGTCCAAAATGGAGGTATGCGTCTTTCTCCCATTTCTGAAGTGACATTTTACGATCCTTTACTCCAAGAAAAATAAAATAGTATAGGAATGGCGAACGTTAAAAGTCGGCTATTTGGAAGCATCGTGTTTGATAGTGACTGCCATCTTGCTTTACCTTCTGCCGTTATATGAGAGTCTTTATGTTACCCAAGAGTCTCCAGGGAGAGTGTTACAATACTCTGGCTATTGTGGCTGAGTAGAAGCGCACCATCCTTCCAGGAGAGGCGCAGTCGTTGGCGGCTGCTTCAAATAGTAAAAACATTGGAGTACTTTCAGTGCCGTTTGGTATTTTATGGGTCTAGCGTTTTTCTTTTTCACTACCAACATCCTTACCTACGTCAGAAATGGTGGTGTGTTGACTTTTCGTGTGGAAGGTGCTGGGAAATGCTTGCGGTGGTCGCATTTCGTCGTCGTAACTGAGTCAACGTACTCCAACTGCTCTTTAAATGGTACCCGGTTTATCCTTGCAGTTTTTTGAGAGTCACTTGCACTCCGGAGAACCTCCGTGTCTTGTATTTGACAACCAAATACTCATGATGCTTGCAGAGGATGGACTTTGTTCAAATTACACCGATATCTTTTAATAAATGTTGTAAATTTAAGAAAATCATAACTGGTCATATAAAACGAGCATGAAATGCGAACGAGGCGAGATGTATAAATTAATGTGTTTGTTAGTTTATTGTTAAGTAGTCTTTCAGTGTAATGACATTTTATATCACAGCTTTGCTACTTGGTTTTACAAATTGTTTGTTCTGTGAGGCTGTTCATGACCTGGCCTAGTCCAGTCGTAGAAACATTTATTTATGCCTCTGGTGTCCATAAAAGTGAAGAAGGTACGATTAGGTTCGTATGACTTCAGGTTGTGTAACGGCGTAATTTGTTATGAATTGGTTGTATTCGTTAATTTATTGTCCCCTTAACCAGAAGGCAAACATTCTTGTAGGCTACAGAAACAAGTTTTTGATCTTCCGTTAAAGTTTGATATGAATGTATAATGCCTACACAGCGAGTTACTTCACTTTGTTGGTAATTAAAATGTCTGCACTCACATAATTTGTTGTCCTCTTTTGTGTAATTTGTATCTGAACATTTTCCTACAAAGGCCACCGACATTATTTTCTCAGTTGCTGTCCTTGGTTTGTAATCAAACAAGATAATATTTCACTAATACATAAAATGTTGTTTTTTATGACATGTCTTATATGGTAACCTAACAGCAACTAGACAGAGACATAAGAAAACATGGCGACAGAAGAATTTTGCATTATATATTATTTTTTAACATTTTAATGCTTTAAGAAGCACAGTAGGAAGTTGGAACAGGCTATTGTGTAGAAATACACATAAATTGTAAAGGACATTAAACCGACTCTCAGTGATCAGACGGTACGAACATTCACGCAAATAATTAAGTGTGTATACAAACTTTTATAGTATCATTGAACGTAATGGGTGAAGGAAAGAGCGTAGAATTTTGCGCATAAGATGAGATGCAAATGGAGTATTTCCATAATGGAAATGTTGACTTATTTTTCGCATTCTCTTCGGTACAGTGTGACACAGTTTAGAAGAGAACAGATGGTACCAACCGTTCACTTGTAATGTTATAATGGGGTCACATTAGCGGTGATGTGCCTTCTGTTATGGTCCATTTTTAGACAGTTTGTGAGATGTAACTCGGCCATTGTCGAACACAAGCCGATAGACGACCTACAAAGGTGGTTCGCGGGGTTTCACGAGAGGGGGAATTTTATAGATTACTTGTTATACGGGTGTAAAGAAGGAAAATCTATTCTGGCTGTACGAGAGATATCTGAAAAATTATCATTCTTATGTCACTACTTTCCTGTATTCCGCATAACTTTATAAATTTGAATTTACTCGATTCCTGGAGGTATTTTTGTATCTGCTTTAGAGAAGTTGCTACCGCTTTATTCATGTAAATTAGTATAATTCGCCATACCGGTGAAGATTTTGTTCAATTTTTAAGATGTCTCTCTTCCTTAATGTTGCACCACTTTTATGATGGGGGCAGGAAGAACCTCCGAAACGTCGGTAAATTTCTACCAGAGCTACTCTGCGTAACAACCCAGAAGACAACCATTTTCAGACTCACCGCCGTGAAAACCTCAATTCCTACATTCAGAAAAAATGTTTTGAAATTCCAGTTTTCGATATCTAAGCGGAAACGCTGAACTAACTATAAATTACACCGTCCATAAAACAAGGCGGGGCATCTATACATCTCCAGTTGAGAAATTGGCGTGTTTGTAAATGTTGCAAAGAAACGGGAGTGATGTTATAATAATGACAACTTTGGAAATCAGTTAATGAGAAAAACTCATTTCGGCTTGACCATATTTCTGTGTTAACTTGTATCCAGTGCCAATGAGAATCATTTTGACCTGCAATGAAATAAGATGATTTATTGTATACACTTATATCATCCATAGTATTTTTTAAAGATTGAATTTTACAGAGATATAAGAACAATTTAGAAGTGTTTCGATGTCGAAATTTCGTGAAATACTTTTAAATAATGACTCTGCATAAATACATCATACGTTATCTTACCAATATTAAGTTTAAGGTTTACATGCGTCATGTTTGTGTTATCTTACCTTGTTCGAAGTAAATTTACATTTTATTCAAGCTGTTTTATTCTGTCCCTTCAGTGGCTTGTAGAAGTAAGTGTGAGCATAGCTTTAGGAAGCCATTTCGTAGTTATGTAAATACTTTAAATAGACCAGGATAGAATTGTAGAAATTATTCCTAATTTGTGATAGCTGTTTATATAATTTTTGGGGGCACTTTTGGATCATACCTTTTACCTGCACAGCAATAATTTATAGGAAAAGCACCACTCGGAGCAATAAGGCGCAAGCTAGAGAATAATATTAAAATATTCTAAAGAAACATGATACGTATGTAACTGTGGAGTAAATTGATCTGGCTCAAAATAATAATCGATGGCGGGCTTTTGTTTATACGGTAATGAATCTTTGTGTTCCATTAAAAGGTGTACGGCCTTTTTGATTAGTCTCTGAAGAAGGCTTGTAAAACATGGACTTGGTAGTAAGTTTACCTTTCTAGCTCTAACCGTAGATTTGGTGTGAGGCCGTGGAAGTCCCCTCCCGCTGCTTGTCAACGAACTTATATACGTTCTTTGTCTTTTGTTGTGTTTTGTTTTACAGAATTTTTTTGGAAGCCAAATATTGCAGCTGAATTGAAGGAAATAAAAACGTCGAACGCACGAAAAGGGGGACCAAATATTGGATTCAGGCTTACCACTCTTGGAGACCTAGGCCAAAGCTTTTCACACTTAACAGAAACGTCTTTAAAATAACAATTTCCACCCACTGAATTTTAAGGCATACTTTCTTGACCAGTTTTGTATACTTTTTGAACACTGTCCTTTATCAATTCATCGAGACTTTTTTCTTCTTCGAAACTAACCTGACTTGCATTAAATGTTGTCTTTAATCGAACTGACGTCTGCCTTTTAATAGGGAAATTAACGGCGGATTGTGTAAAAAGATGTGAAGGTGGTTGTTCATAATCATCGTGCATCTCCTCGTTGAATGCATTGAACTTTGATTTGATGACTGCGTAGTTAAATATCTGTCTCGCTTTATGTTGAAACATGTATGTATAATTTTTCGTCTACTGGCGTCCGCTGTCGTAGATTCGCGGGGCGTGGGTCAGACATAGGTTCGGAAATGACATGTGCTAAAAGCATTACAGAGCAAATACCGAAAAAGGAAAACTGGTCTTATTTTGCGTTTTGCTGATACTGGATGAATGGACAACTTTGTTTGAATGTGGGGCAAGTAAGAATAGTCATCCTGAAGGAATGCACAGGCCTGAGTCAAATCTCGGAAATGATTATGTAATCATCCGGCGATAAGAAGTCTGAGGAAATGCATTCATATCTTATTCATGCAACAAGCATTTTTTTTTACTATTCGTGGAGACGTGTGTCCATGTAGTTTTTCTGCTTCCTCTCCTGTTCGTTCTTTGCTTTTCGAAGTTCTTCACGCTTTGTCGTTAGCGACGAACGCCCGTGCCCGTCCGTATCTTGCGCTTTTCCTGCATGGTTAGACAACCTGCATGGCCGCGGGCCACGTTGCTCAACAGTGACATTGGATCACAGTGCAACATTAACCTAAGTGACAAGGCATCAAGAACACCTTTTGAATAGCTTTGTGCTCCAAAGTGTACAAGTTTCCAATCTCATTTTGTTTGAGGATGATTTCTTTCAGGTTCGGAGTATTTTGAAACAAATCGCTGCCTTTTTTTCTACATTTATCGCCATTTTTGTTTGATGTGTGCTCTGACATTTATCCTCGTCTCAGTAAGCATTGTTAAAAAAGCGTCCCTCGTGATTTTGTAAGTTATTTGAATGGTTGTTATCATTATATTTTATTATTGTGTATGCGCCTACGATCCATCGAACAGATTCGTAAAATTCTAGAACACATTTATGTTTTTATAGAGACGTGTGAATTTTACGCATTTGGATATTTTCACTTACCACACACCACACAAAGTTGCTATGGCCAACGATAGTGTGTTTCTATTCTTGTTTATCAGGCGTGCCTTGAATTTCTGTGTTCGACTGTTTCATTATAAAAATCATGAAATCATTGAAATGAATCACACACATTTACTGCGTTGTGTTACCACAGATTTTTTGAAAAAGTATGATGTTAATAAACATCCATAAAATGTGTGAAGCAGTTTGTGACATTCAATTAAAAGAATAGACAGAACAAATCGAATGCAATTTGCGTCTGTGGTTTAGAAACAGTGATTATATTTAATTGTCAGTTTGTGCCGGTTAAAAAGTAGAGGTCATGGTTTGCGGATGGTGGCCCAAATTTTTTACTGAGGAAAATCTCATTTGAACGACGAACCTACCGACTGCTAACAGGAACAGTAATGATAACACGCTAATGTCATTAGCCTCACTTTTCTTCAATAATATTTGACATCCTCCGCTTTTAGCCTCTAAGTATAATCGGTCCTCCGAAAAACAGTGATTTATAAGGTTTTAAGATGTTTAATACTTTTTAAAAGATCAGATGATGGATGAAGTCGAAATTTAAGAAAGTAGTAACTAGAATTATTAGTTTGTAGGTCTTTCTAACTTCGTCATGTGGAATGAAAAATCTGAAGAAAGTCACACGTAAATTCTTTCCAGAAATTCTTGCCGATATTTATTGAATTGTTTCGTCATTGATTGTCAGCTGGATTGTAACGCTGTGTAGGCATGTAGGTGGGTACTAGTATGTCAAAGGAACATACTGCCTTTATCACAGGGACCGAAGGTGTCAGTAATTTGCCCCTTCGAAATTTCGGGCCCCACATACAAGTCGACACACATCACAACCCAGTGGATTAACATCGACACTGTCGTGAACGTTTGTCCTCAAACCAGTCTGTATTTGACATATTCACGTTTCTATTTAGTTGTATAGTTCGTACAGCTTAAGCCAACTGATTCCTGTTTCGTAAATTATTTCATTACGTTTATATTTCATGATTGCTGTTCTTTGTACTCTCACCCTTAAGAAGGAGAATATCGTGACTGTCCTGTAACCATTCTCCTCTCGTGCTACCACACATGCGTGCGGCAATGAGGAATTTTCTTGCAGTGCTTGTACCACCACCAACAGATGTTGCATGTCTTGTTGCTTACAGAGGTCTTGTGAGACAATCCCTGCTCGCCTTGAACCCCTCCGTACAATACACAAATGGAAGAGGGGAACAATAAAAATACTTGGGAATTTTTTCTCTTCACAGGAATAACTTTTTGCGTTCAGACAGGATCAACGCTTGAAACTGTTAACTTAAGGAGGGAATGTGAAGTGGCAGTTGGCATTGTACTGAGAAATTTATCGTGGATTCGGAACAGACTCTACCAGGTGCATCAGATTTAGGTTCGTTTCTCTGTTCAGTAATATTTTATTCATGATAAATGAAGTCTATTTGGGAGTCTAGACAGTTTTGCTGCTTAGAATATACAGGACGGGTTGTCAACCTCTCACAGAACCAGGGCCTCATTCGCGCTTGCATAACGACTCCCGGATCGCAAGGTTACGTATGAAGACAGTCTCAATGGAAATGTATTAGAATGTTACTTAAGGCACTACTACAAATGGGTTAAAACATTTTGAAAACAATTTTCTTTAACAAAGTCATTTATTGGTGAGATATTTGTCGCTGCTTTGGTTCGGTAATATTTAAGTGTTTGGATTATTATTATTATTCCATCTATTCACCACTTTATGGGGCATGTACTTCCATGTACCCGAGACAGACCTTGTCCCTAAGGTACATAGGGCAGCAGCTATTTCCGGGATACATATTGTTTTTAGCAAGTGTCACATGTATTATATAATTTTATTTTATGACAGCGTCTTTCGAATGGTGTATGAAGTTCCCAAAATGGCGGTCTTCTGGAGTTTCCTGATGTCGTGTTCGCCCGGGATGTTGGCCAAATATTTCCTGAGCGACCTGGAGACAGTTCCTGTTGCTCCTATAACTATTGGAATTATTTTTGCTTGAACGTTCCACATTCTCTGTAATTCAATGAGAAGGCCCTTGTATTTCAAGATCTTCTCTGATTCCTTCTTAATCACATTCCTGTCGGTCGGTAATATTTCATCATAATTTGCGTTCAGCATGAGTTATGACCAAGTTTGACAATTTTCACTGCGCTAAACGGTTGCTTACCGCGATGGTTATTTCCAGATACTGGGAACATTAAGAAAACGTGCTTTCTGATACCAGATAACTATTTCTCATCATACAGAGTGACGCAGTGTTTGAAACACATCATTCGGACCGCCACAAAATACATCGGTTGTCCTTGTGCGGGCCGCCGGTTGAAAACCCCTGGTCCACTGGGTGGTCACTGTCCTTTGTTTACGTTTAGCGGTTTATATTTTTAGGTGTCGTTTTGTGATTTTGTGCCAGGCAAATATACACGCGCGCGCACATCTAATAAAATACTTCTTTGATGTTTTTATGAAGTCTGTGTTATAGGCAATTTTATTATTTATTCTCCGTTATCTGTGGAGTGAAGAATAGCTAGTCAGGAGTTCAACTGTTACGACTTTATCCAGTAACTCTGTATGCCTAAGGAGTTGGTCTTGATTGAAGAATTTGGAAAAAATATTGTTTTGATTTTGACGAGAAATGAATTTCTCTTTAAATACTGCAGTCAATCTTGACGTTTTCCGGAATAAATACAGTAATATATTCCTTTCACTGCTGTGATAGTTCTTTATACTTTCAATTTGACAGGTTGTAAATCTCAGAACAAGCTGTTTTACTTCGTTCTTGGACGTGTTCCGACGCAGTTTTGTCCGTATCGGGCGAATTACGGTTTCAAACTTTTAATAACAAATTTAATTTCAACGAAACTAGATTCAGATAGTAGTGGCCTAAATATTTTATCAGAAGTGCTAATCATATAATTAGTTAGGATATTATTGATATTTTGAAATGGTTTTGATTTGTTATAGGTTAATAATTGAACTACAAAGGATAAAATATTTGGAATGTTGTATCTAGCCGACAGAATTGAGTATGTACAGAACAGTACTTGGTTGTAATGTTTGGTCCTGCAGTCCTCAACTCCTCTCGACAATTCCCGTATAAACACGCTTGTGACAGAGATAATTGTTTACATGTTAGTGTCCTACCTCTTTATACCATATAACTCGCTTTAAATTACATCTCTTTGTGCGCACAATAAAAGTAATTAAACAATTAATTATTTAATTTTCTACATGAATTTTTTTAAAAATTAATATTAAAATTACACATGGTATTGCTTTGTGTCTTAGAATCGTGGCGTTACTCTGTAAAACCTCATGGTATGCGTGACACTAGACAAGCAAATGCTGTTGTTATCATCGAAGGCCAATAATTTCATTCTTCTTTCCACCAATGACTTTGACACTCCTCGCTGCTGCTCACTTCCGCAGCCCTTAATAATACTTCCCTCGTAATTCGAAACAATATAGTTGAAATTATTATCAGATTTTCCCATTAGTGACGAATTGTACCTTGCATATTAAACTGTGACTGTATTAGTTATGTTGAATAACGCAACTGTAATAAAGTTATTCAAATAGACATGTCTCTTGAGTAAGGTGTATGCATTTTCGTAGGGAGCCCGTTCGTGTTTTCCAGACATTGACAGTCCTCAAATCAAGGCGCATAAAATACGCTGAGCATGAAGGCCTCAAGGGAGAAATGAAGCATTTTATTCAAAAACCTGAAGGAAACGAACATTTGGAAGATGAGTGCTGTTGATTGGAGTATAATATTAAAATGTTAAGACTTTGAAACTTTCACGTTGACTGAACTCCGTGAAATCTTCTTGGGCAACAAGCCGTGTCAGTTTTGGACAAATACATTCTGATGCGGCTTGCAATCCGAGAATGTTTTATCTGGGATGGTTTTATATTTGATTTAAGGTTTGGTTAGGTGGTGGGAATCTCTGAAGACTAATGAATCTTCAGTTGTCTTAAAATGCACGATATTTCCTTGAATAACAAAGCGACAATTACATTATCAAGACGGAGTTTCCTTTCCGGAGTAGACATGGATAGCTTCATGGCGGACAATATTATGTGGTATATAAAAGAACTGTTATATTTCCTTCCTATTCCTAGATTGGAAATACTATAAATGTTTATTTGATAATGTGTAGTTAATGTTATACTGAGTTCGCTCGTGCCAAGGTTTTTTTTTTGTAACCTTCCTGTAATATTTTGATTGGGCTTCACGTCTTTTGTTTTTGTCGTGCTGCTGTTGGCGTGCAAGATCAAAAACATGCTCGTGTTACCAGCAGATTTGCTGCTGTGCGTTAAAATAACGCAAACACATTCATAATAGAAGGCGAAGTGGCCTCGTCCGTGTATGTTTTGGGATATTTTATTCGGCCATTTTTCATGATTTTTCTCTACCCTTCGGGCAGTATACATACAGACATGAACTGTACCGACCAGTACGTTCATAATGTTTTTTTTTTTTTTTTTTTTTGGGGGGGGGGTCTGGCTGAAAAATTACAGGCCTAATTCTCCATTAGAAATTAATTGCTTTATGTAGTCAGACGGCTAACGCTGTGATAGAGACTGGACTATATTTGATGATGTTGCTCTTCTGGGTTGCTGCGTGGTCTCGTAGGCCGATGTCAACTTTTCGGAGTAACACACGGTCGCCATTTTTAGGGTTTAAATTGTGATGAATGTTTAACGTCCTTAATTGTAATATGTAGGGAATTTTAAATGCTTTATGTAAGATAGCGTGGGGTTACAGTGGCCTTGCGGTCTGAGGCGCGTCCTTGTGCCGCTTGGTCGCTGGGACCGTGGGTTCGAATCCCACTCAAGCCGTGGATGTTTGTCCGCGTTTTTCTGTGTTGTGCTGTTCTGTGTACAGGTAGAGGCCTTGCCGATTCCTCGTCAAAGGAGTCCTACCAAAATGTCTACAGATCAAGCCAACTAAAATTTGGGACCCGCAGTGCTCAGGCACTTGAAGAACGGGTCGTTCCCAGTATTCCCAGTATGTAAGATAGTTCCCCATAACATACACTCCGGCCTTTTAAGACGCCCACAAGATACTCTGGTATTTCGCAATCGTGGAATGAGAGGTAATGACGTTATAAATATCGTATTATTATTGATACGCGATGTATTTTAATTGTGGCATTATGCAGGCTAGCCTAGAGTCTGGAGCATATGGAATTTTGATTGAAGTGAGTGGTAATATTGAAGTATGGAAGCAGTGGTTTGGATTTTCATTACTTCTAACTCCGAAGGTCAGCATCTTTGCTCAAGAAATTGCGTTTCTTGTGTGAACGCCATATTTACAATAGTACGCCACTTTTACTTGTCCTGAAACAGTTTCTCCAGTTCACACAGTCATGTCCTGTTTATTTAATGCCAGTTTTAATATTATCCTCACATCTGTGTCTAGGTCCCCTACGTATCTTCCTTTCAAATTTTCCAACTAAATAAAGTGTTACATTTCTCATAGACCCGTGCTTTTGATTCGATGCCTAGTGAAATTGTATGAAGATATTATGTTCCTAGAATTGAATTTTTTTCAACTAACCCTTACTCCTTCACTTTAAGACCCATTTGTTCCTCTCACATCGTTGTTTTCAAACACTCTTAATCTGTGTTCCTCCTTTAGGGCGGCAGACCATTCATCTGTAAGAAGAGACAAATATAATTTATTGTAGTCTTTTATATTACTAATTTTGGCTTGTTATATAACTAATAGGTGTGTAAAGGATTGTGAACCAAATGCTATGAAGCGTTCCCCTATATAATCTGATCTTAATTAATTAATTAATTAATTAATTAATGCATATAATGTTGTTTGTTATTGTTCTACACAGTTATTTTACTTCGTCTCATTTTTTAAGTATTTATTTACAGCCTTTATTTTATGGTTTGTTCTGCAGTCTGATGACTGATCATGAACATTAGCCTTTATAATTTGTGCAGTAACAAATAAATGTGCGATTTTCATGTTTTTATAGAAGAACTGCGTAGTTATTAAACAAATATAATTCCAGTTAAAGTTCCCGTGTTGCGTTGTGCCCTGTGTAACTTTTGAAGAGGAACTGATAATATATTTGGTTTTCAGTACATTTAGAACAGAGAAGTTAGAGCTCCTGTAATCAACTAAACACAGTTTGAGCCGATGTGAACAAAGTTTTCTTTTCACTGTTCAGTAAAATATGACCTTTTTATTGGCTGCGGTGTTTTACATAAAGTTCTGCTTGTTTTCTTGTTTTTCATTGACTGCCTAATTGTGCTATTTCCTACCAGGCGGTGCTAAGTATCAGATGAGGCCACTCCTTCAGTGTGAGGTTATTTGAGGTTAACAATGCCGAATGTTGTGTTTACCTCACAAAATGTTACGCACTGTTAATATTTACTAGCGAAAGTTATGCATTGTAATGTATCAGTATTTTTAATTATTAATATTTATTTCTTGCCAGCCGTACTTCATAAATTGAAGAATAAAAATGCTATACTATCTAGGCTGGAACTTATTGAATTACAAGAAATACGAAAAATGCTCGTTGGAATGTCTCAGAATAACTGTATAATTACAGGATCTAGGTCATGGGTTCTTACCCTTCTTTGCTGGCGTATCACTAATTATAATTTAACACATTAAATGTACCACTAACCAAATGCGTTCAAGGAAAAATTATTTATGTTAATATTATCCTTTTATTTTCTTACTTACTTCGCGTACCACTCAACATTGGCTCGCGTACCACCTGTGGTATGCGTACCATAGGTTGATAACCACTGATCTAGGGGGTTCGCGGCTTTGAAATTTAACTGCAACATGAAATCATGTGGGTGGCTGTCAACGTTTCAAAGGAACCTGCCGCATTAAACTGAAAATAACTGAAGCTTGTAGGTTCGATAATTGTAATGAATAGTTGTTTATGATTGTGTTAAATCAGTTCATAGTTTGGATATGTAGTTTCACTTCGCTGCCGTAATGGTTTCCGAATAGGCTAAAGGCCTTGAGTACATCCAGAGATGCTGAGATGTCCATGTCAGTTATTTGGCTAAAGAACCAAATAAGTAAGAACCGATCATTCTGTAGTGTGTGTGTGTCCCAGACAGTTCCATTACCTAAAGTTCAAAGGTTGCCCTGGATTACAGGGCATTCATTCTCAGTAAACCGAAATGTTAACCGCTGTCGCTTTGCCTGCGTTCTGAAAGCTAATTTATCAGGCCGCCTTGACAGATGACGTTGCTTTGAGAATTTGTAAAATAACCCGGCGCTGCATTTTTATATTAAAAGTTATTAGCGTGACCTAATCAAGAGTTGAAATAGGCGGAGCATATAGCACGCGTTAGAAATGATACGTGCATGATTATCGAATTTACATGGTTAAGTCTAGTGCGCATTACTTATGCCCTTGGAAAATGTGTTGTCACAGATTTTGAAAATCCTTTTCTGAACTGAGCTACTGTTTTTTCTTGTTTGAACAGTTGACGTGTCGGATATGCTGAAATGCAGGATTTGAAAATGCATACATTTCCAGGTCGATCGATATTACGATTTTCGTTTACGTTTTATGTAAATCGGTTAATTCGCTCAAGTTTTTAATGTGAGAAACATTGATACAAATATTCAAACAGCATGTATATTTCTCTTTTTGAGGATGATGGTAAACACAGATGCCATAAATTTGAGACCACTAAGCCCTGATCTGAATTTGGATCGAAATTCTGACCAAAACCGTAAAAAAATGGCATATGTCCATCCTCCGACTGAGCAGTTATTAATGTTTATTGTTTAGTTCTGTATTTCGCTGTCTAAAGAAGAATGATTTAATGACCTGCTTCCTACGCCGTACTTCTTTTGTTTTATCCACAATGGAGACCGTGTTGTGTAACAATAACGGACTTAGTTTTCCCACAATTCTATTAAAATTTGTGTCATTAGTTCAGTTATAGAACTCACAGAGCCTTGTTGTGGTTTTAAGTTTGCTCAGACGCTGTAGCCTTTCATTTGTTTCATTATCCATGGGTTTAATGGCAGAGGCGATGCTGTAAGTTGCGATTCGGTTGTGTCCAGGAGGAAACAATGAAGGTTTAATTAGGAACTGCACTGGAGGGGCAAGACATTTCTCATGTAAGTCCGGAGATGTTTCCAGTTCTTTCCACTGAATTCTCAATTTTCCTGGTATCTATTACAAAAGTTACGATATAACTTATGAAACTTTTAGCTGTTATCACTGACGAATTTCACTGTATGAGAAATATTTTGTGTCGACTGCCAGCTTTATGTAAGAATTCAGTTGTCATGCTTTCTGTTGAAACAATATTTTGTTTAAATTTACTGCTAGAAATCTGTACACTATTTGACAAATATTGAATAATAAATATAGTCTTTTGTTAATGATGGTTCGGTTCCTTCCAAATGTTCGCGGTATTGGTCCTAGAAACGCGAAATTTTTTATGTATCAAACTCTACGAGTGGCATTAAGTTCCTCACTCTTTCGCCATGCTTCTTGCGCAGGAGCAAAAAGTAATTCGTACACAACATTCCGCTTATCTCAGTAGTTACATACACCGGGTATACCGCACTTTTCTTAATGTCTAAAACAGCTTGTTGCCCTCGTGTTCCTTCACTGTGACAACTTTAAGTGAAGAACGCCAACTCTACTGTTTTCATGTTTATTAATCTTTAATTTTTCATATTAAGTATAAAATTCCATGTATCTCTCATTCCCCTAATTGAATTTTACCATAAGATTTTTAACTTGGCACATAGCTGTTCTACCGTTCATTGGGGGGGGGGGGGTTTGAGTACTTTTTACAGATAAACGTTTATATATTCTCTTATCTCGCTGTCATGAGTTGCTGTGATCAAACCGGAAATATTCGTATTGTTACTAAAGTGCTATTATCAAGACCAATATAACTCTAATAAATGTGTAAATTGTATGAAGTAAGGTTGTTTTAGTCTAAAACGTCGTTGCTGTATGAAATATTTTTTAATAAACTACGAACGAAGTAACAATTATGGGAGATTGTAAATGTGTGTGTAGTAAAATATGATCATGTGAGGAGTATTTGTGGATTTGTATTATAAGGAAATTATATCTTGTGATGAGTATCATTTCCACCAACATATTTATAATTCTGTTCTAGAACCTTCTAGTTAGCGAGTTCTTCATATCCGTTAATCACACAACTTCAGATATTTTCTGTGGATACTCACAGACAGCTAAGCGAATTATCCTGTGCAATGAATTTATATGAACCGCACTAAAATGGCTCCAATAAACTGCCGTTTTTCAAAATGTGTTGTATTTAATGGGAATGCAATTACAACTCACAGCATTTACACATGTTTTATGATTCTGTTTGACAAATGGATATTTACATGGTTAGGGTTCAGTACGGACTGATGCCGAATTGAACAGTTGCATTAGCCAAATGTTTGTTGGGTCAGAATACCTGTCTCTGTCCTCATGTTTGGGAATTCCGCTTGTTTCAGACTGATGCATATGTAGTTAGTCTAAAACAGGTTGAAAGGTATGTCATTATCAGATAATGACGTTCATCGTTACGTCATTATTAGGAACTCAACTGGATGCCATTTTCAACAAACTTCCCTTATTCATACACCGGTGGGAAATTGAAACATATGGTGTTATTAATCATACTTCGGTCACCAGATGGCAGAAGTGCGTGGGGTGTAGGTGTTAAGTGATTATCAGTCTGCAGCCAGAAAACACAGTGTACGAGTAATTATATTGTTGCTTTCATTACGTGTTATTAGTGATGTTACAAAAACTTAGCTGTGAGGCATTTTACAATGAATTTTGAAAAAGTTATTAAGATCTTTTTACTTTTTGGAGAATATTTAGACAGACTTGCTGATTTATGTCCTGTCCAAAGAGGCAATCTTGGTTTTTGTGGATTGAGTATCTCGAATTTATTTGATTTTCAGTTTGGTGCTGTTAAGGTTACTAGTGTAATCTCCTGATAGAAGTTGTCCGTTAGTATGACACTGCATTTAGTAAACTTCTGAAGTCCTTAATTTAAACCACACTGTCAATGTCTGATCCTTATGCTTCTTATTACTTTAGGTGTGGATTCGTTTTGTCTGATAATGTTTATAATCGAAGATTTTTCTTGTCGTAAGGGTGATACAGACTACTCCAGTAGCTCCCATGGTCTTGGTTTATGAGAAAACATATTTAATATTCCATAGAGTATGATTATTGTGTGACATCCTTCATTATTGGATAGTTTAACGACGCGTTTTCAACTGTATGATTTGTTTTGGGTCGAATGTTAGGAGTTGTGGCATCTTTTCAAATATTGTTAGGTCTGCATGTTTTCCTGGAGGGGCTGAGGAAAACCACGAAAATTAATGAGTCACGATGGTCGTTTCAAGGCCGGAAATTTGATCGTGGTGATAATTGAAATAAAAATGATACGGATGCGTGGAGAAAAATCGGTTTCATGGATTAAGAAGGTACGTGACGCCAGACTTTGATAAAAGTGGAAGTGTAGTTGAGAAAAAGCGAGTATAAAAATAGTACCCCGAGGCGAAGAAATACTTGATGTGGACATGCGGCAACGTCTTTGTAATCTGATCTACACGAAACTATTTGAACAGAGAAAGAAGAAGAACTTTCACATTTCCGGGGATTGGGGGCAGATCAGATGGTTTGGTGCTATCGAAACGCCGAGCCATGCCGATTGCTGGAGAGGGTCATGGTAAGCTCGGGGTGAAAATACGCGATCCATTTCTTAGCTGTCCCACGTTTTTGGGGCGGCAAATTTCTACCGCACGTGGCAGCCGTCAACGTGTGGACGTGGCATCAAAGATAGTGGTGAAAATGGAGGAATGTGTACGTCCGTGTAGGCTCTCATCTGTATTGTACTCAGAAATTACATTTTAGTTTCGTGTAGAAATAATACGAGGAATTTCTTTTGAAAATATTTTAAAATGTAATGCACATTTTACAGTCGATTTCATGAAATGAATTAGAATCGACATGATCTTGATTACCTGCAGTAAAATATGAATGTTGTAGGAACCGAAGCTACAGAGGGTCGGTGTGGTTTGGAGACTTGGTTAGGAAAGTAAACTGGTTATATTTTGCATGTTTTTTATTAATCGCGACGCCATGAAAATGTATGGGAGAGTAAGGTACAGCGTTCTTAAATTCGGCTGTCAGTAATAGGCTTTGTGTCACAAATTCCAGAGTATGTGTGTACGTGCGAGAGTTATTTTTGCTGGTTTGGAAGGTTGTAAGATATTTCTTGCTTCTATTTGTCAATGTACATCTGGTGTCGCTGGGAGTCTAAGCAAATGTTTTAAAACGAAGCTAGGTTAGACTAATAAATAATAATTAATGCGTAAGCAAATGAGATAAATATCCGTCCACAGACTGACATGTTTGTTGAAATTTGTGAAGGACCAAAGGTTGGTATCGCTGTGTCTGCAGAATTGCGACTTAAGGCTATTTGCAGCTGTTTATTTCCACGAGCCATAAGCTGTACATTATTATTTTTTTTTTTTTGAAGTCGTTTCCTCAGTCACCCCGATGACTCACTGTTCCATAGACAGTGATAATGATATGAATCACCTACGATCGTTTATGGCGCATAATAAATGCTCCGCTGTTTGGTTTGGAGGAATCCATAGTTCGAATCGGGTTATTTGGCCCCTTTACTTTGAATAATTGGTATAATATTATAAAGTTTCCACTGCCTATTGAAATATTGTGAATTAATAATAAATAGTCAAAATATTCCCAAACTGTTATGTTAACACGTAGATTCAGAACCGTGCTCTCACATTCAAATCTGTGTTTAAAATTTCGTATCATGATAGTTTTTTTTTTTTTGGGGGGGGGGGGGTCGCTAGCCCTACGCCCAAGCCAGAGAATCAACACGTATCTGCTGTTCATGACTGTATATTATCGATTTTCAGGTCACTCCAAATGAATTTTATATACGTTGATTAGGCAGGCTACGCATAACAATTTGATGCTTTAACTAAGTTTGATGGCGCTGTTGTAGTGTCTGTGTTGGACTGCGGGTCACAGGGAGCCCACACTTGCCGACTGCCTGCCAGCTGTTGAATAGTTGCCAGTTGTTGCACAAAGCATTGGGTATACCGGTATAGTAGTTCTGCAGGAGACTGGCGGTCGAGTATGACCGGTGGTGACATCACAGACCGGCTCAGTTGGCGTCCTTGAAGGGCCACTTACCTCCTGACCGCCTGCCACGCACTCTGTATGAAGTATGCGCACTGCTTAGGGGCGCCACATATTTCTAGTTGGATTGCTTCCAAAGCTCAGTGCAATGCACTTGGATGTAACAGCGCGTTCCTTCGCGCCAGTTTTAGTGGCCACGCGGTTCTGAGCATCAGCCCCAAGCCGGCATCACCAAGGGCACGTGTTTGTATGCTTCTTCGTCAGTACCGGTAATCCAACTTATCTCCATATCAGTGTTATTAGCGTATCCTACGATGTTCCCATCGCTTATTCGAGTACTGGGCCTACATAGCATCAGATTATATTACATTAAGTAGATAATGAACTGGTAAAGATGTTGAATATAATAATAAAAGCTACTATTCTGAAATTTACCTGTAGGGACTGACGAAATCCACGAAAACCCTCAGTACAAAGTAGAAAGCAGAATTGCTACCCACTGAACTTCTACGATTCCTGCAAGCTTCCTCTATTTTTTGGTTTATCCTCATGAATGCAATAAGAACAAAGGCTGCAGATACTGAAAAGTGATTCCTAGAATTCGAAATAAGCTGTAAATTAAAATAAATAACTTTTCTCTAGGGGGGAAAAGGTTACGTGTTTCCATTTCGAGCTGGGTTCAAGAAGGGGCCTAAAACATGTTCGAGATTGTGTGCCAATTTTTGTGGCGTGATGACGGAATTCAGCGTCTGATTCTGAAGAAAGCAAAATAAAGAATTATAACATGATGCAGAGTGGTTTAATGAACACTGGTCAGATATACAAATACAGTACACTTAAAAAATTTCATCGTAACAAAACGCTCTGTTATCTTACGATCAGTGATCAGATATGACTTTTACATCTTCTGCTGAGGTAATTTAATCATACTTTTTAATTCCTTATTATTTTGTTAATCTGAATTTGTTTTAGTTTCCTTTTCAAAAATTTAACTTTTTATAACTTATATATATTGAAAGTCAGTTTGGGTTTTAAGGTTCATTGTCACTCAACAGATGAATGTTGTTACTAGGCAATGCATTGTATGCTGTGGGTGAGGAAATTTGAATGATCCAATCAGACGCAAGAGCTGTATGCAAGTGACTACGTCACTGGGTTTGAATATTCCGAACCAAGGACAGGACGCTTACAGTTAGGACACTCTACAACAAACTTTGAAAACAATAGCACGCACGCCAAATACAATTCTGAAATCTTATTGCGGCTAGAGCTAAAATATCGTCTGTATTGTTCTTGACTAATAAATAGTGTAAAAATATTCAGTAATAGCGGCAGCCTCTAGTTGTCGGCAGTTGCATACCGTTAACACCCCTGGGGGGATTCGAGTGTCTACCGAGGAGCCAAGCTCCTATCACTGAACGACTATACTACGGACAACTCAGGGTCGTTTCCATTATAGACACGATTTCAGAGAAAACTTACAATATCCAACAATACGCAAATACAAGTACTAAGATGGCTGCTTTCTGGTAGACGTTTACAAACTTTTACGTGTTCTTGTTATTATTATTGTAATTATTATTCTGATAGCGTCCCCTCATGTACTTTATTACTGTTGTATAATTAAGTGCCTGAAGCTGAATTTTTAAATATTGTTTAGATGAGATTCTTGTTTCAAAGGGTTACAAGTGAATCTTTCCGCATTTTGGTTGCGTCGTTCCAACAGCATAGATCGATGTTGTTATCGTGTTTCTTGGCTCAGTTCTTTCAAGATAGTCAAATAGCGTGGCGATATTGAATACTTATTCAGCATAGAATGAATACCTCTCGCTAAGAACAGAACAGAACAGTCCAGTACAGTGCTCTGTGTTCTCTTAAATTAATCGTTGTATGAAAAAAGATTTAAGGTTGAATACCACAGCTTCTATTCAAAATTGTATGGACTAAATAAATCTGTGATGAAATATATTTATTGAAAACTTCATAATTTCGTAGCAGGCAAAATTTCCTTCTTTTTATGGAAACCGAACTGTATAAACTTGTGCAGAGAAACTCAGTTCCACGTCCATTTTCTGTATATCCAGTTTAATATTATTCTCTCAGTTATACGTAGATGTGTTTGCTTAAGATTTTTGTAAACTTGGGGATTCTGGACTGAATTATGGCATTTAATTAACTTTAACTATTCCTTAAATTATATTTAATATAACTTTGTGTATAAATTAGTGTAATTGATGTTTCTAATCAATGTGGAAGATTGCATTTCGTACACAAGGAAGGAATGAACTTTAAAGATGTCACGTGTATTTCCTACTTGGGTTTTTGTCCGGATGAGTGTCGATACCTTACAACCCAGGACGTCAGCCCCAAAGTTACTTGGATTGAGTTTATTTTAATCGCCTGGGGAGCTGACTTATTACAGAACACTCAAAGTGAGAAAGAAATTGTTTTTTCGTGCTTTTAAAACTTTTAAGAATATTCTGCAGTTGTGTGTTTTAATGTAACTTTTCACATGGTATTATTTTAAAGACTGAATCATTAAATTTTATGAAAAAGCATCTGCTCATCAGGTATAGTTTGGTAAATTTACAACACAGAATATGTGGGCGTGGGTTGAGAAGCATTGTACCAACACGTTACCATTGATAGAATTCATTACGTATTGTAAGACTGGAAACCTACTGATACCCACAACAGTTATATTGGTTGATAGCCAGACGTTAGTGTGAATGTACAGGGGATTGTCTGTGACTTAATTTCGCGACTTAAAACTGGAAAACGTTTTTCTTCCCGTACAGTGTGTCAGTAATGCCTGTATCTTTAAATTTAGTGTCGCCATTTGGTCTTATTTTGTTTCTGTTCGTTTCGTGTCATTGTCGCGTTTGGACTGCGTATACGCTTTCTAAATTACACAAGAACAAGACGAGGGCGCAAGAAGCTAGTCTATGTATGACGTACGTCGAAGCTTGGATGGTTGTTATGAAAACAGTCGCATGTGGCAGCCCATCTGAAACTCGATACATCAAATGTGAATATTTTACTCATCAGTGTATCTGTAACAGCTGTATAACATTTCACAAGCTAACAGCAGCTTTCCAGACATTCGGCGAATTTGTACCCCCTCCCCGTCAAAACATTTATCAGCCGAGTAGATAAACTAGGGGCTGACGAATTTGACTTAAACCCTTTAAACCCAACCAGTAACTATATGCACCATCTAATTTAACAGTCCGTTTGTCTGAATTTTGTATTTGTTTCATATTATATACACTGGGAACAGCGATTAGTACCTTAAACATTATTAACAAGTTGATGCTTGTAGTGGAGAAATGTTGTTTTCTCTTATAGGTATGGACTGAATTCTTACATCCGACCGCTGTTATCAAATTACAACCAGATGTTGAAGATTTGCGTGACAGACTTTTTAAATTTGAAACCAGTTTTATTACGAAGATGGCTGTCTTCTGGGCTGTTGCGCCGTGTAGTCTGGTAGAAGTTTACCGACGTTTCAGAGATCCTTGCTGCATCCAACCTCAAATCCTACGAAGTTTTATTTTGATTTGTTCCATTTTATTGTCACTTATTAACATAAAATAATTTTTAATCGTATCTTTTAAGTACTTTAATGAAACGTGACGTATGAGGCTTGTTTTACGTGTCTTTTCCTACGTGTCAATCACTGAAATGCATTTTTAAGGTTGCTTTAATTGACTACCGCATGTCTGTCAGTGTATTCGATTGATAGAAAATATCTTGATTAAACATGTTCCATAAAAGCAGATGTCATGCCTCTCACGATATTTCGAAGATATTACTGGATACCACGTATCATACTGTTGAGGTTATGTATTACCAGCAGCTGTTGAACACTTGACAAGAGCACGACATATAATAATTTGGAATTAATCAATCAGAGTAACCCACTCTTGCACTTCACGAACCAGCGACATCAAACCCATCTCTCCACCTACTGCCTGCCCTGTTTCAGTCTGCCAAAACTCCTAATAATTATGTATTCACCCTGAAGATGGCAACTGTAGTTTTTGCCGAAACGTTGAACAGTTTTGATCATTCGACGCGGTTCATCCACTAAAGCCAAGCTGTACATCTTCATATTTTGTCTACCGTATGTGTTTGTGTGTGTGTTCGCGCGCGCACAACCATATCCACAAATTGTTCTTGCTGTGAAAATGGTTTTCGTGTGGTTGTTGTGGGCCAGTGTTTGTGAGGAGTGTCTGCAGCTGTTATGACATGAGGGAGACCGCTTAGAGGACTAATTTGAAGGCGTTGAGTGCCACGGGCGTGCATCTATCTTCTGTTCCTGCCGGTAGTTGAGCTGTGTCAGGCAGTAGGCATTATTCCGCTGCGCGTTGGTTCCTTAATATTCCATCCAAGTTCCGTTGCGTCGTCGTCCTCCTCCATATACACATATATTATCGCCCGCAACACAGCCGGAATGTGGCCCGTGTCATTTACCCAGCATTGCTGAAACACCGGTTGGGGGGGGATTTGGTAAATGACCCCATTCTGCTACATTATTATCTCTTTCTTTCCTCCATAATTGCTTATTTCTTATGGCGTATTCTTAGTTTATTTAACCACATTTCGTCAACTGAATGGGTTCCAGGAAGGAAGTGGAAAACACTAAGTGGCAGAATGGAGAACTTTATCATGTTCATTCTTAATCAAGGATGAAATGGGTGAAGCATGTAGCATGCGTGATAGAAATGAGAAATGGATCAAACTTATTAATCGTAAAACTTTAAGTGAAGATAGTTTTGGGGAGGGGATATTAAAACGCTTCTTAGGAGATTGGAATGTGAGGATGTACACTGGATCATTCTCGGGATTTTTTGTGAACAAGGCAAAGAATCATTTGTTTGCACTAAAGTTATTTTATTGGTTATCTGAACAGCTGTTAGCGTCTTAAAAATGACTGTTTCATGGTGTTAGTAGACTGGCGTATTTGTTTTCCTCCCTCGTTTTTGTTTCTTATCCTTTACTTATCATTTTATTATTAATTTTATTATGTTTTCTTATATTTTTAGTTGTCTTTTAAATTGTATTTTTCTTTCACAGTGGTAGTCGCTGGCGACTTACATCAGAAAAAGAACGTGTGTGAATAATGGCTAATGAACGTCTGAATGTCTGAATATCTTCATTCATAAGTGACGGGTTCCATTGTGTCTGTCGTTATTCGTATTTCTCACCTCACTCGAAATTCATCTTTATTCGGGTCTTGTGCTTGTGTGTGGCGTTAATTGGTTCTCCGTACATTTGGATTCGTGTTTAGTTTACTAGTTGCGTCGTGGCAATATTTCGCCATGAGCAGACACAGTTCTGTCTGCATTACCGTTTCTTTGAGGATATTAAATTCAGTGCTCAGCTTCGGATGTCATTGTCACTTTGTTGAAGTAAACTAAAATATAATTAAATTGTATGAGGATTGTGTACAGCATGGCACATTTCATTTATATGAATGATAAAGGAATTTATGTAATTAGAAGCTCTCATTGATATGTCAGGACATTAATTTACATTTATTCACAGAAATGTCTTTGCTCTAGTGCATTTTGTAATGTGGTGATGGATGACGTCTTTGATACATACCTGTCTAATTTCTAAAGATGACATGAAAATTGGTCTCTCAAATTAAGTAAAGACATTGATTCAGCTTTGTTGTCAACAGTGCGCTGAGATGAGTTTTGGAACTTAATTAAAAGAAGGAAGTAGGATGAAGAAAAGAAATGGGGAGCTTTATAATTTGTGCCCTTTATGATCTTTGTCAAGTTGATTAAGGCAGGGAGTATGAGATGAACTGGTCGTGTAGAAATAATGTTAGCGATTAAAATTCGTACAAAATGTTGATCCGGTGGTTTGAAGAGATGAGACCACTTGGAAAATCGAAGTTTAGATGGGAGGATAGCATTAAAATGTATCCTGAGAAAGTAGTGTAGGCGGCTTATTGAGAATTAAAATTCTTCGCTTCTGAATATTGCTAGACCTTAAAGCAAGCAGTGGATTTCCCATGATGTTGAGAATCCAGTCTTTTGAGTCGAGTGCATGGAGGAAACAAAGTTGTGTTGTGTAGAAATTCCAGCCGCTCCTATTATGTCTCTCGCGCAATGCGGTGTACGTAAATGTGTTCCAAGACCCAGGATTTTTACGTTGGAAAAACCCATTTACTTCTTTCTTTCTACGAAAAACAGTGCACTAAAATAAATGAACGAAGGGAGATTTAGTAGGATTTGAGGTTTTCACGGCGGTGAATCCGAAGACGGCTATCCTCTAGGTTGTTGCGCGAGATTGAAGATGGCTGTCTTCTGGGTTGTAGCGCTGTGTAAGTCTGGTAGAAGTTTACCGACGTTTCAGAGGTCCTTGCTGCCTCCATCATCAGAACCTCTGAAGCGTTTGGTGGTCTTCTACCAGTGGGATTAATAGTGACGTAAGGTTGTGAGTGTGACGTGTAGTGTGCACAAAGATGTCCCGTGATAGGTTATTAAATATTTGGAGTGGGTGTTAAGTTATGTGATGTTGGTAGTGGTGCATGGATATTTGTCCAATGTTTTACCACTGCTGATACGTAGCCATTTGAGGTTGTGTATATTCTTGCGCTACGTTTTTGGTTCTCTAATGCTGTATTTATTTTGTTAATTTTCGTATTTAAACTTTTTGTAGTGTTTTCTGTAAACTTAAAAGTCAGGCTGGCCCAATTGTGTTTACATTTTTTCACAAGTGGGTCATTGATCAGTAAAATTTATGCTTGTGAGCCTGACTATCGAGGCAGATTTTGAATTTTGGCGTATAGTGTACCAATATTGGAATTTATAAATTATGCGCACTTACAGTGGACTGGGTTTATGATTCTTACAAATTTTTGGATGAGTCTGCTTTCTGAAGGAAGGCTGGATGAATTTGGTACTGTAAATTCCCTTTTCCTTCCCATTCCCTATCTATATAACCCAACTTAGCGGTTGCCGTCCTGTGGACCTGTACTTTTGAATATCGGCATAGGTCAGTGGATAGTCATTTCGCCTTAGTGATGAGACAGTGATGATCTCCGAAGCGCAAATAATACAGCCTACATCTGTACACGCAACAAGTTTTTTCCCCCCCTGTTCGAATGGTAGCCATATTAGTCACGTGTTCACTTTGTCTGATATGTACATCTGCATCTATATATATGTCGGTGAGATTGAAAATTGTCTGCTGTCAATTGCAATCGCATTGTACAAAGGTCGATCAATTTTACTGAAAGTATGAGCCTCCTATAAGTGATTTTTTTGTTGTTTTGTAGTGGGATGTATAGGGCATTTAACTGATAAATTTACTTTTAAATCAAAGAATGCCCTCGTGCTTGTTATGTCTGTACATTTTTCGCTTTGATCGTTGATGTGAAATGAACGGAATGGGAAAATTTCGAATTGAAAGAACAAAAATCGAGGTTTTGTATTGAGATAATGTTTTCAACATACCACATAATCGTTTATTGGTGTTCTCTGCGGTCACCCTCGCCATGCGTATGATTTTCCAGTATCTTTGTGGTTTATTTTATTGATCGCGGGTCTTTAAACTAAAACTAAAACTCTCACATCGTAATAATCTTAAGTGAAATTAAAATAACAATTTATAAAAGTGTTAATATGTAAGCGTTCTGTTATGCCCTGGGATAAAGTGGCCTTTTAAATGATCCGCACTTAAAATAAAAATATCTCGACAAAATGTAGTATAATTTTATTAACTACAACGAGTTTGATCGAAATAGGCTAGATAGTTTGGATCCGGTTACAGCCTGACGGATATAACGAAAGTAATATGTAGTTTCCAAATTTTGTTATCGAAATGCGGGAAATTGGCTGCTTATGACAATAAATATAATGTAATGATAAAGGTGTGTGTGTGCGTAGTAAAGACCTCAAATTTTACATTCGCCTTCATGTCACATTGCTAATTTGTTATTGTTGTAATGGTACAGTATTTTCTTCGTGTTGTGTTTGAGGACCCAAAAGCTGCCATGGTCCATATTATTAATACATTTTTCTTTTCCTTGCCGCTTGTGTCTCGCGGTCCGTACATTGTTAACTCCAAGAGTACAGTCGCACTAAAGTGTGTTGCGATGGCTGCTATTTGTACACTGAATCCATAAACTGCTTTGACTCGAATCAACTTTCACTGAATGCGTATTCCTTAGTTCTCTCGTTGACTTGCTCGTTTGTCAAGAGACCAGGCCATGTTTTCGAAACGTGTTGTCTGAAGTCATGACTGTTAGATGTGTCATTTATATTCCGATCAGGTTTTCTGTGTTGGTCCACCTCTGGGCAGTGGAGATCAGGGTCACTATTTTACCTCTCTTTATGATTATTGGTTAGAGAGTTTTTATGCAGCCGGGGGTTCACAGACTCTTAGGGGCCCGCGAGTTCAGTACATTGTACTCTTCTATATTTTTGGTGTAGTATTGCTGAACGTTGCAAGATTTTTCACAACTTTTTGCATCAAAATTTGAGTAAAATTACGCGATTTAAGGATCTTTTTCTTCTGTTTATATTCTATCCAGTCTATATTCTACTTGCCTTTACTGCCGTCTTCAGGTAATTGGTTCTAATTATAACAACATATGTTTTAAAAATTTCTGGCTACTGGGTTGTTGCGCTGTGTAGTCTGGTCGATGTTAACCAACGTTTCGGAGGTCATACTGCCTCCGTCATCAGAGTATGAAGATTTCCGTCTTCTGGGTTGTTGCGCTGTGTAGTCTGGTCGATGTTAACCAACGTTTCGGAGGTCATACTGCCTCCGTCATCAGGGCGATGAATATCCCTGATGACGGAGGCAGTATGACCTCTGAAACGTTAGTAAACATCGACCAGACAACACAGCGCAACAACCCAGAAGACGGAAATCTTCATACTCATCGCCCTGATGACGGAGGCTGTATGACCTCTGAAACGTTGGTAAACATCGACCAGACTACACAGCGCAACAACCCAGAAGACAGAAATCTTCATACTCGATGACGGAGGCTGTATGACCTCTGAAACGTTGGTAAACATCGACCAGACTACACAGCGGAACAACCCAGAAGACAGAAGTCTTCATACTCACTGCTATGAAAATCTTACAACATATGTATTACTACTATTTACTTTGGTACTTCGTTATCATTTTCATTTTAATTCGCGTTTTTAAAACAAATAATAGCCTCTGTCCTGCTTGCTACACGTTCCTACAAAACATCTGTTCAGGGAAAGTACAGCACTCACAGTGATGACCAAAGCCAACGCTGCGTGAACACGTTCAGTTAGAGAGGGCAATGATAACACGTGTAAGGTGATTTATGCGCTACCTGTGTAGTGTGAAATCTTAAGACGAGGGGATTTGACACCGTGATCCATGAAATCTGTAACAGCAGTATGTTGACAACGATCAGCTTGAGTTAATCGACCAGGAGTACAGTATTAAATTTGTTGCAGTTGAAGATAAAGTGTGTTTTAAATGGAAATTTGGTTTATAACGTTCGGTAAAATACAGTCATTCTACTTGTAAGTAAATGAGAGTTGTATATAAAATAATGACTGTCATTCTTTACTTCATGGAATATTTTTTTTTGGTTTTAGCAAAAAGAGACGCAGTGTGCTGTACTGACCTGAGTAAAATGATGATTGATGATAATATTTGACAAAAGCTGCAAGTATTATGCTGGTAATAGACAAGATACATCCACGCAGTCACGACAAACAGAACATATACTCAGAATATTGGAAGAAAAGTTTTTTTTAACTCCATTTTTGAGTTACCGTCCAAGAAGCAAGAGAGATTTTAGTGGTCTTGTAAACGCTGGACCGAAACCGAAAGAGGATTTTATAAGCCTATTGTAAAACCGAAGACGTTCTGTCACTGCAGCCGTACAAGCCAGACATCCTTCTGTTCTCGTTGCCTGTTGACAGAAGAACTCTCCTCTCGTTGAATGATGCTGATAGGAATTACTTCCTTCTTAAAATGCAAAGCAACTTCCCTGTCGCTCAGTTCCATCACCTTGTTTGAAAGTCAGAATGAAAATTGCAAATGTACTTCTTTTATAAATGTAAATACCGCGCGTTCACTGATGAAGTTGAACGCAACTGTCACTTCCCTGTTCCCGGGAAGTTGATTCTTATGTTTTTATGGAACGTTGCTAGACTCGTATCGGGAAAAAAAGGCTCTTGGCGGAGAGTAATGTAGTTTCAACTGGGATCCAAGAAGTGACAGTTGCGTTAAACATTATCATTGAACGCGTTCTACATTTTAATAACATAAAATATGTTGGAAAAGCTTATGTTCTTAATTGGAAAATGGTTTGCTTCACACACTAATCATCTCTTATTTTTATTCCTTGTCTTTACACGGTAAGTGGTTCAGACGTCTGTTTTTAACTGGGATTCCTGAGTACATTCCAACTGCATTCCGTGTTGGAGTCTTTTCCGGGTGCCTCACTCCGCTGTTACCTCTGCTTCTGCTCAAATGCCGTCGCTGGGTCGTCTGTAGGATGGATTGTGTTTACGTTGTTACACCGTGTGGCATTAGTTAACCGGGCTGTTGAGAAAGACATCGCTTTAGGCTTGATAGTAAGATAGTCTTAGAAAAATTTCTGAAAACTAAACTTATTGACAAATCCGTTGTTGTTTTAACAGTTCTGCGTCAGTGACTGGAGATATTTAGTTACAATACTTAGTTGTTACTTGCTGCTTCAAATGTACTTAAATATTACTGGAGCAGGTTTGATGCTTTGAAATATGGTTCGGCTGCTGGCATAAGGTTAACTGGTCTCTGAGGTATATTGAAAGAATTTGTGTGAGCGAGGAGGTTTTGTATAGCACGGTGTTGCCGCATATGCAAATCGAGAAGTCTGGATACACGGGGTCGGACAAATCCCCTCAAAGACCTTGACTGGACGTTGTTATTTATGTTTTTTGCATTTCTTCGATTCGAGAAGACATTTGCGCCCCGATTTTTTCGATTTTATCGCTGAAAGGTAAACTGTCTGTTTCTTCTATTTGTCGTAAACCGCTCGAGGATTTTTAACGTTCACACTGGCTGACATACAGAAGACAGGGAATTGGGTGTGTCGTGTTCATAGAAGACCCCGGAACTTAGTTGTGTCTTGCCGCCTTAAGTCTGAAAGAGAGGAAGATTAAGTCCTTATGAACTCTTATCGGACGCAATAAGCTGTGAAGGTATTCACTAGTGAAAGTTGAGGACAGGGGTCAAACTTTTTTCTTTTTCTTTTGAACTTTGCTTTTCAGACTAAGAATAGTTTACAAGACTTTAACCAAAATGTCCTTTCTCGAAAATGTGCTGTCTGAGAACTGTACCAAATCCAATTTTTTAGCGGAGATGCGGCGACATTATAAATAACGATTTTTGTTCAGTCGGTTCCATAAATTATCGGAGTGATACGATAATATCGGAGCGAAAGAATCTAGTGCATCGCCATGAAAGGATTTTCATGGAATTTTAATCGAGTAACTTATTGGAGTATTATTGAATTTATGAGTAGTGGTATTAATTTACAATACCAGTGGACCCAATAAACTGTAATTTACAGATGTTACATTAAAATAGTCTTATTTTGATTTGGTTGGAATTTATAAGGTTTGAAGTTTTTATATTCTTATTGGCAATCAAGTCTTAAGAATAGAGGCTGTAATTTCTTTTTAAATGTTATCTACCCACAAGCCCACACCTTCTTACGATCCTTTCTTCGAGTTGTTAAGAAAGTTTATGAACTATCTTCACAATGCGTTTATTCGTCACACAATGTCCTCATATTAAGGGTTGCATTTGGAGGGGTCGAAGGACGATGGATGTTGAATCGCAGTGCCTTGATGTAGGGAACTAGGTAACTGAAACTTTTGCAGCCGATGAGTTAACACTGTTTCCGACATAATTGAACAATCGATAGTCGATGTGTAGGCTGTTGTTTCATATTTGAATATATTTTGTTGGTTTTTTTGTACTAATTGTAGTGAAGTATGGACTAATGTTTTGTAATTTAATGTGTTTGCTAACGCAATAACTTGGTTTATGTATATACCCCGCGTTCTCGTTCTATCGGTGTGACTAAAACCAATTTACATAATTGCAGCGTATTGTGTCTGCAACGCATATTTTCTTCTATTCTTGTTTGATGGTCCCTCTCCAATGAAGTTTGTGGTATCATGATAAAAGTTGGGCTGTTTGATTGAACCATGTAGCTATGTGTGGTATGTGTGGTTAGTTATTAGTCTTTGGAAATAGTTGGTAGTAATTAATATGGTATAGGGGCGCGGTTTGTTAGGCACGGGATTTGACTATTGATGTGGTATTTGTCGTTAATGAATATATTTCATGCTGATCTTCATTTATTCAGTTTTCTTTGTAAAAGTTCATAGTTCGGCTCCTCACAACATGCTTCTGTCATAGACAGTGGGTATAAACGGATGGAATTGTGTGCATTGTGTTATTGGAAATAATTATACACTGCTCTATCTACAATAAGCCTATTGATTACTTAGTTGTGAATGGTTTGATATAATTAATGCCGCAAATAGTGAGCCTTGATACGTCAGTGAACTCAGAGGCTGTTTGTTATGTAATTACTTGACTGAGATATTGAATTTCATTTAGAAGCTGTTTCATGTCAGTAAATTTCTATACAGTTGGTGCACTGGAACGTTTGTGTGTAGTCAGTGTATATAATTACTAACACTTGGGGGTGTATAAATTGTGGGACGATATTTTATGAACGATTATAATAATATAATATAGTAATCGTGGACAAGTTTAGTCCTCTAAATTTTGTAATTCTACGCGTTTCTTTTTTCTCGAATATCCGAGGTCGAAGTGGCTCTAAGAGTAAAGAAATCTTAATTTCTTTGTAAATTCTATCCATAGAACTGTGTAATCTCTGAGGAAGTTATGGCCGCTGAGTTTGTTAAGAAATTACACGAAGGTTCAGCACTACGTATGTATATGGGCTTGCTAATAGACCCTGTCCTGAGCCACATGAATTGGTCAACCCCCTCCCACGGTAGATCAAGACCCATTTTAATATTGTCCTCCCATCTGTGTCTTTGTCTTGCAAGTGCACTTTTCCTTTCAAACAAAACTTTTGTACGCATGTCTCTTCTCCATGCGTGGTTCATACCCCGTTCGCCTTTTTCTCGTTGAAGCTATGTTCATGATATTTGGTGAAGAATGCAAATAATTGAGCTTGTGATTTTATTTTATGGTATCTGTGACATAATACTGAAGAACCAGGACGTTATACTTGTATCCTTAGAAGAAAGTCGTGTTGAGTTGTATGTAGTGCACGTATGTGAGTTCTGAAAATTTTGTCTTTATAGGGTGACTGAAATACTTTCTTCTAGAAGTTTCCACAGATGAGCCTTATACGGTTGCAGGACCTGCTTAGATACAATGCGTTCTGTTGTGGCATGTGTAACGTCTAACAAGTTGAGGTCCAATGGTAACTGCACGGTAACTCAGAACTTTGCTGACTCGGTGTGCTTATAGATTTTCTGGAGAGACAGAGTTGTACAACGTGAAATAGAACTAGTGATCTGTACATTGAGAACGTTACAGTGTATGTGTGGTCGGGTGATTCAGTGTCCAGAAATGGAGCAGAGTGTTATTGTTTATTTATTGTGTGCCTTAATATTGTATTCGGAAGTAAAAAAAATGTGTTGTTTGCTGTTTGCTTACCTGACTCGCATAGTAGCTGTGTGCAAAACTGAACGCTATAAATCTTTTCGCTATATCATAAGTTCCACGTACATTCTCTACGGAGATAACCCTAGAGTTTGTATAGTTTTCTGCTTTACACATAGATTTGTGAGTCTTTGGTTCGTAGATTGTTGAGTTTTGTTGAAAACACATGAATGCATTGTCAGTCGCACTTCGCCTGTTTTCATAACATTCTGCACTCTGTGTTACCAGTTTCTTACCAAAATCGCATGTATCAGACGTTCCATTTTTCTAACCGCCTTAAAGATTGGTCACAGGCTGCAGTCCTTTGAACGGAAAACAGTTTCCACTAGACAAGAATTAAAAAAGAGATTAATTGCAATTTTCCCGTTACTTGGGACTAAACCAATAACGAGCACGTATGAACTAACAGCATTGTCTGACAAATAGCAAAACGCGTTAACTGCGTTGTGAAATGCTTCATTCTGTTCCATATTGTGTTCGAAAGCTGTAAAAATCGAGAAGAAATTTGTGCCATGATACGTTTATTTCTCTGCTGAAATTAAAGGTTTATGTAAAATACATTTTTATTTATTTCGGATGATTACTATTTTTTGAAAGAGGCTTCCAGCCGGATGTATACAGTCACTCGCATTTGCTGGTTAAGCACTTCTTAAAGCATTGTTTTAATTACGAAATTGAATTTATGTGCCAGTTAATCATAGCTAGAGAAATAGGCACGTGGCTTACAGGAATTTTAAAACATCCCGTATATATTCTTAAAATAGAAGTTGCAATTGTGTTAACACGACACTAACTCTGTGGTGCTGGTGTGTGAGCAATAGCGAGTTGGCAATGATTTTGCACTTTACTCTCCTGCTCTTCTGAGAAGTGGATGATGGGTATTTCGAGGTTTATAATCTTCTACACCCAGAAATTTCATAACAGAGGTGAATCAAGATATCAAATAAGGTGGTTGGAATGATTCTCGAAACTATGTTAATATGAAACTTAGTCTTTATATCCATTGATTGAGTAGGAAAATGAAATCCCCCTGTTTCTCCCTGGCATGTGTGCGCCTCCATTGCAATAACGTGGGGTGAGCGAATTTCCGATCGATTACTCTCGCAAGTTGATTCTCGTTTGTTTGTGAGTGTGTGTCTTTTGAACGAGGGAATGAAGCAGATGTACAGCATTGATACACAATATTGGTTCTGATCCATTTAGTGAGGGTGCATTAGACTTAGCTTATCAAATAAGGGGAAAATCTAACTGTTTGTATCATATTTCTTAGACCACTGGGCCGGAAAATATTTAAATAATGGACAAAATATTTTGTTTGATATCCATCTTTCCCTCTACAACAGTGCGGTATTTTGATGTGTAATGATTTCGTAATTTTTCAACCACCCAATAGCCACAGGCCATGCTTAAAGGATTTGTTTTATTGCCTAGTTTGTAGAAGCTAGTAGCAGGAGGCTACTTCAGACGCAGACAGGTTCCACTCTTCAAACACTTAATTGTTGCTGTTAGATCATCTTTATGCATGTGTATGTATATATCAGCGTGTACTGAAGAAGGCAGTCTTAAGAAATCACGTGATTATAATTTGTTTTTACGTTTATTGGGTAATTACATATTAATTTCAGTACAAGAAGATGCGATGTCACATATCGTGAAATAAGTTTTATATGCCGAAACCGATTCTTAACCAAGTTACTCTATTCTTTTTTCGTACACCCTCGCCATCAGCATCCGTGTCTTGGGCTGCTTTTTACTCTAGTGTGTTTATCTTTGTGTGTACTCGCCTATTTACAGCCGCTTCTACACGTACGAATTGGCCTCTATTCTTCTCGCTGCACACATCTTATCTTACCATTGTCTAGTTTTGCCTGCGCAAGATTATCTTCTTTCTCTTAAAAGAATTTCGCCTCCAGGAATGTTTTCCCCCTTTTTCTCAGTTCCTCTTCCATCGCCTCGGCTTCCCTTGTTTTCTTACCTTATTGTGCGAGAAAGGGTCCACGGTCGGCTGACTCGTTGCCGTGAAAGGGCTGATTGACGGGGCAGCACGGGGGTTGGGAGTTGATTGGAAACCAGAGTGGATGGGTTACAAGGGGTTGCGCGTGTCGATGGGTACAAGACACGTTCTTTTTTGAGTCCGCTCTCTACAAATTGGTTCATGGCTTTTACTTTTCTATTGACGACCGGTTAAGAGTGATACCATCAGATTAGAATCAAAACTACAATGCACGTCCACAGGTTTGTGGGTTTCTGGTTTAAAGTGTCGAGAATCTCGATTTGCTATGATATCTGCGTATCTGTTAGACAAATAAATATGTCGATAACATCGTCTTGGGCATTCGGCCGCGTAGGTTGGATATATGAAAAACAGACTTTTCGGTACCAATCTCCGTCTCTGATAGGATGGTTCCCGAAACGTCGGTTTGTTCCTATAAACAACTGACGCGGCTGATTGTCTGAGAGGCTTATGTTGTGTTTACTTGCCTGGAAAGTTTAAAATGAAATAAATGTGCGTTGAATTTCTCCAGTCTTATTTCTGTCAATGAAACCGACATTGTTTGTGATCTGTGTTTGTAAATAGGAACGTTTCTCAATAAGACCTGTAGATTGCTTGAATGCTTCCAGGAAATTGTGTGAGCGTAGGCTGCTGCATTAAGTCTAACAAAGTGGTTTTGTCTTTGTTCAGTCGCACTGTGTGGCATGTTTTGTTCATACTTCAGACGTGTTGTAAGGCTACCTATTCAGTCATAAAAACAATTTGTTTTGAAAAAATTATTTTTATATACTTTTGAGGTACAATAAAGGCAAGGTTGCTTCCATCTCCGCTTCTTGGACTCTGTTTTCTTACGTCTACGCACCACCATTCTTTTACCAGAAAAATAACATGTTTTTACGTGAAAAATTGCGTCTCTCGTCTAGAACTTGACCTTTTTTCTTTTGATTTTTTGAGCTCTGTTATGAAATGTGTCGTTTGAAAGCGAATGTCTCAGATATTTTAAAGAAAAAAATATACACCTGTGGCGGTAACCTCTTGTGT
>NW_019059726.1:794867-831935 GCF_000696155.1 Zootermopsis nevadensis
CGAAACTCGTAACTTCCTTTCAGAGCGAGAATTGGGTACGAATAAAGCCATGACAACTTAATATGAAAGTCGTGTCAGTAATAACAAAATTTTAGAGCACGTTTTCTGGACAACGCAGCCGTGAGTAAGCAAGACTTGACGGAAGAAACGCTAGCGTCTTCCGCCTTAGTCCGCGGTAAATAACAGTTCAATTTATTTAATTATTCGTGTACTTGACGAAGCCAAACAAGGCCAATTACAGCCAAGAACTTAAAGAACGGTACGTGACAAATAATATAATTTATAAATGAGAAAAAAAATAACATTTCATGTAAGGAAACAAAAAAGAACGTGGTTAAATGTACAATATTGAACCGACAGAATATGGACAAAAAAGAGTTAAGTACAAGCAATGTTATAAAATACCCCTTAGCAAAATGTAATCCCAATCAGTGTCGTACAAATATCATTGGTAGCAGAAACACGTGATGATGATGATAATGATAACCAAAGCAGAAACTGCAACAGCAGTAAGAACGTCATTATATTGTTATTCAGTAGTTGATAATTCTGAATACTGCCTTGAGACATATTTTATTCATTGAGAACACTGAAATTTCTTGGGTTCTCTTGATGGTAAAAATGTCGATGCTGGTCTTCTTGGGAGTAACACGGTCTTTACCAACTTTTCGGAGGAACATATCGTCACTAAGTAGCAGTTCGGAAAAAAGACACTGCTGTATGGTTTGTGGACACGTAAAAATGTTCGGTTGACTGGTCTGACACTTTCGTTTGTAAGAAGTCGCGTTAACCTATACTGCAATAAAATTAGTATCAAATCAAACGATTATCTGTCTTTATCGGAAGATGTGTAGTTGGTTCTGAGAGAAGACGTATAGAACGAAGGTTCTATAACATGACCTGTAATAAATGGAAAATATTTAACACGGCAGTGAAATCGAGAATGTAACAAAATGGCTAGATTTTTGTTTATTTTTTATGTTTATATATTCTTTTTATGAAACAAGCGCAAGGAATGAAGACAATGCTTCAAACGCAGAAGGTATGGAAATAAAGGAGGAGGAGATTAGCGAATGAAGTAAGAAATAAACAAAGGGGAAACGGATAAAGAGAGAATGAGGAGAGGAGAGGAGAGTTTATAGAACCAGTTTGTTATTGTAGGCTCAATTAAGGGCGTTTGAGACATTATGTAGGCGGTCGATTCTTTCCTATCGTGGTGCGAGACCAATGCAAACTACTTCCAAGAGACCAAGGTTTCCTTCTTTTACATACTCTGCTAAACATCGAGAGCTCTCTGTTCGGTTCTTTTTTTATCTTTTGTGAAAGTTGGGCAGATGTTTTCCTCCTGCCCCTCATAAAGGGGGACTTATGATGGAATGTCTGAAACGTCTCCCCCTTGTCTGAGGTTGAGTGATGACGTCAGTAGTCTACGGAGCCCCACGATTCGCTGTAAAAAATACGAAACGCATTGTTTCTCATGCGCCCTTGTTTCTGTATTCCGTAAACTAATCTCCGGAAGGCTTTCTTAGAAGAGTGATGGGTTATGCTGCTCATATGGAGTTCTTGTGTTCTCAAAGTTAACAAAAAAACTTTGAATTTATGATCCCATAATTATGGTAAATTTGTTAAGCAACATCATGTCGGAAAACAAATTTTTATAATAATTTTGTTTTCCGCTTATGACTGTTGTTAAGGAATTTGTGTTGGTTCTGAAGAAAAAATGTCACTATTCTAGGAGTTTCTGCAATAAACCTGTGTATGTGTGCATAAAAAAGAAAACTTATTTGGAGAAATATATAAAAAACATTTCGTTGCCTCTTATTTTTATAACCCGGTCATAGTTTTGCGTTTGAAACTCGCAAATGTGTGAATTCCGTACGAATGTGACGAAGCGAGCGTAGGAATATTACGGACGGACGGATGGACAGACAGGCGGTTGGGCGGGCGGGAAGTGGCGTCTAGATTATATTAATAAAAACGCGATTGTGAAAAGCAGGCTGGTGCAACGAACAGAAAAAATCTATGTATGTAGGAAGTTAACAAACTAAATATAATTCAAATCTGTGATCTATATGGCAGCAGTGCGTCGTGTTATGCAACTTCTCTCATTCTACGTAAAGTTCGTGCAACAGCATTTACTTTTTTTTTTTTTTTTTGGTCGCATGGGATTTCAGCCTGAACTGATCACATCACAGTCGGTAAAGCCTGACCGATTACCAATTAAATTTACATGGACGTATGTAAATACTAGCGGCTCCTGCAGCTGAAACTATGCGTAGATTTACACTACACATACGCCATGTAGCAACTATACACTATTACCAACTTCGAAAAAAGTACAAAAAAAGGAACTAATGTAGTAAATATGAAGTCATATGTTTTCTCGACTGTCACGTACATAGCAAACTTAAGTAACTTCTTGGCGTTAAGTAAAATATCATGTTTGTTTTTTCTTCGGCGGAGAGAGTGAAGATGTATGTCTTCTGGGTTGTAGCGCCGGGCAGTCTGGGAGATGTTTACCGACGTTTCAGAGATGCTTCCTGCCACCAACTTCAGGGCTATGAGTCGTCGGTGAACTTCTATCACACCACGGGCTATAAACTAGAATACAGCCATTTCGCGATATTAGCTTAAGCGGAGGAACATCAGTGTTATCAATAAGCCACCTATGGATTTTTTTGACTTGAGATTGTGTTCTTTGGCAGTATGATATTACTGTGCAGATTTTTGGAACATAGAAACAGTGAAACTCAGTTTGGTTAAGTTTGGTGTTGGTTTTCCTTTTCTTTGAGTAACCACGTTGAGTAACTAGGTTGGAAGTGTTTGGTAAACATTGTTTTAAGAACTATTTGGTGTTTTCTTGTTACGTGTTGTAACTTATTACCAGTGATTGTTAATGTATATCATAAAGTACTGAAGGTTTATTGGTATTATTGTTGTTATTAATACAGTAATAAACACCAAATTTAAGTGATGAAAGATTCTCGGGCTACAAGCCACGTCAGGTGGCTGAACGGTGAACAAACCATATCTTCTACCGACGTTTCGAGAACCGTCTTCCTTTGTTGCGCTCTAGCTGGTGGTAACAGTTCCCATCAGCTAGCGCGCAAAAAAGGAACGGACTGGTTACCCAGCAACCCTGAGGATGAGAACAGAGATGGTTCACGATAGGTTTGCAGAAGAATTAGTTAGTTCACCGTTTAGCCACCTGACGCGACTTGTAGCTTGATAGTATTTCATCAACTGCAGTCGCCGCGAAAGCCTCACTTCCTAACACCAAATCTAAATGTGAAGGGGGATAAACATTTATCTTTGTCGGTTATAATAGTGTGACAAATACGCATATGCATCATGGACGATGGTGCCTGGTTACGTTTTAGAATGAACACCCTGTAGCACGTCTTCTCTAGCAGAGATATTTACTATTGTTTGAGTGACTTTGTTTGGTGTAATGTGAATTGAACTTTCCTGTACTTCTGATTAGCCACGTTGAACGCACTCTGTGTGACTTGGCGATCGAGTGATTACTTTCTTCTGAAGGGACTTTAATGCACTTTTTGTGTTACAAACTGCAGTCTGGACGTGTAGGAACCCTTCTTACAATGGGCGTGGGTGCATGTACAGTCCACGGAGTTGATTATTTTAACAGAACGTCCACCGGTTTGTTTCCACTCCCCCCCACCGCGGAGTACAGGAAGTGAATCTTATCTCTTATGTATCTTTAACATAGGGCTGTCTTGGTCCTGTACAGGGTACACCATCTAAAAATAAACCCCAAAACAGCCACGTACAAAAATTATATCAGAAGCAGGTTCGCCGCTGTGTAATGGACTATTCCAAACTACCCAACTCCCCCATGGCACTGAAATAAATATCACCCTGGTTGCTAGGCTGCTGACCAAGCCAGTTGCGCAAAGTCTGCGGTGTGCACGTGATGGGGAGGCCGCGTGTTTATAATTTCATATTAAAATCATTTGCTGCTGTTAGTAAAACATTTAACAAAGCGTGTCTTGGCGATGAAATAACCGAAAAAGACCATGTACTGAACTGATAAAATTTCAGGACACAAGAAGTGTTTGTGACGAGTGTTCATCGAGAAAAGGAAAAGGCTGAATTTCAGATTGCATCAGCTGCAACAACTTGTTACGAGTGTAAGAATTTAATATTTCCATTGGTTTCGTCGTTTTATACATGAAGGGATTCGTGTATAATAGTGTAGGTTGCAATTTAAATGAAACAACATGTACAAATCAGTACTGAGGTTTCCCGATCGAGTCTCATCGTGTGTCATTTATTATTAGCTTGCAACTTATTTAACGGCTTTGTATGATACTTGGCTTTGCCTCGAAGAATGTCTGATAAAATGATTTAACATTTTAAAATTATTATTTTAAGTTTAACACTACCTGTACAGTGTATAATTCTAAGTCTATATACTCATATGCAATTACTCTTAACTGTCATGCAAATATTGTTGGACGGCCTCCAGCCGTCAAAATATGTCAGTGTTCCAATTCTGCTCTCAGGAGTTTATGTTATGTAGCTGAACGAGGTTAGAGGTTAATTATGAGCGATGCATTAGAAGTAATGATGTGTACACTGTTCATGGTCAGTTTTAAGGCGTGTTCTTGATAATCTACTGAAGTAACCTAGACACACCTAGAAACACCTAGGGATAGTCAGTGTATCGTAACCGAGATTCGAAGTCGTGCCTCTCTATTAAGTACCGCACATTGTCTCAACTTTTTAAATGCTACGCTAACACTCTAACCAGTAGATATTCGTTACGAACACTTGAGTCACAGGCAATTTTAAAATTAAAAACGAAATTATAAATTTACGTGAGTATAATAACAGTCAAGCACTCGAAGACGAACACAGTTGTCTCTCGACACCTCGTATATCAGACGTTAGCTCAGACAGTGGTCAGTTTAATAATTTAACCATTCCACAGATATTTTAGAGATTCGCCCAAAAGTCATATTCCGAAGTTTTGGATTCTATTATCGTCCTTGATACCTACTGCCCTCACTGGGTTTCCTTCAGTTCCTGTAAATGCTGAGATGGTCCACTACCGTTTCCTTCCATATCCTTTGAAATTTTTAATTTATCCTTCAATTCGAAAAGTTGCTCAGTTGAAATGGAATTGTTAAGTAAACCAAGAAACAGCATAAGACAAGTTGAAGTAGGAGGACTTGAAATCAAATTGGTGCACCGAAATTCTTATCAAATAAATTTTGGTTCCTGGAAATGCACAATCAACTGTGGGCGTATTGTAGTGCAATGCGTAGTCATCAATGTCTGCGAAGCCCGTTACAGCAGGAGACGTGCCATATACCAGCATCCAGTTTTCTTAAGTCTATACATGCAAATTTTATTCAGTGCATCGCTTCTTTCCTTCATAGATACACCTATAAGCTTGCCGTATTCAAAATATCTCGCAGTCCTCTCATCTGTCTGCCAATATTTTACGCACTCTTTGGATGATTTTTTTATTTGGTACAAATAGTAGACATTAAACTGGAACAGATTCTAAAACCTCATTGTATCAACAGAATATTTCGTATATGGGAGTATTCATTGTCACCCATGTTATTTTACGACCGTTATACAGACATCCATATTTCGTACGGATAAAGTGTGCGTAACAGATTTTTTTTAAATGACCCTGCAGATGACGGCGATACGTTCCTCCACGAGGCGGGTTGTTACGCAAGACCACAATCTATAATCATTTCCGCCGTGAAACATTCAAATATTACAATGATTCCAAAGCTTCTGAAATTTCGTGTGCAGGTGTCTTACTGTGACAAATCTGGTATTGTGGACTCCGTAATTGGGTCTTAGGGCGATTTTACAGATGGATGCTTAATAAAATAAGCTTTGAGTTAAACGTCGATTTATAGATGAAAACAGTGTTATGAAGTGCTCGCCTCATTGTACTTTTTTAAAAGAGAAAACGAAGGCTACAGAGATCGCTAAGCCACTCAGCATTTTTGTCAATTCGTTACAAGGGGGATGAAAGTTCCCTTCTACATTTCTAGACTCTTCCTTTTTTACGCCCCCATTCGAAAGATTTTGAAAGAGGATTTAAGAGGAAGAGAAGCCCGTTGGGAGGGGATTTAACAAAAGTTTTGTTTAAAAAGAAATCCTGTTTGTTGGAGTGGTGTGCGTTAGATTTCTCATTAATTTATAGAACGACAGATAAAAATTGGGACTGTCAAAACTTGAAAATTTAAAATGAACGGTATTTTATAATGGGGTTTTCCTCTTGCACTTTTCTACTTATAATCAACGAAATTCCAATTTAACGCGTGTCATGTTATTAGTTTTGAAAACTATTTCAAATTAAATTCTTCTCGAAAGGTGACCTTAATGCAAAAACAGTATTAAATATATATATATATATATATATTTCTTGATGAAATCCATAAGTGAGTCTATACATGCAAATTTTATTCAGTGCATCGCTTCTTTCCTTCATAGATACACCTATAAGCTTGCCGTATTCAAAATATCTCGCAGTCCTCTCATCTGTCTGCCAATATTTTACGCACTCTTTGGATGATTTTTTTATTTGGTACAAATAGTAGACATTAAACTGGAACAGATTCTAAAACCTCATTGTATCAACAGAATATTTCGTATATGGGAGTATTCATTGTCACCCATGTTATTTTACGACCGTTATACAGACATCCATATTTCGTACGGATAAAGTGTGCGTAACAGATTTTTTTTAAATGACCCTGCAGATGACGGCGATACGTTCCTCCACGAGGCGGGTTGTTACGCAAGACCACAATCTATAATCATTTCCGCCGTGAAACATTCAAATATTACAATGATTCCAAAGCTTCTGAAATTTCGTGTGCAGGTGTCTTACTGTGACAAATCTGGTATTGTGGACTCCGTAATTGGGTCTTAGGGCGATTTTACAGATGGATGCTTAATAAAATAAGCTTTGAGTTAAACGTCGATTTATAGATGAAAACAGTGTTATGAAGTGCTCGCCTCATTGTACTTTTTTAAAAGAGAAAACGAAGGCTACAGAGATCGCTAAGCCACTCAGCATTTTTGTCAATTCGTTACAAGGGGGATGAAAGTTCCCTTCTACATTTCTAGACTCTTCCTTTTTTACGCCCCCATTCGAAAGATTTTGAAAGAGGATTTAAGAGGAAGAGAAGCCCGTTGGGAGGGGATTTAACAAAAGTTTTGTTTAAAAAGAAATCCTGTTTGTTGGAGTGGTGTGCGTTAGATTTCTCATTAATTTATAGAACGACAGATAAAAATTGGGACTGTCAAAACTTGAAAATTTAAAATGAACGGTATTTTATAATGGGGTTTTCCTCTTGCACTTTTCTACTTATAATCAACGAAATTCCAATTTAACGCGTGTCATGTTATTAGTTTTGAAAACTATTTCAAATTAAATTCTTCTCGAAAGGTGACCTTAATGCAAAAACAGTATTAAATATATATATATATATATATATTTCTTGATGAAATCCATAAATGAGTATTTTAGTTCGTTAACTTGACATATGGAATGGTGGACAGCAGCGGTATATGAAACATTTCCACGGCGTCTAGCGTTCACTCTTTTTATAAATAAGCTGGCCACATAGTCATAATAATCCTTTATTGTTCCTTCAGATTTTGTGTCATAATAAAGACTTACCGAAATGTATTACTTTGAAGAGAGAATAAAATAAAATGCATAACAGAGATCCTTTTACTGAAATGCTAAGCAGGTTACGAACTAGCAAAATCTGGCCTTCTCCCTAATTTCTTCATACAGAAAGCGTGTTTACAGGAATGCTACAGTCCCATACATGATTTCATAACTAGCCCTTTGCTGGTGTGATTAAGACGGGTAGTATGATAAGTTATTTTTCTTAAATTAAATTAACACTTTAAACCCCAGTGGTAACTATATGCACAACCTACTTTACCGGTCACCAACTCTGTATTTTTCCCACAGTGTGTGTATATGATTTCCGACACTCGAAGGTGTAAGGTCAACGCAAATATTGCACATGTCAGCCACGTATGGCAAATGTAGTTTAGTTATTATGCGTTACGTGCCGCGACAGATATTTCGCACAAAGCAATAAATTTAATTATAATGTTTCGTCTATCACTTATGATGTGTCGAGTTTCGAAGCCAGACTCCAAGCAGTATGGAAGAGCCTGTTGTGACGTGATTGTGTAATTCTATTTTGCTGGCCACTTTGCTTCGCAAATCACATTACAGACGGTCTTATACCACAACTTTTCAGTAAATATTAGAGGCTGCAACGTTGAAGATCATGGTCTTACTGCTGTAGTTCAGGGGTGAAATACGTGGTGTATATACCAACAAGAAAAAGGAATTACAATTTTTTTATTTTAACACATTCCTGTGTATGTGTTGTTGAAATAACCAGACAATGCAGAAAACAAATATTATACTTTGCATAATTGCATTTTGTTTTATGATGTATCTCTGTTGAGGATTATCATGGTTTTCAATGGGCTAGGTCTTCGAATCCAGCTGTTACAGACCACACAAGATGTCAGCGTAATAGTAAGACTCCTATTGAAGATTGCATAATAACTATCGTTTTTCCTTTGACCAAATCGTGTATGTGAGGGAATTAAAGTGGCTTCTAGCCTCCACTTCCCTGCTGAGGAAATTATAGCACCCCTGAGTTCGCTTGAGGCGGTTCATTTGAAGCATGGGCGGCAAGAGTATTCAAGCATCCTTGCTGTTAGACTCGCTGTTTTACAACTAGAAAGCTTTCTCGAAAACGATCAAATGAGATTGCGCGGGTTTACGTGCTTGGTGTAACGTTTGCAAGGCAGCACTTCCATCCAATTACAGGCGGTACAGATCAGAGACATGAGCATGTATTATTCGATTACCAGACGCCCGCAACATATCCACCGTGTGGACGGGTTCTTGTTCTATAAACTAGGTTACCGTGCAACTTTTTTTTACGTGCATTAAAATACAGATAGTACAGGCAACTCTCGGTTTACGAACGTTCGATTTACGAACATTCATTATAACGAACGTCACCATTCAAAATTTCTTAAAGTCGCCAATAGAGTTCCATATAAAACGAAATGCCAAACGTGTAGTCAACATATTTGTAAAATTTATATAAATAAACTTTAGAAAAATGTATTTAATACAATAACTATCAGTTCTTGGTTAATAAAATTAATCTAGCCAGTAAAAAAACGTTTGTTTACATGCCTCGCCGCGTATAATGTTTTCTCGCATAACGCATACATATGTAAGACTTGAGGTTCTCACAGCGGTGAGTATGAAGATTTCCGTCTTCTGGGTTGTTGCGCTGTGTAGTCTGGTCGATGTTAACCAACGTTTCAGAGGTCATACTGCCTCCGTCATCAGACGAATGCAAGATACACATAGCGAACAAAAACGTATAACAAACAACGTCTTGGAACGGAACTCGTTCGTAAACCGAGAGTTGCCTGTATTTCTTTAAAACTTGATTTAGAAAATGTCTCGTCCCGTATGCTAGAATAATCGTTGAAGGTAATGCACCACGAATCATCAAATGGGCTTCCTGTTCGCGGGGCACCGTTCAAAGAAATCCTCCCGTTTTATACCTGTATACAAAATTAAATAATTAAACACCCCTCTGATATAAATGTCTGTACAGGGCTACAACATGCGACAGTGGAATACAAGATATAATTAACGAAATATATAATCCTACCAATGTCGTTTACTCTATTTTTATGTGGAAAATTAGCATGATCGTGACTTCGACAACATCTTGGAAATAAATCAACTGTGGAATAAAAATTCAGCGTTCTACGTAGTAACACTTCTATTGTTGAAATATATGCATTCAACTTGTGTCAGTCGAAATGGGCAACTGTTTGTTAGACCGATAATATTCCACACAATGAATATACTTTTGTTTTGGATGAAACCAGCTCAACGTTTTATATTCTTGCAATTATTGCACTGTATAAATTTGTTAATATTTGTCGTAAGATATGTGCTAACTATTCAAATAAACCGAAGAAATAATAATAATATAACGAATTCGATATAATTTAAATTAAATTAATTTATTAATTTCTTCCTTAGTTATAAGAATTGCAGAAAAATACGGAAATAAAAAAATAAAAAAATATTAACACGTAAAATATCAATTTTAAAGAACACTGACGACGGTGTGTTACAATCGGGGTCACTAATTCTTGGACTATGTCCATCGTCTGTGATTGGGGTCAACTCTTTCTGTCGGTCCCAACAGAGTATGTGCCCCTCCCCCCTTTTAATATGAGGACGGAAGCAGATCCGGCCTCCGAAACATATTTTTTTTTTTAAAAAAAAGCGGACGATGGGCATAGTGCAATCTAGTGATCCGGGCACGTAAAAGACGTTTTATGAATCGTTCGTGGTTCGTCTTCTATCAAGACGTTTCCAGCTGCGCTATAGGAGTGGATTATCATTTGCTCTAAGCAACTTTATTCCTACTGCGACACAAATTTATCTCGTGTTTATATAATGGTAATCTTTTTATTCCCGCCTGATGTGTCGAGAAACTGTTTCCGATTTCCATTGGAGCCTCACCAAACCTAAGAGTACTTTTCAATTAATGACACAGCTTTCAGCGTAAAAACATGATTTGCAACGGAAAGTGGGACCCCGTTTTTTATGGCGTAATAATGTTTAAAATCATTCGTTAATTGACGTTGCGGTAATAAAAATACCTTGATGAAACTTGTATACAAAAAGAGGACATTTAACACTTTAAATAATACAGGGGACACCGGTTTGTGTAATGTTTTGGGTTGGCCGGTGTCGCTGGATTTCATAGGTATAGTATATACTAACACGATTGATGAGAATGTCTTTTTTAATATAGATTTTATGTACAACTCTTTTTGTTACAGATAACACGTGCAGATTTGAGTTGCTATAACTTATGTTTTAGTTTACTGGAGTGTTTATTTGAAGTTAAATGCACCTACCTTAGCGAAATTTGTCTTATTTCTATCGTGTTTATGATTACAGTTCAGCTACTGATACTTTATCATGTTGGAAACATTGATTGGGGATGACTAATGTTTTCAAATGCGCTTGGAAATTAGCCTGTGGTTTTTCTGTGACATCTTATTTGGCAAATACAGGGCCATCATAATTGCTGATATGCATAGATATATTTCACTGGCATTAATGGACTTGGTTTGTACAACACGTAAAGTTTATCAGTGATTAGTAATGCTTTAGTGGCAGTGGGCTGGTCACTCACTACTTACAAATGAACACTTCAAAGACTAGGAAATCTCCGAAAAGGAGGAGGCGAAGAACCAAACCTGGATTGTAGAGCCAAGAAAGAAGAGGAAGTAATGCTTTAGAAGAACTAAGTCTAAAGCAAAGTATTTGAAGAAGTTGGTTATTTTAAACGTGACCGTAGGTGCTACTGAGCGTTCGCCAGCCTTGCATTCAATCGAATTAATTCGCTTACCTTTGAATGAACAAGTGAGGGTTCTCAAAATGTTATGTCTGAAATCAAGGCCTCTTATTAATCGTGAGAAGTTTAACAGTTTTTGTGGTATTCAGCTTTTGTGTCAAACATAAGTTTGCTGAAGTGAGAAGAGAAATTAAAGAAAACAACGAAGTCTTGATGGGATTCAAGGATTTTATAAGTGTTGGTGTAATCGAGGAACATATCTTCGTGATTGAATTTAACAGAGCACCACGTGTTCTCTTGCCATGTGACATAACGATTTTGAAACTAAGTAGAGGATCAGGTATTTGAACTAACGGAACGGATACGGTTGGAAATTTTGATTTGTCTGGAGAATCGAGCATCATTGAAACATGGATGCAGCATGTTCCTACGAAACGTCCGTACCCTTCTGCAAGTCCACATTGCGCCATAACCCGGAAGATTAGCATGGACGTCGTCTCTCCTGTCAGAAGCTTAAATCTTAACCGAACAGAAAGTAACTGGACGTCTGTAATTTTAATGTTTTCCATTTTGTGCATAAGTGCGCCCTCTGTAGTGCAGTAAACGCATCTGTGTCTTGACATGTAATTCGTGTGGCAGACTCAGTATTTTCGTTCCAATGCTTCGTCTGTTTTTGTCGTTACTTTACGTACGTTCTGTAGTTGTATAATTGAAGATGTCTGTCGTCTCTGTTGCTGCATCGTGTAGTTTAATAACAATTTACCGACGCCTGATAATGGGAGCGACAACCACTTCTTCATACTCGTCGCCGTGAGAATCAGAAAGTATGATATAAAATAATAATTTTCGTTTTTTCAAAGTGTTAGCCACACTAAAACGGCTAACGTGGTTATCGGTCAGAGCGATACGTAGCACCGTGAACTCATGACAAAACAATGTTAAGATATCGACCGGACGTGCATACAGTTCCATTAATATTAATTTTGTATTGAATTGAAATTCATTGTACTGAATCAGTATTCATATTAAGAAGACTTCAGTAGCACATCTGCGTCCTGACTCAACACGAACGAGCTATTTATCTGACCACTGGGCCGTGTAATTGTACGTTTCTTGGATGGATGATAACTGCGTTATTATTAACAGGTGGAACTTCAACAAACCAGCCTCTGAATGGCTTTGAAACGGAACACGTATCTCCTATTGCTCGGTATGTTTCATGCATGAATGCTTCGTTTGTTCTATGTCGATATTTAACTGCAGAATAACTCTTTGTCTTTTCATACAAGTTAGTGAATATCTTCGTCTGTCACACCTGAAAAGTAGCACATTTCATTCGTAGCGTATTAACGGTACAATATCTGCATCTGAAGTTGTTTTAACGCCGATGGGGATTTTATGAGTTGAAAAAGTCGACAAGATATGCTTCAATGCAGTTCATCTACATACGCAATTTCCAGATTGTTCAGTTAGTAAATCCAGAGTTATTTTGAAACTTCTAGGAGAGTGTAGTTTCTGATACAAATTAGTGATTATGAAACTTTCTGTTATACCAACGTGATAAATTTCGTATGATCTGAAGCTTTCATGGCGACTTTGTGCAATGAATTATTCTCGGGATACCAGCCGTGTAAGGTGTTTGAAAGAAAAAAACACCAACGTTTCGAGAATCATATTCGTCGTCATCCTCAAGGTGCTGTTGACAGTAGCGGGTAGCCCGAGAAAAATTCATCATGATCAACTTACTTTGTTCTGTGTTCACATGTAATACAACGCGGAAGTAATTAATCAAATTACATGAAGATGAGTCCTTAAGAAGCTGATAGTACGCTTATCCTGAACCACATGGTTATAATCCATACCCTTTAAGCCTATTACTCTGATTCATTTTAATATTATCCTCCAATTTTTGTCTAGGTCATTTGAGTGGTCTCTTCCCTTCCATGCTACATGCTCCGTCCATATAATCCTGCTTGATTTAAGCGTTCTATTAATATTTGGTGAGGAGTACGAATTATGTACGACCACAGTGTTCTGTCTTCAGTATAACGCTGTATAATTACGAGGGGAATTAAAGAAACAAGTAACATATTGAAATCTTTTAGTTGTGTGACTGGCAACACTGCTGAGATCTCGTCATTCTTTGTCGTCAGTTACCTCAATGTCAAAGAATGAAATGCTAACATGCTCATTGGGCACAGACAGACTACACTTGAACCACACTCGCAGCATGTTACCGTCTGAACTTAAACTACAGGGTATCAAGGCAACAGCAGTTTTGCCGATCACACAACGAAAATATTACAGTATTTTCCCCACGTTTTGACTCTTAATCCTACATTGCAGATAAGGACATTCCATTCGTACACAAATATTTGCAGTTAAGTAAACTTGACGTATTTTCTCTTGTAGCAGTGGGTTTGTCCAAATCGCTGTCGGGAGATTAGACTTGTATTTTTATTATTAGTGATGATTTTAACAATTCTCTGCACAGAATGTCACTGTAAATGGCAGTAATAATTCAATTGAACTGTCCCATCGCTTAACGGGGGCGATGGATGCAGCACAAGTCACAGATAGGAGTTGATTGATTCCAACAATTTTTGTGGCTACGGGGAAATTATCCAAAAATCATTTTAACTGTTCCGTTTACGGAATAGTTAGTGGTCCGTTCCGATCCTCTTATTTGCGTGTGAAATAAAGCATTGCTTTTATGTACTGACAAAATAAATTGTTCCAGATGAATTTCAGTTTTTTGCGCTTGAATTTGAAATCGATTATGATTAATTATAAATCAGTTTTTGGCGTGGTTTGAGACATCAGTGAAAAACATATCCTTTCATCGATGTGTAATTTCCGCTGTCGGAATTAAGTCTCGTCGAGTGTTGGCGATTTTCCAAAGCGAACTTTGCAGCTGCAGTCTTCAGGATAACATAAATTATTTTCATCCATGTTAATATATAATTGCAGCATAGACTATGTTTGTAGTATTGTATTCATTTACATAATCTTTTGATAACATCAAAGTATAGGATATTGAAGTAAACAATGAGTTTAATGTAATTTACGTGGATGATAACTCCACAGCTCTGTACATCCACAGTGTACCATTGTCAGTGGAAAAAAATGCAGCGAAGGAGCTTATCATTGCTGATAAGAAACTGGTCTAAGAATTATGAAATTAAATTAATATAATCGTTTGTTTCTCTTGTTTCAGGTGAGTCGGTGTAGCCTACGTGAGGCACAGTTTACTGGTTTTGTAGTCCTCTTGATCATCATATAAAGACATAAGTTCTGTGTCTGCTACAAGGCAGTAAGCTCCCCCATCTTTCTGCGGGCCCCTCACGTGAGGCGATTGTCCTTGGAAAGGAGGTATGTTAATTATTGTATTAATTACTGCTTTGCTTATACATGAGATAAACGTTTTGAAGTTTGGATATTTTACTTGTTTTCTCAGACAAGACATTTTATCGTTATCTCCGTCAGGTATAAAGAAATCGTTTGCTTCTGTTCGTGAACGTTTAGTAATATATATTCTGGTAATGATATCCGAATAAGAGTGTTTACAACATTTCAAAATTGCAGCATTACAACACGGGAACTGTTTGTTGTCTGTGGCAAGTCCTCATCGAACGACAAAACATGAAATTACATCCGTACTGATTTGAAACAGTGCAACAGCTATAATAACTTCGTTGTTTTTTTGGGTGAAGGGGTTCACGTGTAAGTAGTGTAGTAGTTATGGCTTACAGGGGACACACTGTATGTCTGTAGTTTTTCGTATCGTTTTGTGTTATCCTGCGTTGATAAGTACCGTGCGATAGGTCGACAATCTATCAACTTTATAAAGCCGAAAATGTTTCGAGTTAATTCTGAAACTGTATAAGCCGAAGTGAACAACCCATGGCAACTGAAGAAGGAATAACCAATGATTAAATCATTCATCTTGTACGCGGACACTGCCTTTTTTTAAGTCTCAAGCGACGTAGCTTCCAGTCATTCGAAGTTTTTAACACTTTTTCTTATTAGTGATGTGTCAACGAAATGTCGACATTTCCGAACGTGGCAGAAGGGGACCTGTTTCCATTCGATGATTAAATGCCACAGAAATTGAGATAATCCTAAATCCGGATATCTGATCTTGTGATACTGTCAGACTGATTCTCCAAGATTATTTTTACGGACTTCATAACACACTAACATACAACATAAATAGCATTTATATCGGTCCTTGTGTCAGGCTGTCACTTGGCTCGGCTGTCTACCACTTAAAGTTATATGTCACGCATCTGGAATGCCATTCATCTTAATAAGCAAGGCGTTAATACAAACGACAGAAAAATGTGACTCACGAAGACAGCTTGATTATGAGAGGAATCTTTGGTGATCGATGCGAAGGTTTTGAGTCATTATGAATTACCCCTGATTTACGCACTTCTTACGGATTGCGTAAGAATTTTAATGAAAATTATACTGCTTTATTCCTCTTCAAATGTGTCCTTTTATGTAAGAATGGTCCAGGTTCTACTTCAGGCTAAAGATTGTAATTACACCAGTATTTCCTTTTGTTCATTGACATTAAACTTAAAGTTGTAAAGATGGCTGTATGCTGGGTTGTTGTGCCTTGTAGTTTGGTAGACTTCTTGCTATGTTTCATTGGTGCTTGGTTCATCCATCATCAGGACGATGCCTCCATAATCGTCCTGATGATGGCGGTAGCATGCACTTCTGAAACGTCTGCAAAATTCTACCGTAGTAAACGCATCAGCAGTCCGTCTTCAATAAATGTTTTGTTTTCACAAAACAAACAGTTTCTTATCCTGCAGTACTTCTTCAACTTTGAGCGATCATACGCTAGGCTGGTTTGAAAAAATATACAATGTTCATTGTCGAATATTTAGTTTAAGTTCAAGGTAAATGTTTCAGAAGTAGCCTTACAACACCACATACACGTTCCATTTCGTCTCAACACACTCAAGAATTCATATCATTTACTCTATTTACGTCCTTTAGTTGATACAGCGTCCTTTCGTAAGCCACGAATACGAACACAGTAGAGTGAAGTATGAGACTAAATGTGAACTTGTTTATACATGGAATATGTTAAGTAAATTCTGTATTACAGTCTACATTTGCATTCCAGCAAAATAAAGTTAAGTAATTCACATCTGTAATGGTGGCGCACGATGTTTACTGAATTAAATAAGTTCTTTCTTGAACCAGTGTTCGTCACAGCCGTTCGTACAGCTGGAATCTAATCGTGTAGCGAGAGTACGCCAGAGACAGGTTAAAATGTTTCTTTGGTGTTACAGGAATTCGTTTTAAAATTTACATAATTTCAAATAACTTAATTTGAAACTTATTTGGTGGCGGATAAAGTATTTAGCATATATCATTCTGTGCCTGCGTTCCATCTTGTTTTGTCCGTTCTGTATAACGCTGTTAAGTAATCCTCTGGCGTCGTGCTAGATGAATTCAAAGCTGTGGCAAACCATTTACCATCGTCTGATGGATGGCTGCGTTTTAGACATCGCTGTATGGTAGGAAGAATTTCCGCACCGTTTTCTTTCGGTGTCCGATTCAAATCTCAGTCCATTCCCAGTCTTTTCTGAGACTTTTCTTCATTTTGTCCTTGGGCGCAAGTCATGTGGTAATATCGTAAAATGGCCGATTTCTTACAAGTTCCTTTTGGTGTGTTGTGAAATATAGAAAGAAGGAGGAAATTAAAAGAAAGATACGATGAAGTTGGAAGAGCAAGTGGAATGGAGTTTTAGCTCCATGATATCTTTACTTTTAACACTTGTCCACTCATCTAATCCTCTTTGATTTAATTTCTCTGTTAAAATTTGGTAAAAAGTCCAAATTATGAAGGTCTTGTCATTGTACTGAGTTACCCTGAAATGTTGTATGTGTTATGGTTTACAGCAAGGAGTTTAAGTTGTATTAACAGGTTACTTTGAACTTTATGAAGTAGTTGTACGTTATTAAACTGGGCCTATGCAGAATATCGGACACGGTGTTACTTTTAAATAGGCATACATGTATTGTCTGTTTTTGTTGATTGTATATTATATTATTTAGTGTTCTGTCTGACGACAGGTTCATATGAACAGGATCCTTCCATCCTTTTCTCGGACTGGGACCTGTTCATATACGTTCTTGGCAGATGATCCAGAAGTGGTTTGCCATTGCCTTCTTCTGTGTGTGAATGGAGTAATTTGGGATGCCACGGAGAAACCGGGGAAGCCCCCGGAGGAAATCTCCGTGTTGCCTAGACTACGGCCTTGCCCAACACAAGTTATAAATTCGGGCACCGCCGGGAATCGAACCCGAGACCCCAGGATTACAAGGCCAGCGTTCTAACCGCTAGACCACCGTGGCTTTGTTGATTGTAACTTTAATAAAAATCGGTTAATAATTGGAGAATGGCGTTGTATAAAAGGTGAAGTACGTATTAAAAGAAAACATGACGTAATTCGTTTATCTTCTGAACCATCTTTGAGGAGCGCATTTCCTGTTGTTCCCCCCGAATGAAAGCTTTTATTTTCTCACGGCGTCTGTCTTCCCACGTTCCACGTGGTTGGTTCTTGGCTCGACCTTCATGTGTATTATGGTCTCCAACCTCCCAGGGGAAATGGGAAATATTTCCGTCCGAAATCCACATTTTAACCTGTTTGTACACACCTTTGCTGATGTGTAAGAGGATTCGAGGTGCCACGGAAACCAAAAATTTGGTTCAAGATTTTCATCTTATAAATGTACTTGAAAACGAAAACGAGGCGTGTTGGAATTGTAAGCAGACAACTTACAGTGGCAGACTTAAGATCAGTAATTAAAAATGATAATTTAGGGCTTTTAAATTTAATTTTTGCTTAATAATATTGTTAGCTTCGGAAAGTTCCTGGCTTTTGACTGGAGTACCGGGATTCTATTCCCGTTGGAGCAGAAATTTTGTCTTTTTGCCACCATTCTATCCAGACGGGCTCTGGGCTTCAGTGGTCCTCGTATCTAATGGGTGTCATGTAAAATGTGACCGATGCGTGCATTTTAATGTCAGACGAGAATACAAAAAAACTGAAGTATTTTAGTTCTATAAATAGTATGAACACATCGAGTGTGTTTCTTGTATGTCAGCGGTGCACTCAACATTCGACCTCGCTTTTGTATTGACGCATTTGGTTGTTTGAAACCAGTGTATCTGAAAGGAGTCCTAGCACTGAACGAAGTGCCCTTTTAATAATTGACAGATGTTTTATCCTCCAAAGCCAGTATCTCCGTTTTTAGCATCCCATAGTTGTTCAGTGTGTGTGCAAATGAAATATATTTGACACTTCTTGTTCCATCGTTTAATGGCAGCAGATAATCCGGTGTGTCAACACGGATAGCTGCTGTGTAATTTGAAAGATCCGGATATATCCAATCGATCCCGCTATGCAGTCAAGTTGCTTCCATTATACTCCATTATTTCCGGCGAATGACGTGTGGAGGAGGGGGTGTGTTCGTTAGCGCAGGCGTGACCGCATGTGAAGAGGGGGGGTTGAAGTGTTTTGATAATTGATTATGCGTTATGAAGTTTCCCAAAACAATATTTGTTGCCGCTAAAGTAGGCAGGAATGAATGTTCCCATGAAATTTTGTAGGGTGGCAAATGTAACGATTTTAAACTTTCTTTCTCGAATTACGTCTCTCATACCGGATATAACTAGTCTGTAAATTAGAGACCTGGTCTGCAATATATTGACAGCTTCCTACCCGATTTATGTTTTCACGACTGAGTCCGAAAATGGCTGTCTTCTGTGTTGTAGCGATCGTCCTGATGATGGAGGCAGCAAAGACCTCCGAAACATTGGTAAACGTCTATCAGACTGCACGGCGCTACAACCCAGAAAACAGCCATATTTGGTTTATTAAGTTGATTGGTTTGCTTAAGTGGACCCCCCCCTCTTTCCACGTATCTTTTTGAATTTTGATTGCATAAGAACTTTAAAGAAACCTAACTTTAAGGGTGTCTGCGAGTTCGATACATCTGCTTAAAGTCCGGGAGCATAAAAACGATCTTCATTTTAGGCCCTGTACCTTCTACCTACTACTAAGTTACGCACAGCCGAACAAGGGAGGTAGTTTTCAGCGTAGTGAAACACTAGAAATTCTACGTGATATTAGATCTCATGGCAGTTCATTGTTAAGATTTGCCGGCAGCTCTGTAGCTAGTCACTATCTCTCCTTCTCTAACCAGTGTCTGAGTTTGATGTCGTCTTTGTTTCCCCCATTGCTCTGTTCTTCCCCCTCTCTTTCGTAGACCACAAGGCACCATAAAGAAACAAACGGTGTTACTGACGTGTGTCACAGCACTGTCAGTTCAGAAGGCGATCTTGTGGGTTGTGATGATTTCTTGTAGACTCAGGGGTAGGAGCCCGACGTAATATTTAGATTTCTTAGTTTTAACAGGTCTGGGTAGCCTGCAGAAACCTTGACTTTCGTCGTTAAGCTGTATAAAAAACTTTGTTTTCAGTTAAATGCAATTTCTGTTTTTGTTTCAAAAGGAAAGAACTCGCGGTTTTAACTGTTCGCTTTTAAGAGACTCCAAAGAGATACAATTACGAGCCTGAATATGTCTCGAAAAAGATCACATGTCTGAGAAACCACAGGATGAGTACTCTACAATACCTCTCTCTTTTTCTCTCGCCCTCTCTCCCCTCCACCGTCGCCACAACCACACAAAGCTAGAAAGCTGCACTTTTATGAGGACGTGCGCTCTGCCCTTGATGGATATGCACAGTGCGTTCTGAAGTACTCGCTAGTCGGCGGCATGAAGTTCGCATTTTGGAAGTTGCCTGCTGCTGCGAGCACCTGCTTTTTACCTGCGTCAGTGACGGATTGGACCACCTTGATCTAGGAGCTGCATCGCAAATATTATTTTCGATATTCATCCTCCAATTTGTGTATTTGCGATCCCATTGCACGGTTTGTGTCACTGTTTTCGTAATCAGAAAGCAACAGCTGTTTAATCGATTCCGTACTCACACCCCGGGTGTCTGCTTTGATTGTTGTAACCGGGGAATTGGAGATCTGACACGCGTTTGTGTCACTGCTGTTGGTATTTGTGTTTTGTTTAACGACGCTGTCGACTCAGACCGTTGAGTGTCCAGGGACTTGTGAAACCGCGAAGGTAGTTAACCATGGTGTCCTGTACCCAGACAGAGATGTAACACGGAACTCTCCGAATATGAAACAGAAGTGCTGCTGTTGTCAGTCGAAACTATTAGAATTATTTTCTTGTCAACAGGTTATTCAGTATTGTTTAAATAGTTAAAATTAGTATGTGATGATGGGCTGCGCATGTAGCTATGATCGGGGGACACAAAGAATGCGTAAGTTATAGAATTCTGAAGAAGAAAGCCTTTTGGGGGGATGTTAAGAGTGGTCTTAAGAAGATGAATTGTGAAAATTAGATGTAAATGAAGATGAATTATTTTATGAACACGAGTGTTGTGAATATTATCCATCGTCTTGATTTTTCTCAAGCACGGCGTTTCGGAAACTGTTTACGTCGTAAAAAGGGAGAAAAGATTAAGATATTACTTATTTGGGTCACTAGAAGATACAAATGTTGGTAACATACGCACACAAGTATGATACCCATATTTTCATGTTTAATAACAAACAATAGGAGAAATAGCTAATAAGAAGCCAGTCCGACACTGAATCTGTGGCAGGTGGCTGGTAGTACCACCTGACAGAAGGGGTAACTGTCATCTGGCTCTCAAAACATTGCCTGAGTGGGTGGAAAAGACCGTGAAGAAGAAATAAACTCACCACGTTACTTCTTTTAGTGGCGTGTGTCCAGGCGTTTTGGGCAAATACGACGCCAGACAATTCTGTACGAGATTTGAGGTTCTCACGGCGGTGAAAATGTCGATGGATATTGGTCTTCTGTCTTGTAACCCGGTGTGGACTCGTTGATAGCACAAACGTTTCACAGAGCTAGACTGCCCTGAAGATGGAAGTATTGTGTTCCTCCGAATATTTTGTGTTTGTAGTCGGCGCAGTAGTTTTTGGACAGTGAAATTTTCAAAGGGAAGGCTAGGAGCGAGTCATTTGTGCTGTAGTATAATGCTGACTGCACCGAGGAGCTTATCGGACTGAACGCCCAAACAAAAGAAATACGCTGACGTTGCCACCTCAGGTACACAAACTAGGCCCGTCCGCCAGCTTCTCCACCGGCCAAGAACTACTGCGCCGACTATATCTACAAGTCAATACGACATTTCAACTCACGCTGTATTTTTCTATCGACAAACACATTCTCGGTATCTTACTATTTTTATTTTGGTTTAGACCTGTCTGTGCGTTTATGGTTCACATAGTATCAAGGATTAATAATGTGGGTAGGAGAATGAATCATGAATTGTCAAGGATTATTAAAGAGGCGGTTATGATCTGCTCGTTTTTCACGGATTTGAATGAGTACTAATGTCAGTGTAAAGGGCAGAATCTAAGGCTTGAATATATCCTTATGTTGGGTTTTGTTAGGTAGGGACGCAGTGAATGATATATAGTTGGGGATTATAAGGGAAGCGGTCATGACCTTCACATATATCTCTGGATCGATCGATATAACTCAAATTCTCAAGTATGTTTAATGGACATGCCTTAACAGATACAGCACATTAACTTATCGGATATCTAACGAAAAAACTTTGATGCCCGTGTGATTAATTAAGCACCGCACTATGAAGGTGTATTGGACATTGGAGTGTCGTTCAGTCATTCTTAGACGTACTGGATGGAGCTGAATGGTCAGCTTCACGTTGCGGCGGCTTTACCGGAGTAAGAAGTCCTGGTATTTGTGTGATAGGAGACTGGGTGTTTACCATAGTCGGTTTTGATGCGATGCTGAAGACAAAGGCCGTTCCTTTGCCGAAATTTAACCCTGGCATAGTACATGTTACCAAACTTAATGTCCTCCGCCCTGTTATGATTACAAATGACTTTGTAAGTCGAGTAGAAGTGATGTAACGGCATCTGACGCAGGGAAAGTTTAGAGAAAATACTGTCGCCAAAACCTAGGATAGATTTTATAAATACTCGTTTATTTTATTAGATAAGTTAAGTCAAATATAACTTTATTTCTTGTGTCAGTAGGCTTAATTATTCTCATACAAAGAATTACTTCTGTTGTTGAATAGGCGACCAGGTTACTTAAACTAATCACAGATGGCGGGACACGTTTCTTTAAAGGATTTCCTTGTATTTCGTTCGGTAATGCAGTCTGTATCAGCGTTGTACAACTGTCCCGTGAAATTATTTTGATTTATTTCTAATTGGTACAATCTTATTTGTTTTGTTTACTCCGAAGTATTTAAAAAATTGTGATTCTTATCCCCTCTGATGTTTTACGTACAAGTACATTCTGTAGGTGTTAATAACCACCGTAAGGTGCAAACTGTCCAGGTAAAAATTGTCGTATACCAACTGTTGGAAGAAAAAAGTGAAACAAGTATGCATCTCTTTTGTAATTTGTGTTTCAGTGAAATTAAATATGACCATTTACTGTGATAATTGTCATTTATGAATAAGTATTGTTAAACATAACGAAAACTTGCTATAAGTTTTTAAAAAGTGCCAGGAGATGTTTGTTGGTTCTACGAAACAACTGTAAAACTATTCTTGGTCCAAGAGGGGACAAATTTGGACTACCGTAGCTTACGTCATATCGAGAAACGTCTAAAATGAAAACTTACAAACCATTTGACCATATCAGAAATGTTCTAGAGTCTAGGTAGTACATCAAGAAATTTATACAGATATGCTGTTCATGTTTAAATTACAAGGTCAAATTCAGGAAACGTTATTTGGCATTCTGTTCAGAATCTCTTAACTGCCCGTCTTCTGTTTGAAAACGCGAACATTAAAATACTTGTGGGTTATTTAAGAATACTTGGGTGTGGATCTTGTCACTCATTTGAAGGAAGAGCAAACTTGTAAATCGAAGGTATCTGAGAAGGAAGTGCTTAGATATTTAGACTGGCAGAAGTGATCTAACAGAGGCGTGGGGAAGGAGGTTCGTAATGTTTAATATCCTCTGAATATTGTTAGGGTGATTACATTAAATAGATGAGCATGTGGGCGGGAAATGACAAATATGTAGAAAATATTTGACTGGAACTCTCAAAGATATGGGGGTGGTTGTGTATTAAAGTAGATCTTTGGTAAACAATGTTTTTGGTTGACAGGGTTTAAATGTTTCAGTACAGGGGCAGATGGTAGGATAAAGATGGCCTAAGGAGTTTTTTGATTAGCTAAAGTGATTATGAACTTTTGTAGCAGACCGAGTTATTTTCGGTATTTATTAATTATCATTACCTTTGTTAGTGATTTGTTTCAGGACGTGTTACTGACAGAGTCCAATTCATGACGGGATTATGAAACTTCAATGTCTTCTCGGGTTCTACTGATCTGATTTATTGTAGTCATAGGTTTCTGTTTGCGAAAGTCACATGTTCGCATAACAGAGAAAAGATAAATACACGGTAAATATATAATGCATGTGTAGCAATTCGCTTAGAAAACCAGTCGGGCTGGAAATTCTGATCCACGGCACTTCCAGTCCGTATAGGTGGTTTGTTGCTGTTTTAAAGTGGCTACAGATAGGACGGGGTGTGGGAAGAAGGGGGGGCGTCGCGACGCCGTAGCAGGCCTGTGCTGCTCGAAACGACGCTATAAATCGCAAACGAGGTCGGACGAGACGAGGCTTACGGCAGTAAAACGGGTGAGTCCCAGTGTCTCGGAAACCTACTAAGTCATAACTTGCACATGCAGATAAAAAATTAGTGTTAACTTTATGTACTGCCTGGGTTCAGTTGAAGTAATATCAATTCGTACAGCATCTCAAGAGGATTTATTATCTTCAAAGTGTTGAAGATGTATTTTTTTAAGATTTGTATGTGATGAATTGTTTCATATTTTAACGGAATCGGCGGATTTTTTCTTGTTTTCTTGTATAATGTTCTGTCGATTTATGAAACGCAGACTTCATTTTGGATAGTCTTGATTTCGTTGTGGTTATGAAAGCCTTCCTTAACACAGGAACACACTGTCACTAACGCCCTCTCTCTCTCTCTCTCTCTCTCTCTCTCTCTCTCTCTCTCTCTCTCTCTCAAATGTCGGCGAAAATATATCCAGAAATTACATTTAATTCGATTTAGGTCACTTTTTCGTAATATTTTCCGAACAGGTATATTATTTGATAATCTTATTTAGTGTCTTTCCCGAATTACGAACTCAACGTGAACTGGACTCAGTTACTTATTCGCGAAAGTCAACATACGAAACCAAAATTATAAATTTGGGAAAGTGTAAACCTACCCAAAGTGTGGAGTACACCTATATTCCCAATGCGTTCTGTGCCATGTTATGTATTCTACATTATTGACGTTTGATGTTCATCTAGATTATATGGGTTAAAATCAAGGTACATTTTGCACGAATTGCAACATTTCCGCTGTGATATTCAGTTTTAATGCCAACTGTATTTATCATCATATGTTTAGTGTAAGATAGGCTACATGTTGTTTTATCACATAAATGACGGGCTTTACTTACGTATCATCACTGAAATCTCCACACGACAGAATACGTCATATGAGTAGACTGCTGACATGTAACTTACCGTATTTCAACAAAACTGGACCTAATGGACGTATTTCAAAACAGTCCTGGGAGTGAAACATTAACGGATTAAGCTCACCGATTTGTGTGTTCCTACTCAAACGAGTTCGTTTTGAATCATCTCTCCTCAATTTAGATGTAAGCTCTAAGCTTTGTTGAAACCGGCTACAGAGGTTTTCTATTTGTTACACCAGCGCGTACGTAGCGTGCCCAAAGTTAAAAAAACAACAACTGAACAGCGTAACGCGGAACAAAATAAAATCTGTGAAAGAAATTGAAATGTTCTGGGCGGGTAATAAGGGATTTATTCCCCTGTTACGTGTTAAAGCCTCTTCCTATGGTTTGAATTAGGGAGACACGACTCGGTAGAAATGTGATTCCAATTATAAACAGCATTTAACCGCCCTCTGCTAATTTGGACATATGTACTACTGTAACTAATCTCGTGATGTGAAATCCGTTTGAATTAGTTCTCGCGCGGTACCGCATACTGCGCTGTTAATCTAAAAGTCGGTTACGTACGTGAGGTGGTGTAGCAGTCCCGTCTGATAGACTGAGCTATTTAGTGTTGCGTCCCGAAGCGTTGCTTGAAGCTCCTACTGTCACTGACCGTTTGTCTGGAATTAGCTAACTCTTACAGGCCTTCAGTCCACGTCTGTGCGTGACCACTTGCAGGTAACATTACTGTAAATGTTATTTCATTTCCTTTTAATTTCTTTGTCTCTTTTCTTTCCTGTTTTCCTTACTTTGTGTTTTTATACCTTTGTTTCTTTGTCTGCCTTTTTAATGTTTCTGACACTAATGAACACGTTACAGACCAGTTGGTTTCTGTATTATTAATAATAAATTTGTCATTTCAAACAGAAAAAAATGTCTTCCCTTCCCAGTGAGATTTCACGTTCCGTAAAGCTATGCACAACGATTCAAGTTAGGACAAAACACATCGCGTGTAAGCTACAGACAGTGTTTGCACGTGGAACTGTTTTACGGATCTGTATCCCCAAGAGGAGCAGACTAATGCTATAATTACTGTCGGGACGTTGATTAGCGCACCAGCAGCGAGCTTCAGGCACATCTGAACCGTCCCGTCTTCAACCTGTTTCAGTAATTGATTTGTAATATACTGTTTTAATGGCTTGTATTTTTGTAGTGTGCACGTAAATATTCTCTCGTAAGTTGAGGCCATGTTTCTATGTAAAACGTATACTTCATGATTTCACACTAGCAATTCAGTAATTTGGAAAATATATTCAGCTGATAAACGAATAAGTTATATAAAACATGTAATGTCTAATGTATTTGGACGATTTTATTTCCGACGTGTGAATGGTGGTGGGCGGTGCATGTAGCACGCATCAAAATGACTAGGAATACATGGGCGTTAATATTTTGGTCTGAAAATCAGAAAATAAGAGAATTATTTGAATACTTCGGTTTAGATGGGATGATAATATTAAAATAATTGTTAAAATATGGTGTGGGATGGATCCATAAGGCTCAGGGTAGGTCTATTTGTGGGCTCTGGCGACTTTATAATGATCTTTTGGTTTCCATAAAGACGTGGAATTTCTTAACTATCGGAACAGATGTTAACGTCTCATGAAGAGTCTCCGAAGCCGAGATGTAGCGCCTTGTAATATGTTAGATGTTTACCGACGTTTTAGAGATGCTAATTGCCTCCATGATGGAAGCAGTAAGCCCCTAAATGACGTAGAATCCCAAGTACAGTAATCTTTATACTCGCCGCCGTCAGAACTCGGAATCTCAACAAGAACTATGCTCCCTGGGGTTACGTTGGTTAGTTAGATAGTTAATGGATATTTACTTATATCCAGGCAAATACAGCCAACTCTCGGTTTACGAATATTCGCTATAACGAACGTCACAATTTATTCAAAATTTCTTAAAGTCGCCGATAGAGTTCCTTATAAAAATAAATTCCGAACGTATAGAGAACATAATTGTAAGATTTAAATAAATAAATGTTTAAGAAATGTATTTATTACAATAATTATAGAATAATACGATACGTATCGTAAAAGCTGACGAATGCAAGATGCACATAGCGAACAAAAACGTGTAACGAACAACGTCTTGGAACGGAACTCGTTCGTAAACCGAGAGTTGCCTGTATTACATTTCTGGGACTATTATTCATTGCACAGACAACAAGAAGAACTATACACGAAAAAGGAGATCAAAAGAGCAAAGGTTTCTTTGAGGTGTTTATATATGTGCAAGGGCCATTGAAAAGTGCGCCAGTCGAGCTTCGAACCCCTTAATTTACAGCGCAGCTCCACACAAGCGCGGTTGTTACCCTGGAGATGTGTCCTGTGGCGGCTAACATTGTTTCGCTCTCAGGCGTCACAGCTCGTTGCCTTGTCTGCTGCCGCAATGAAAGTGCAAGTAAGTTTCACCCTGTTGCTGCCCCCGCGAGGTGAGTGCTCCCTGCGTTATAATGGCCGCCATTCCATTTTAGTGTACAGACAAAAGCAGTTATTGCTCCTGTTATTAAAAGACCAACGCGTAACTTTCGTTCGCTGTGGCGTATGATTGTATTCAGTTTATCACCCCGATGAAAGTTAACAAATCTTATCGCGAAAATGACTGGGTTCTGGGTTCTTGTGCCGCCTAGTCTGATGCTGTCTTCATCATCAGCGACTATCAGACTACACGGCACAACAACTTCGAAGACAGCCGTCTTCATACTCACGGCAGCGAAAATATCAAATCTCTCATTTTATCGCGGCACTAGCTAGACCTTAACGTTCACTGACCACGTTTTTGAAATATTGAAAGAGACTGGCCCATAACGGAACCGGCTTTCACTGTCTTCGAATTTGCTAACAAAATACGGCGGTGATGTAATTTATTTATGTTTTATAATTGCCTCTGCTTTCCATTCATAATAGTTAATTTGGCGCCAGTATAAAGCATATAATAAATGACCATTGTGCTGTAGAAACGTGTTACTTGGTTTATCAGCCTTTCGTAGGACAATACCACAAGGGACAAACTCCCTGGTACGTTTCTATTGGATGGAGTGTGGCTGGATCCCAGATCCAGGCTGAAGAAAAACATACTTGCCACGTCAGTGAATCGAAATGTAGTCCTCCAGGTAAATAACCTGTCACCGCACAAGCCGATCGTATGCCTCTAAGAGAAGACTGGAAAGGTGAGGTCCATACTCCAATACCCAGGAGTCTTCCCACGCGTTCTTTGCATTTTCTTGCCTATAAAATGTACCATACCATGCGCATAGGCAGCCATGAAAGCGAAACAGGAGATCACGTACGATGTACGAACACGGATCTTGGCGGGTGTTTTGAACTCTTACGCCTACGGACTGGACGAGTGGGGTTCTATCCACATTGGCTCTGAGTCCCACCCAGCCTACTGTTTAATGGGTACCGTGGGTCGTGACGCTGACCATTAACTCCATCTATTGCCGAAGTTAAGAATGATTAGGAGCTATACAACCTCTCCCCTCAAGCGGCCTCATGGCTTGATGCGGAACAGCTTTCCTTCCCTTTAATGAACTCTTTAACTTACACTGTTATTCACAAAAATAACTTATTGGAATTGCAATCCAATTTTACGTTTTAATATTTTCACAAAACGGGCATGAACATATTTTTATGTATTGATATTTCTTTAGGGTGCATGCGGGCTCTGTTGCACATCTCTGCATGGTGCAATCACCTAAAATAATTGTCATTATTAACAGAGAATCATCATTAAAGCGTAAATTATATTTGTTGTTTTGAACTGTCTTTGTATTAATTAATTTGTTTATCGGAAACTGATTTTTGAGGGAATAGCATGGTTTCAAATGGCGGGCCTTGACTTTGTTTCTGTATTACAAACTAGTCAAAGCCCGTATCACATAATAAGAGTTTTATCTGTGGTAAGATATTGTACTCGTGCGCAGATGGAATATTTTCAGTCGAAATCCTTTCAGTATCTCGTGCAACCACCATCTTGTTGCACACAGTACGAAGCATTACCGTAAAAAATGTCGTGCATGCCTATTTCATCGATTTTAAGACGCCGTAAAACCTAAGACGCATTCGGATTTCAGAAATTTTGAGATATAAAATGTTGTTCTTAAAATTTAGGAAATGAGTAATTTCGAACATCATTTCAGGACCCCGTCTTAATTGATAGCAGCTTCGCCTCCACTTTACAAGTTCGTGCATCCGCCATATTGCTGTTTCATATAGTTGGACATTGTAAATTACGATCTTAGGGTAGCATTCAGTGGTGTAACGTACATACCAGTTTTTATCAGAATCCGTCCATCTGTTTTCAGGTTGATACAGCTTCTATCGGCCATGTATCCACCCATTTCATGCACTGTGTGTAAAGAACGGATAATAGCCGCTTCTCGTCCAGAGACTCCCAGATGCAGTCGTTGTTTCTAGGTCTCATTAAAACAGCATTTGTCTCGTGAACTGAGTCCCAAGTCATCCAGCCAGTAGCCAGTCGCTGGTATCAGGGCTTACAGTTAGGACAAATACCTCTTCGTACGAACAGACGACTCTCACGTGTTCTGTCAGTGATACTGGATTTCAACAAGTACGTACTCCATGGCGTCGGGGAACTGTAATTAAATAACGTGTTCAGACGATATAAAACGCGTTTTGAACAATTACGTTGTTGCTGTTGAGACTGAAGTTGCTTTGCACGGTTTTGGTGTACGATTAGTTGCCTTTGGGCCAGATTGCTAGAAAGTATATTTGTAAGATTAGAATAAATGGGGTAATGTAATAGACTTTGCGGGTTCTTGTATTACTAACGGGTTAAAACATAATGTGTTACGCCATAGTTATAACAATGCCGCTTACCTATACACTGTAAAATTAGTGAAAGAAGTTAAAACCAGGATGCCGACTGCAGTATTTTCCCGTTCTTGATACAAGAAACAAGTCTCGGGTTTGTTCGAATGTCTTCGCCATTTAACGTTGTCTACGACCTCGGTTTCGTTCGACAGATCAGAACCAGTAAGGGATTTCTTTGTTTTGAGTAAAAATACTAAGCAGGTACTTCGTTAAAAAATTTTAAGAAAATGTTAGCAGGTGGGAAAGTTGGTGACACTGTCCTGTCGTGATGGATAACGCACGCCAGAACTGACTGCTTATCTTCTGCTGTTTGGTTTGTCTTGTGCATTAGACTGCTCGTGACCTGTGTTAAATGACGAGGTGAGTAATTAATGAGTACGATGCCAAGAAGACGTGTAAGTCATTTTCTGACATCTCATATAAATTAAGGTGAATTTCGGACTTGGTGTTGTAGTATGTCTTTGATACCGTCATGTTGAAGAGACCTTACTTTGTCAGGCTCGCTACATTGCACATTTATTTAAGGAACATCTGGGGAGTTTTGTTGTTATGTACCTTCATTCGTTGTAAGAACTTGCTTTCTATAATGTGGGTTACGTCTCGGTGGTTACGGCAATACAAAACGATGGCACTTCTATCTCATATATTACCTGTAGGGCTTTTATATTCAGTCGATTAGCGTTGATTGTGGATTTGGTGTTTTCAATGACCTCATAAAATTGAAAACATTTTAAATTCTAGTGGTAAAGCTAACGTAAAATAATTTCTTCAGCTTCTTGTGGAAATTTTCTCGAAATTAAAACTATTGCGTCACGACTTCATTCTCAGAGTAACGCATGGAGTCATTGTGTTCTTTCATACACTATACTGAGGATAAAAGCAACGTGTTCTTCCTTAACGTTGGTAATCTTCCTGAAGAAAAACTCTTGTATCGTACGGGTTACGCTGTTATCACCGATGTTGCGATGTGATGTGTTGCAGATGGAAACTGTCTGTGCTTTGAGAGGGTTTGGTGTACAATCTCTCCCTCGACTGTCAAGATTGCAGCTGGGATTCATCACCGGCTGCCTCCAGTCACGTTACCATATCTGCGTTCTCGTCTGGCTGACTCTGATGTAGGGAAGTTGTTGTGTGGACCTATCGCCATCTTAATCGCATTTCCAGATGCTACAGTGGCATGCGTGGGAAGTGTAGAAATACCGGAAACAAGATAAATCAGACCCTGATGATGGAGGCAGCAAGTACTTTTGAAACGTCGATAAAGACAATGTCAGACAACATGTCGCAACATCCTAAAATACAATCATATTTGTTCTCGACGCCGTGAGAGTGCAGCACAAAATGGATCTGTATCTGCAAAAATATGAAGATCACAAATACTCGTAGAAAGGAATTATTATTGGCAAATTTTATTTGAAAATGCATATATTGTATTTTAGTAAACCTTTCTACTCTTGTAATATTTGAGGTTTTCACAGTGGTGAGTATGAAAATTTCTGTCTTCTGGGTTGTTGCGCTGTGTAGTATGGCAGATGTTTACCAACGTTTCTGAGGTCATACTGCCTCCGTCATCAGGGTCATCTTATTTGAGGTTCTGTTAAACTTCTAGTAAGGTTTGACACGTATACATAAAACAACGTAATTTAAGTATGACTCGAAGTTTACAAATTCCCCCACAACTATTCCAGTGGCATTATCTTGCCGTTCACACAACAGACCTTTGTTAGAATTACTTTCTGGCTGAGAATTGTTCAAAGAGAACGCATTTCGTTGTATATTTGAACACAGCACATTTGTTACAAATTATATCGTTCTATTTCAGAGTTGTCTTCGAAGCATTTTTCAATGGGGTATGGTTCAATGCGAACTTCTCCTATACCAGTTTGCTAGAAGATTTTGCCTTGGTGTTTGTACCAAAAATTTACGACATCGATAGTGCGAACACGAGAGCTTTATTTAATGTAGATCTGCGCATTCATTTTACGACAGATAAAGGATAGAAGCGTACTGGACCATCACCATCTTCTCTCTTGTCCAGACAGGAGCTCAACTTTGTATCTGAGATAAGGTGAGCCATTAACTGGGGACTGATTGTGTATTCATTGAGTGAAACTTCTTGTAGCTTCAGGCTGTTGTAAAACCTGTATCATTTGTTTGTCAGTCGACTATTAACCTCGTAAACAGTTGCTAGGTGAATGCCCCCTCTTCAGGCAATGTAGGCTACACGTGTTTTTACATCGCGATGTTGAGAATTTGTTACGTCATATAATGTGGTGTTAGGAATGCACATATTGTTAAGTGCTGGTGTGCAGAGACCATATCAAAGAAGATTAAAATTTCAGTTGTAAATTACAGTCTTTCAGAAATAAATTATCATGTAAAAGATATATGTTATGATATGATTAGAATTTATTTAGGCATATTGCTTACAGTTGTACAAATGAACCTGTTAGTTATATTATTTATAATTTTCACACTTGAAATCTTCAAAACCGACGTGTAAAAATTACACGACCCAAGGCAATTTGTCTGGACATTAGAAATTCGTTCTCATATTATGACTTGCTCGTTGTCATGACCGGAGTACGCGTGGACCAAAAAGTGATTTAAGATTAAATTACTCTGTGGTGGTACAGTTTATGTCTGATTTGTGATCTGGCTTAACTTCTTATCTCGTCTCAGTATTACATCACAGTTGGTAAACTAAACTGGGTTAGAATGTGCGAATAAAATTGTCTGTATACATGATTGTGGTAAGCAGACCGCTTAGTATCAGAAGCGAGGATTAACTTTCATGTAGTGAGGATGTGAACTGAAATGGTCGAGTAAGCTGTTCAGTGGCGTCTTCGTGTGACGACGGTGATGGGCGCAATGGTGGTGTTACTTATCGGTCGAATAAGTATACTGTTCAGGCCAAAACACTGCTTACTGCAGTGAACTAGTATTAAATTGTTTAAATAATGATGCGTAGGTGTGTATAGAGTAATAATATTGAACTGGCTCTTGAATGGAAGTTGGGGACTGGATTAATTTGGCTCAGTATGAGATCCAGTAGCTGACTTTTATGAACGTGATAATAAACCCTCGGTTTTACAAAATTAATGGAATTTATTTACAAGTTGAGTGACGTTTAGCTTCGTACGGCATTAGATCCTGTTGTCCGAGTAAATTGACTTATGTAAGGGACGTTCTACTTTTTAATAAACACATTGTTTCTGTTTTGAAATACCTCTTTGGCAATGTTACCCCTAAAGCTTTACAAGTAAACCAAAATTATCCTTCCTCGTTTTGAAGCAATAGAGATTGTACCAAAGAAGCTAGGAACCACTGCAGTAGACGGAGAAAATTATGATTAGTTGTTGTCATATTTTTTGCATACATTCTGTTAAACTAATCAGAATAGGTACAGTTTTTCCCAAGTTGTGATGTATTACATTCGTTGTTTAGAAAATGAAAGCGCATCACAATTAGTATTATTAAGAAGAAAGTTTGGTGTGAATGTTGATGCTGGTTTTGTCAGAGCTACTGCATATTTCAACTCATGCCTAAGTTCCAATCTGTTCCTTGCGCTTATTTTAATGTTGATCAATATAAAAAAAAGTCTTACACACAACTACACGTAATGGAAAATGGGATTAGAAGTTTGAGGGCTGTTATTAGAAACAACTGCGTGTTCTAAACCAGCTTTTCGCCAGAACATTGCCAGATGACAGTCGTGAAAATCTTATTTCAATGTATTACCTTCTCTGGATAGTAACACCATGTGGACATATAGGCAGATACCAACGTTTCGGAGAAATATACTGTTTCTGTCTTCAAGTCTGAACTTAGTTTTACCATTTCTAACAGCTAGACCTAGGCCTACATGTTTTGTGCAAAATGACGGCATCTGCAAACATAAAGAACCTGTCAGAATGTGTCGTCGAGTGGTTGGCACCTCTGTTTTGTGTTCAGAGGTACAGTTCTCGATTGTCGGCTATCCTGTCTGACGGTTTACTTTGTTTTACTCGGACCGTTAGGGAAGATATTGGGATAGAACTTTGAATAGGAGACGTTCGGTTCTTTCTAGAGTCTATACAATTCATCATTCACAAAATTGTCTAGTTTCTTGGCGCTATTTCACCCAACATTTGAAAAATAATCGTTAACGTCCCACAAGACAAACGATCGGATATTATTTTAAAATGGACCACGGCAACTTCCATGCAGAACGTTTAGAGTTCATCGTTATTGTTTAAAAAAGCATTATGTAACGGTTGGAAAACGGTCTGTAAGTAACCAAAAGACCATTCATCGTTGAACTACAGTGATTTTCTGTAGTGAAACCTTTTAATTATTCTTAATGGAAAGTGACAATACGTAATATTCTGGCTTGTTTAGTTACGACCCTGCGATCCGCCTTCGGTTTACATTTGATTACTTGCTGAGTAGCGTCTGATGTGTTCAGACTAATTGGATGGTTCGGTGAGAAGGTGAAATAACGCGAAACGTCACCCCCATCCATCCATGAGTGAAGTACGAATTAGCGTTTCCAAGACAACGACCTCAACTGCAGGAATACGACCATTCCCAGTGCGTTTGTCAATGGAATTTAATCTGCAATCAGCATGTGGTCCATTGGCGGGGAGATTGGAAAATCCATTACTGTATGGTTTTGTACTTTTAGAATATGCTACAGAATCGAACTGTTTTGTATAAACGTCGTAAACCTACGTCTCGGACTATAAGTACTGCTATGCAAACAAACAGCTTCTCAGAATTCAATTCATTTAATTGATGTAACTTCGAAATTAATTATTTGTTGCGGTAATTTGTCTGCGGCACTGCGCATTCAAAGACATGTTCTCATTTCTTTAATGAACTGCTTTTGTTGTCACATATGGGACAAAATACAAAATTCTCGTAGACATATGTTTGCGAGAATCTAACTAATCTTAGCAAATGTTTACTACACGGCACTTCACTCACCTCCGCTGCAAAACTGTGTTAAATGTGCTACCTTAGCCATTGTCATAAGACATTTATTTTACCCCACAATATCGTGCCGATTACGGAAGGTGCAACACACACTAACTTATGGGTCCCTCCATGTCTGTCTGTCGCGTTTTAAACATGCATGGCAGGGGCTTATATTTCCTGCGGGGGTACTCAACCTGCGTGAACGGATTTAATGCTCTTGCAGGTTGATCAACCCGTGTGACCTGGAGTCATTGTTCGTATGTGGGTGCTCAAGTTTCATGACCTGGGATGGCACTAATGCAAGACTGGACGAAGTATTAACAGTCTACGTGATGATACGTGAAGAACACCTTTGAAATATATTATCTTGCAAGCTGTTAACTTTTCACCTGGTCAGGGAACGCTCGTATTTTATGGAAGTCGTAATTCGTTACTCTGTTAATTACAACACTCTGTTATACCGTATTATAAGGCAACTGAATTCGGTCTACACCTTATTTATGTTGAGATCTGCTCTAGTCTTATCGTCTCATATACCCAGAGGTATTCATTGTTGTGTCTTCTCTTCTGTTATTCGACTGTTTTACATGAATCTGTCATCTCCCACGTGCTAGATGTTTCGTCATGTCACCACGCTTAATTTCATCACCTTAATCACGTTTGGTGGATAGTAAAAATTACGGATATCCTCGTTATATAATTTTATCCAGTCTTATTACTTATCTCTGTTAAATCAGAATATTTACCTGAGGATATATTATTCTCTCCTCAGAAATGCTATTTTTCTGTTACGTTACACGATCTTGTAGCAGCAATTTTAAAAAGTTACAGTGCCGTAAGGTTTGGGGACCTGTGGGGAAGCTGTGCTGTTTTATTGGCAGCAGCGTATCACTTATATGCTTGTTATGTACACGTTTTATACATTAGCACTGTGTAATCAATATAATGGAGAACTATGTCAACACACTTTAAAAGAAACTTCCATTTAATTTTCTGGAAGGCGTAGGTCGAACTTACAGACGCCTGCGTGTTTTCGAAGTAGCTCGTCTTACGTGTTTTTAATTCCATGAGAATGTTTACCAGATTTGGAATGTTTTTGAATCCCGTAGCTCATTTATCATAGCGATGAGTAATGTCTACAGGAACTCAAAGCCCAGTGATTCAGATAGTCTCTTACGTCATGCACCATCTAATGTACTCAAATATTTTGCTTATAATTCAAGGTTAAATAGCTTTAACGTGTCATCATCTGCTCACATGCTTGTGTCCGTCCTGCCTTAAATAACGTTTGAACCATTTGACAGATTTTCATTAAACTTGATATAGGTATACCTTGTTTTATTGCGCTTCGCAGATATTGCGTTTTTTACAAATTGAAGGTTTGTGGCAACCCTGCGTCGAGCAAGTCTATCGGCGCCATTTTTCCAACAGCATGTGCTCACTTCGTGTCTCTGTGTCACATTTTGGTAATTATCGCGTTGTTTTTTTTAGACATAATGCTATTGCACACTTAATAGATTACAAGATAGTGTTAACATAACTTTTATATGCAGTGGGAAACCAAAAAATTCGTGTGACTCGCTTTATTGCGGTGGTCTGGAACCGAATTAGCAATATCTCCGAGGTATGCCTGTATGTACTTTATTCTTGAAGATTTATGTATTCTGGGTTGTTGCGCTCCGTCATCAGGGGCATTCAATGCCCTGATGACGAAGGCAGTATGACCTCTGAAACGTTGGTTAACATCGACCAGACTACACAGCGCAACAACCCAGAAGACGGAAATCTTCATACTCACCGCTGTGAAAACCTCAAATCTTACTTCATTCTTCTAGAGACCACCTCATTATTATGGTCTCTTATGTCATAAACGTAATACGTAACGGTGGTTGGAACACTTTACTGTAAGCGACACGTAAATCTTCGTCATAACCGCATGATTGTGACAAAATCCTGGAAAGAATGACGCTCCTACCACAGCTTTGGGAACAAACTCATGATGGCACCGCGGAATTACTTAGAACGATACAGACATTTGCTTTTCATATTTCGATTAGTCGTGATAATGACAGTGATGGCAACAGATTTGTACGTCTTTGTCGAATTGACTTATTTCTGATGACGCTATTAGTTATTTCAGCGTTAGTGTTG
>NW_019059726.1:831968-890900 GCF_000696155.1 Zootermopsis nevadensis
CTTTTGTTATTACAGCTTTTCAGTAAAAACCCACAAAAATCATATTCTCATCCGGAATAATATCTTTTTTCGGATGCCTATTATTCCCTCTTCCTCTTAAGCCGAAACTTACCTAAGAATATTTAAGAATTTAGTTCGTACCGCAAATGAAAAACGTCTTCACAGTTACAAAGATCAGGTGGTTAATGGTTTTTAAGGAAACCCATAAATTCTAAATGAAAAGTTACGTATTTTTGTAGCGGGGGGTGGGGGTGAATTTGGTTTACAACAGCCCGCCACTGATGACTGTCCCAAGCCGGATTATAATATACGTACTCAAACTAAATGTATGTAAGATGTGTTTTAATATTATCCTATCGTTTACATCTCCCTCTATCATAAACTAAGTTGATCGCTAAATTTCAAATATTTTTATTGTACGCTGTGAAGATGAATTATGGATGCAACAGAAGCACTGATGAATATTTTTGCGAGTCTCATATAAATCGAAAGCAGGCGATATTAAAATTACAGCTGACTAACTTTCTGTTGTGGTTGTACCTCGCTTCCCCTCTTTTTCGTCTACCGTGACAGAATGAGGGGAGTGTGGAAGCGGTGGGGTGGGGGGAAAAGCTAATAAAGCTGTTGTGCCCACGTCGCGTTATTATGCACGGGCTGTATATATATGTATAATATACTCTCACGGCATCACATTCTGCTGTGGACGATCATATATTTCCATCATGATTGTATTCTTGTCAGTTTCGCCATTATAAGTGCGTAATCCGTCTGATACGTCATAAAGAAATGGACGTGTCTACTTTTTTTTAAAGAAATAAAATGTGTAATAGAGTTACGTAGGGTTTCCCCCCGAGATTTTCAGGAACTGCGATCAATACAGGTGGGTGGATGTCGCACTAAACATATTGACTCATCTTTATTTGTTGACCGTGACCGCAGGAGGGGATATATCATAATATTCTTGCAAGATACTGAAACTCGTTCAATAAACATTTTAGAGGCCGCGATTGATATGAAATGAGAATGATAAAGGTCTTATAAACATTGCCCTTACTGGGTAACAAAAATATATTAATACATTGTAAGTGACAGCGTTCCAAACTTGTATACGTTGGTTACCTAAGCGAGTTACGACTTTCCTCGAAATATTTACCCACGCACTATTTATGATCATCTTTCCATGCTCCTTGACGCTGACCGTAGGTAATTGAAACTGTTTTCTTTAATGACCTGACAATAACTGAACGCCTCAACTAGTGAGACTGGAAGGGTCGTTAAGCTAAAACGGTTTGGAAGTTTGTGTGGAGATTACTGTATTTGGATTTAGGGATGGTTAATTAGTAGTTACATGCCCTCTTTGTCTTTGACTGGTTAATAATTACCTAATGTCGGTAATTCATAATAATACCAGCAATAATGGGATAATTTAAGGATATTACAGTATGTTTGATATATAACTTGAATAGACGGATAAGGAAAAGTGTAGACTACAGATTTTGTCGGAAACCCTTTCGAAACTCGACCCCGTCTAGGTATGAAAAGAATGTTAAAGTACGTGCATATAGGATATAAATGCAGACCTACTTTGACGATCTGAAACAAGCTAATCACACATTTGTGCTCATTCTGAGCAATGTTGAACTTTCTGGTACACCTTCAAGACATTTGGTTAGAAGAAGATGATTATCTTGTAGGTTATAGCGCCGGGTAGTCTGGTAGAAGTTTACCAGTGTTTCAGAGGTCCTTGCTGCCTCCGTCAGCAGAACTATTACGACCCTTTGAAACTTCTACCAGACTACACGGCGCTACAATCCAGAAGACAGCCATCTTCTTCGTCTCCATATTCGTCGCGTAGAGAATCTCAAATCCGATTTAGTTATAAATGACACAGGCTGATCCTTTAGGTAGAATTTTTTACAAAAGCTGTTAGATTCATCACCGTGTTCACTATACCCCCCATTAGACACATTCGTAAGCCAATTTAACCCTCGGGTCTATTACATAGGTGTTATCCTTTCAGGTTTTTCTAGTGAAACTTTGTACGCAGTTATCATATCCTCCGTGTCTGCTACGCGTTCCATTTTATTATCCTTGTGTTTACCCTATTAATATTTAACGACGAATGTAAATTTACTAAGTCCTTCGGCGTTCGCCCCCCCCCCCCCCCCCACTTATATGCCTAAATGTTCAAAATTAGCGCGAAGGAAATTCGCAAATGCCTTTCATATAGAATATGTCCAGTCTGGCATTGCTTTTCGGCGAGGTGGCTGACAGTTATAATTTGTTAATGCAGGGAATAAGGCAAATTTATTTTCGGTAGATCACATGTTTTGTTTCTATTTGTCATAACGTAACATTTAAATTGTTTGAAAAATTTTGATGCCTGGTTCTGTTAGGTGAGGATAAAAAGAATTATAAAGATGTAATCCAATAATACGTTTCCATGCATAATTTTAAACATACACAGATTATTTATGTTCGCCGGATATAATCTCTTAAGTTTCACACAGTCCCCAAGCCGTTTTTTTTGTTAATGCACGTGAAATGTTTAATGCGGGATTTGTAAGTTTGTGATCTAACGCCGTTCAAAATTTCATTTGAAGAGCTCCTAGTTCAGTTAAAGCGTAAGGTAAATGAAGTCGTGTTGTTTTACGTTTTACATTAATAAAGGTTGTGTGTTCCTGTTTCTTTCTTAATAAAATGAGCGAAGTAGAATAAATTGGAGGTGTTTTCTTGTACAGGTTCATAAATAATTGTAAACGCTGTTGGCTAATTCGATGTTACGTCTCATGTCTGTAATTATGGTAATAAGTTGGGAAGTAGATAGGAATCTGTAAAACTACCTCTCTGTTCTATTCGAATGTGAATGTATTCTGTAGGAAAGATAAAGAATAGTTCGAACGACATTGACTGTACTAAAAGAAATGAAGTGTAGCATTAATATATAGCTGCTGGACTGAATATTGATGATGAGGTCTATGTCCTTTAACAATTTGTTTCGTAATTCACTTACTTAGGTTGTTCATATAGGGTCTTTAAGTACAAAACAATTCAATCGTTAACCGTGGTAACAATGGTAAATATTTGTCCCATCTGCTTCAACAATTAATAACTCTTCAATTTGCATTTACGAGTTTTGTATTTAAACAGCATTAACCAGTTCGTCTTTGTAATGGTGAAGTGTGTTTTCTTTGCGGTAGGGACTGAATATTTAACTCATATTTCGACGAGTTTCGACTTCATGCTGAGATGGTTCACAAGTTCCAAGTTGCCACTGCATGATTCTCATGCAGCCCTCCCGATTTAAATTAATCAAAATTTACCACCCCTTAACGCCGTCGAAATTTACCCCCCCCCCGCCCCCTTAACAGAACTATTCTCGTCACACAAGAAAAAGTCCCGGAATATGGGATTTCTCCGTGTTTCGTCCAATGATTCCCCCCCCCCTCTCTCTCTCTCTCGACTTCAGAGGGTTAATTATTCGTGGTTTAATTTTTCGTAGCGCGAGTATCCAAGTGTCGTCATATCCTTAACCAGACTCCTCACTCACAAGTTTCGCTGTGTTACGTCTCGTTATTTTGTTTTCTTGATTATCAGAACGACAGTTTTGACCTCGAGGTTCTGAACCTACGACTCACAAGTGACGTATATTAGAGGCAAACATATTAAGAAACATTATGTTGCGTTTTCACCCCAATTCCTATAAAATGATTTTGTCATTGTCTTACAACTGAATCGTGGATACAAATATCATAATCTTGCTGGAGTTTGTTTTTTGTAGCACCTGAAACAACATATTCAAATTAATTTAGATTGTCTTCACCGTGTTAAAATACACTAGCTTTGGCGAGATTATGAACAAGCTCTATCGGTATGAAAACAACCCAGTCATGGCCAAGTCAATATACATATATTAAGAATCATCAGAGTAATTTTCAAAGAAATATGTTTGGCTGTGTAACAAATTAACTGAATTTGGATATTCGTTCGGCACCGACCCTTTGGGAATATTTAAGGCCAAATACGAAGTGTTTAGTTTGTATGAGTGGGTCGAAATGTTTAAAAGCTGTCGAACCAGTATTGTTGATGCAGACAGGTAAGGACGTAGAAACAAACAAGCAATGATTTTTCGAAACTGATCGGTAAATATTACGTAAATTACTGTAAGATTGGGCATTAATGTTGTTTCCCCTTGGTCAAATGTCCATTCTTATGCCACACTCACTCGATACAACTGAACCACACTTGCAGCATGTCACTCGCTTGTCCTTGAGCTATAGTACGACTAGGGCTCAGCAGTGTTACCAATAATACATCGAAAGTGTTTCAATATTTCCCCTACTTTTTTAATTCTCCTCTTGCATTGAATTTCGCTTGTTAGACGCGCTGTTGTATGGTCACAACGGAAACTCTCTTGTCATCGTTTGATGAAATGCAACTCTTGACAACATAGTAATTTTCGTATCAAGCGAAACGTTGTGTACAGTCTTCGGAGTTGTCGCAGTTTGTGGGCTGCAGGAATGAGGAGAGGCGGGCCAACAGGAACTTAGTTCCGTAACTCGATTATGGCTGGTATTGAAACCATGAATAGAGGCGGTTGGGACGCATTTCATTTACAGTGCTCGAGGTATGACAGTGACGGGAGGCGTGACTTGGCTTACAGACAGGACGAGGGACATAATAATGTGAAGATATTAAGCGTTCCCCGCGTCTCCTCTTACTCCATGACGACAGTAAGAGCAGTAGGTGGAGATTATAAAGTTTTTCTGTATTCCTTCTCAACGTTGAGATCACTGTACGTGTTTTCTTCAAACTTTGTGATGTTGAAAACATGCCGCATAACATAAAACCGTATTATTTATTTACGTTTTCGTTCAGAGAATTTTAATTTTTCCTCATTTATCGTTACATGGAATATAAAGCGACACAACTCGTGTATAGATCGGTAGTTTCAAGATTTTACGTTTCACCATGGATTACATTAATTTATTTTTAATATTGATGGTATTGTTATTATGCTAATAAGCATGTAGGATTGGGTTCTTCCTAAGCCCGCTAACATATAGTTGAGGTCTCCATACTTTCTTCGTAAAAGTGGTAACGTATATTACAGTTTTTTTTTTTGTGTTTCGTGTGTTTTAATTCTGTGTGAACATTCTCGAAAATATTTTTTTTCTTTAAGTCTACCTATTTCATTTCAAAGGAAATAGTGTTTTTGGAACATGTAATTTTTCTGTCGCTTTTAATTTTGTTCAGGATGGGACGAAAAGTCACAGGGAATCATTTGTGCTGCTTGAAGTCTTGTATCTCTTTCTGTTCACCTGAACTTAACTTCCATATTTTAACATTGATTTTTTCTATGATGTGCTGTACTGTTATATATTTTGGTTTCCGATAACATTTTCTGCAACTCCGGATGAATTCCAAGATTTCAGATTATACACTCTGTACTCGTAATTCTAATCCATTTAGATTGGAGTCGTGTGTGTTTATTGTTTCCTTGCAAGAGATTTGTAATTCCTACGAAGTGTCGCATTATTTGTATATACTTGAACTTATTGGCGTAACAAGGATATCTGTCAGCGAATGGCTACTAATTAGAAATTTTTAGGTATGGTTAATTACGATTGGCAGGCCGAATATTTATAACTGACACATCTTTGATCCAAATTTTGTTGAAATTATTCCGTAGGTTTACTGTATTTCAATCTTCGATATCATTAATTTCCTTTGGATTTCTATTCTGTAATCATCGATTTTTGGTAATTCGTATTTTACTGTTTGATTTTGTACAAAAACTCAAATTGCTTTTTAATGTTGTTTGCTCTCAGTTCCGTCAACGAGTTTATCTGCGTCATCAGCCTAACAATTCGGAAGTACGTTTCTTTTATGAACTCTTCAGCGGATGACAGACTGCCTATAATTGTTTCGTAAATCATAGAAATCTATTACGTGTTCTGAAATGAAAGTTGTTAATAGTTTCGTTGCGTTTTTAAGTGAAATTGTGGAAAACAATTTTCCCCAGAATAATTCAGTGGTTGAAGTACGTGTCACAGAAGTATGAGTTCGTTTCATTACCTGTAATCGCAGGATATTTTAAATCATTTACAGATTAAGAATTTGGATCATTTAAATACCAGTTTTTCGAGTGACATCGCTGAGGATTTAACAATTTTCAACCAATAGATTAACAATTAAGTCTTAACGGGCCTGTTTGCAGAATTGCTTTTTGTCATTAATTTTCCAGCAACGTTTTTAATGATTCTGTTTACTTGGGAGAGCATTCAGGATTTCCCACCACTTTGTAGACAATCGCTACATCATGGACTCATCTATTCCAATATCTTAAATATTTTATGGCCTATTTAAATACGTATGTTGTGTATCGTCAAATGGGATGATTTTTAGGTATTATGAATTGGGGAAGAAGAGAAATTTTCTACAAGCAGTGATGTACAAAATTCGCTTGTGACTGGTATATCCGTCAGTCGATCCTGTATCGATTGTATCGATATAATGTTGGAGGTATACCGACATTACACAGCAAATGGCTGACGAGGAACGTTATTTAATGGAACATGAATTTCTGATTGTTATAATTTATTGACTGATTAAGTAAGTGTAGATTTTATTTACTACTGAAATGTGAGACAGTTTAACTTTATTTTATTACGATTATTAAAATTATGTTAGTATTATTGATCATTTTGTGACATATCGACTTATTAATATCGATAAATCGGAGACAGAACATCGTTAAATATTTATATATGTGCTGTTTTGATTGAAAAATAACTAGCACTGTTGAATGCCATTATAATTAATTAGGTACTTACTATCGGTTCTCTATCTTTTTAGTTTGGTCAACTCCTGTGCCATATAAGGAGGTGTGTAAGTTTAAATAGAGGTATTAATGCGATGGACTTTTATCGTATTGAATACACGATATCCTATAAAAGCCTGGTTTGATAGGCCCCTGTCACGAACTTCTAGTACTGTAAATAATATATACCTTGCACTTTCCACGAGTTTGAACCTGGAAGTAAATTTTCACGCTGATGGTTCCTGTAGTGAAAGCTAATAGTTCCCATTTAATATCCATGTATCTGCCATTGGGTTACCTAAATGACGTTACATTCTGTACTCATAGTTTGCCTCAACTTTTATTCTTCCTTGCGGTGTGACTATACGTTCTGGAATGTATTTAGACGTGCTGAGGGTGAAATCGAAGACTCTCCTGTTGGCAAATCAGACAAAGAGAATGATTATATTAGATGTGGTTTAAAGTCAGTTAACGCGTCGGTTTTCATTCAGTGAAAATTGTGCATTCGGATCGATAAATGAGAGGAGCTCAGTAAGGAAAGGATATAATTGTCTTATGTCAGCGTAGTTATGCGATCCTACGGCTTTTGCCATATTTTGGTTTGTCCGTGATTGTATTCTTTCGCTACGTGTTCACTCGGATTATACTGGCGCAAATTATATCAAAGATTGAACTACGTCAAAGTAATAGGGGAAGGGAAGTTGGAAGGGGTAGGGGTGGAGCAAGACGCCTTAGGCTGTATCGCTTTAATCCGTCTTCGTTCCTCTGCTGGCTGAGTAGCAAGATGCTTGGAGATATCTTGCGGGAAGTATACTTTTTGAATACCGCGGGAATTTTTATGGCGTTCCATGTTACTCAGCGGCACAGATAATTTGATGTTCACATCTTACATACAATCGGTTCTGGCACGTGTAGAACAGGCCACATTGTACAGCCCGTGAAAATAGAACACACCCCTGCTGGAGTATTAGAAGTATTGTTCATTTAGGAACATGATTATGTTGCCAGTCGCGATAATGTTCAGATACAATTTGCTGCGAATTTCACATTGTTCTGATTTGAGTTGCGTCACATTTAATCATACTGAATTATTAGCACACTCCGTTTATCCATGTTTTGCACGTGGGATTTTGAAACCCAATGGACCTGCTTTTTTTGTGACTGTTTTTAACAAAACGATACAACAAGCTAAATGAATTGTACTGGCGTCGTCCTTGTCATAACCGTATATAAGTCGTCCACTTCCCAACACCCTTACTTCATTCTTTAAGATCAGGGCAGGATGTTACTCTGAAAAGTTGGTTCCTCATAGAAATCCACACGGCCTTACAACCCAGAAGATGAAGAACAATAAATCTAATAAAGGTAAGTTAAATTTTGATATAAAATTAAGTGAAGTTGAACCTGTAACCCTCAGAAGCCCGAAGTTTATCTGAATATTTACAAATTTAGTTTTTACTTCATAGAAAACGCAGTGCTCTTCATCACAAACATCAGTTGATTAATAGTGTTTAAGGAAATAATCGCTATTTATTCTGATAATCATATGAAACCTGTAAATATACTTAGTGGGTAAAATGCAGATTTTGTGAATGTTGAAGCAGCTGGTACATGCAGGTTCCACCGTGCTTCAAAGATTTAAAAATAATACCGTTTCCCACATTCTTATGTGCAAGCGAAACTTTTGTAAAATTCAAGCAACGGATATGAAAGTTTTATTAAGTGTCAAAGAATCTAGCAGAAGAGAGGGCATTACAAATAAATTTTACCGGAGTAGCCAAATATTCATTCAGTAAATGGAATCATTGATGATAACAGACGAAGAACAAAATTACAATAGACCACTACAAAAACTTGTTCTTCGCTGCAAATTAAAAGGACAGTTATGTTCAAAAGGTTAAACTGTCTTGGGCCCATTCCGTGGATAGAATAAGCAGAATAACAAAGATGTTCATGATCGACTTGAGGTTCTCACAGCGGTGAGTATGAAGATTTCCGGATAACGGAGGCAGTATGACCTCTGAAACGGTGGTTAACATCGACCAGACTACACGGCGCAACAACCCAGAAGACGGAAATCTTCATACTCTGATGACGGAGGCAGAATGACCTCTGAAACGGTGGTTAACATCGACCAGACTACACGGCGCAACAACCCAGAAGACGGAAATCTTCATACTCTGATGACGGAGGCAGAATGACCTCTGAAACGGTGGTTAACATCGACCAGACTACACGGCGCAACAACCCAGAAGACGGAAATCTTCATACTCTGATGACGGAGGCAGAATGACCTCTGAAACGGTGGTTAACATCGACCAGACTACACGGCGCAACAACCCAGAAGACGGAAATCTTCATACTCTGATGACGGAGGCAGAATGACCTCTGAAACGGTGGTTAACATCGACCAGACTACACGGCGCAACAACCCAGAAGACGGAAATCTTCATGTTCATGATCATTTAACTCCTAATTACCGTATCTAGTACATTGTTACTGTCTTTTCATTCCCATACATTCGTGTAATTTATGGGAGTTTGGGGGCTTAGTTGGGGCGTGGCAAGTTTCAGAAATACTTTTCCACATTTTTCGACTCGACCGGTGGACAATTCTTTATCCATCATTACTTGTGTAGTTCATTCCCTGAAATCAGCGTTTCGGGTATCAGAGTATGTTTGTAGGTGATGTAATGTTGTTAAATAATAGATCATTTTATCATTCTGCGTTGTAATGTTGAGTTCAGTCCAGTGCTAGAGCGTCACAAGAAGAGAAATTTCAAGATCGTTAGATGAAATTGTAACCTATGTTTTGCTTCAAGTACGCCATTCTGTGTGACGAAGCTAGAAAATACTTGGTGATCAATTTCTGCTTATAGTTGCTATCACGATAAACGATGCAAAGTTGTATTCCGTCACCATGTGTAGAAACTATGTATCACATGTACTGAATCTGCGCCATGTCTTACTCATAGCCTATAGAGAATAAAATTTTACATGCCGGTAGGTCTGATGGTTCATTAGTTATCCGAATCAGCCATTCGTTTTTTTCTCACATTTACTTTAACAAAGTTATATCTCCTGTTATTACTATGCAGTATTTCAGAACAGGAAGCCACGGTGGTCTAGCGGTTAGAACGCTGGCCTTGTAATCCTGGGGTCTCGGGTTCGATTTCCGGCAGTGCCCGAATTTATAACTTGTATTGGGCAAGGCCGTGGTCTAGGCAACACGGAGTTTTCCTCCGGGGGCTTCCGGTTTCTCCGTGGCATCCCAACAATTACTCCATTCACACACAGGAGATAGCAATGGCAAACCACTTCTGGATCATCTGCCAAGAACAGTTCCCCTGGGAGTGAACACAACGATCCCAGCGCCGCTGCCAAGCCTGGAAGCATCCCTGGAAATCTTTCTTTGTCAGCCTGTCAAGCACCATCTGCGATTCTGCCTGAATCTCTTCTATCGTCTCAAATCTCCTTCCCTTTAGCTGAATTTTCATCTTTGGGAAGATGAAGAAGTCACACGGAGCTTAGAAAGGAAGTTGGGGTCGGTTCTTGCAAGATCTTTGAGTTCCTGACAAACGAGAAGTCGATTCTGCTTCTGGTCCTCAGACAGGATGCGTCGCCTGTGGAGTTCTTCCTTTAGAATCAGCTGACAGGTCCCATAGCCTATCCCAGCAATGTCGCACAAGTCGTTGATGGTACGACGTCGATCTTCGTAACATTTTCGGGCGTTGTGCTCGAAGATGGTCGTCCAGAACGCTCGTCATCATCGACAGAGGTTCGGCCATTTTTAAAACGTGAATGCCACACAAAAGTTTGTGCACGACCCATTGCGGACTCCCCAAATGCTTGCTTTAGCATTTCATAGGTTTCCGTAGCCGTTTTGGCGAGTCTTTGGCAAAATTTGATTTGTTGATGAAAATCCGCCATTCCGCAATCGCATGAGGGTCGGTGTAATGCACTACCAAAACGCCGGTAACTAAGAAACAAATGCTAATTCGATGATGCCGGCTGGCACACTGATTCACTATGAATGTAGGCCGCTCCCCCTAAAGGCAGAAGCTCGTACTACATCCGGTTCGCCCTCTATTGACACAGTCTTGAAACTTTCCGATCGCACCTCGTATATGAAGAGGTCCCAGTCCGAGAAAAGGATGGAAGGATCCTGTTAGTATGGACCTGTCGTCAGACAGAACACTAAGAAAAAAAAAATTCAGAACATGACGAATTGTTGCTGGCACGTTACAAATTCGTACCGTCGCCATATTGTTATTATTGCTGATGACGCGAAATGGAGAATACATAGGTGTCATGTTTATACCAGCTTCCATGAAAATACGTAAACTGCTTTAAGAGATACCATCAGCGTATATTTTCTATAAAATAAAGACATGATCAAGTAAGTCAGCTTGCGACAGAGGGTTGTAATCAAACACTGCCAACAAGTAGGAATGCGGTTGTGACGAGGAGCTCAAGTGGGCGTTGACACCAAAAACGTTCCTTTAATGCTTGAAATAATTAAAGCGAAGGGTCGAATGTGCTGTCACTACCACTTCTAGAATTAAATTCCCAGCAGTTGACCTCTTGATGACCGGGTTATGCAGTAATTCGACAAGGACTCCTAATTATATAGTTGCGACACGGCCGACTTCAAGAGCTCTTCATTGTCTGTCAGATTCTAACAGGGTGCTGTTGGTACAGTCACAGTGGATAGATGGGTCTGTTTTTTTTTATTTTTGCTACGATGCCAGCGCGCGGTGTGTCATATGTTGTAACAACACAATGAGGTCTCTGACGTTTCGTTTAGGACCTAATGGTTGGTTCGCGTTTTTCGTGTTCGGGATCGAATCTCGGCCCGGAGGCCTGCCATCCTCATAGGATTTCGTGGTCTTCGTTTGACAATGACATGACAAAGAAATGCCAATAATCACCAACGTTTTCTTCTGTTTGAAAATTACAGTCTTTGCTGTAACCTTTACAAAGTTTAAATCATAAACGAAAAATGTATTCCTCAAGTATAAATTTATCTTTTATGTATTTGTCTGAGTAAATTAAGCCTACAGACATTCAGAACGAGACACATGCAATCAGTATACCACTATGACCTGATTGGTTTGGTGGATTTCATCTAGCCACCAGAGTTGTAGGCTGCTGGATGCACATAACGCGGTCAGATATAAACGATCTCTTGAACAAGCTCTCTGTAGGCTGTGTGCAAATTTGGGTTCCCAATGTAGGTTACAGAGAGGGTTAAACGGTGATAGAATTGCCAATATATATATATATACAGCAGTTCCTGCGGCTTGATGCTTCAAACATGTCGCAATAACTCTACAAGTTAAATATTTAATCGTCCTTTCAAACAAAGAACATCCACTGTTGTTGGCAGATGGGTTTACTAGGGTAATTGAATCTTTCCTGTGCAAGGTGGCGTATTCGTTGTGAACCACGGAGCTATCAACATGGTATAGCTTTTCGTATGATCCCAAAACATCCATTTAACTAGTAATCTCGTTTACTCCATAGTCTTTATTTGAAAATTTGGTAATTATTGAGCTCGTAAAGAAATTCCTTATGGAATATGAAAGTTCTCTCTTTACCAAAAGAAAAAAATAAATAAATAAAAACTGAGCCTGGTGATTGCAGTTCACTCTGTTTCTCAAATAGACTTAAACATGCTCCTTCATCCCTATGTGGTCTCTTCCATAATGTTTTGTAAGCATTTTTGTCTCCTACCACCCAGCCTTTTCTCCTTGGTGTAATAACCAATAATACACGAGTAGTCGTGGCACCTAAATGCGCGATGTGTAAGTCGAGAGAGGGGAGTTCAGTCGTAGTGGGGGTCGCATATCCTCAGGTGAGGTGACGCACCGATCTAAACACAGCTAGAGCTACAAACCAACTGAAGCTGACACCCCTCGAGCGCGTGCTTCGGACGGGTCCATCTCATACGACCAAAATAAGTCCTTTGCGCATTTGCCAGCACTTCTCGCGCGAACTCTACCTTCTCTCATCTTGAGTTACCAAGTTTCGTGAATTTAGTGTCAGTATGGATGCAGCTTATTGCTGTGTGGCATATCCTATTTATTCGATATGACTGGTGATACCGGAAGTCCGCCCGTTTGAGGACGTTTGGGAGATGGTTTTATTTGATTACTGGGAAGAAAGAAATGAAAAGATATGTTCACGGCATTTGTGTGACGAAAATTAAACCAGTATGAAGTTTTAAAGACTGGATGTACACTGTTGATATCAGAAAGTGTTCAACTTATTTTAAGTTATGTTTAATCCTTTGATGCCGAATTAAAGGATGGTGCCCTTACCTCTGAGCGTACACAACGCTTCTCCATTACAATGATCAATTGGTTAATGCTGTTTAATGAAATAATAACTATTTATTCAAAGAATCAAACGAGGGGTAAATGGAGAGCTACTGAGTGTTGTAGTGGATGGTACGTATAGTTACCACTTGTTTTAAAGGTGTAAGTACAATAATTTGTAATACAAACAAACGAAGTCAACAAACATTGTTTTAAGGCAATTTAATTACGAAATTAGGCAATTTAAAACGTCATAAATAGATTCGATATTTTTAGAAACGTCTCCGAAATTAACTCTCGGCTGCCTATGTATTAACATTCCTAAACATAGCTTGTGTGTTAAGATTGGACGGATCTCAGCCGAAATTCTAACATAGTAATTCCAAATAAAAACAGAAGTGGCGCATACCACACCGATGTTCAGTGCTACTTCTCTGGAATGCCTCTGATCATTGCTTTCGCTTTTAGCTGGTGAATGTACTTACATTGCAGTCTGTTGTGTGTGACGTAAATAAACATAGCTTTGCTGCTAGAAATATATTTACAAACAGTTATTTATATCTACAGAAGATGACGATAAGTAGGTAAATATTATATCTTGTTGGTGGTACATTAATGTTTTCATTCTAGGGTTTAGATCTACTTGTATATAACAGCGTGTGTTTAAATGAAGATTTTCAAATGAAAGTCTCCAATTCCTGGCGAATCAAACACTCCCAGTAAACAGCCAATTGATTATTTTTACTGGAAGTGAAGAAATTATTAAGACCACTGCATTATTTCTACATGTCTCGAAATTAGCACATTATTTAATTTGTTTTCTCTGTTTGTTCCAGGTATGTTGGGATTGGCGAACATTAGTCTGATTTATTATTTCGTAAGTAGTCATACAGTCATAATTTAACTGTAGATAGTCGGTAAATATAATATAATGATTTATTATGTAAGCTACATTTTATCTTTGTTATGTGATCAATAGTACTTACATGTCCATTGTGCAAACTTGTTACATGGTGGTATCAACCAGCCCATAAACAGAAAGGACATGGGCTGACATCATTCTTTTGATTATACATTTTCCCTTAATTGTCATGGTGACAGTAGCTCGATTGTTCCAGAATTAGGTTCATGTGGTTCTGTGACGGATTCAGAAGTGCAGTTCTGTTGGCACGCCCATTGAAAGATAGCTTGCGTTTTTTAAGCAGTTACAATCAAGTGCAATTGTATATTTCTTAAAATTAATTAAACGTCATGACGTTTGAATGCATTAGTTTTTTGCTATTAAATACTGTGCATTTTTGTCGTCTGTGCACTCTTGGTAGGGCGAATGGTTTAGAAACTCAATAGTTTGCTGGGGGGTGTAAACCGAATACCGTGAGGTGTATAAAGAGCACTGTGATCCTCTTTGGAGCAGCAACCAGAGTTCTGAATCTCGTTTCTTATTGCCCCCGGAGCCAGCTGCGTGAAATTGCTCCGATTTCTTGTCTGCATCCTCTTTTGAGCCTTCGGAGATACTCGTTGCGTAGGAGGGAGAGAGGACAAGAGGGATTCAGAGAGAAAAGGACAACGAATAAATCCTGGAGTTGTGGTTTTGCGTCACGGGACGCCTCTACCTTCCCTGTTTATCCCCTGATTCCCTCGGGAACTGCTGGTAGTAGTATCGCAGAAAGCTCAATGTAGTAATAGACTGTCGGATGCCTTGTCGGTGTCTTTATTTTCGACTCTGTTTGTGTTTCACGACTCTCCCATTTTCCTGTCCTGTTCTAACAAGTAGTAAACGGATTTGAGTGTCACTGTACTGTATTCATATTACACACGGCCTTGTTACTTCGGAGCTTCATATTACTGCTAGAACTCATAACGAAGTGAGAAAGACTTGTCTCTAAGCATTTCATGTTTGAAAATGTTCGAACTTGGTATATTATTTAAAGAATAGGTTTATTGATTTTGTTGCGTTGTTATAGTGATATTCCTGGTAATAATATTTAAAAAAATATAACAGTTTATTTTTTTATTGGTGGAATAATCTATTAAAAGGCGTTTCAGTATTAAAACAGTGCGCCAGATGGACATTGACGAATCTCAGAGATAAGTGTTAGTCCCACACATTATATATCAGTATTCCGATGTTAAGCTACTATCTATTTTTCCTTAATCGACTTACTGAGTCTCATTGTGTAAAATGACGGCTGTACAGACTTCAGCGAGAACTGTAACTTTGTCATTTTGGTATGACTGGAAACATTGCTGGAAGTCATTTTCCAAAACTTCGTTCCACTTATGTTGTCTCATTGCTATAAACATCTTCAAGTGTTTCAGAGTGAGTATTTGAATGGGTTTTTAGCTTCGGGAGCGTAAAAGGTGACGTGGTTCGGACAGATGGTTCCGTGCGGCGATGTTTTAACACTGGCAGGCCCATTTGTTTTTATACCAAACATCACTTTACCGAAAGTGTTTTGTGGGAAGGCGCTTTTGTTATGATTCAAAATCGAATTCTTTTTCAAGATATTTGACATTTTCTCATTTAACAGCAATACAAATACAAAGGTATAATAATATGTTTAAATGACTTAAAAATTCATGTTAAATTGATAACAAAGAAAGGCGGTCAAGATGTACATGACGACAACAAAAGAAAATGCTTAAAACTGCGACTGTTCCCTTAACTGTCGGCGTATTTTGAAGTAAGGAAGGAAATTCATGTTGGAGTGGTAGGTTATGGGCTTGGATGTAATGCCGTGTAGTCTCATAGGTGGTTATCATTATTTCGGAGAGAATATTTATCCATAGTTATGTTTTCACTCCCTTGAAAACGTCAGATCTCATGGGAAACAAATATATTTGCTACACTGGATGTTTGGAACGAGTAAAGAAAGTGATATTGAGTCAGGTCGTGGTTTCTCGATTTTGATTGGCCTGTGGCGAGTTGACGTGACACACCTGTCCGTTGGCCCAATCGCTCGTGCGAGGAGTGCCAACATCTGCCAGTGTGGAAACAGCTTGCGCCGTTGAATGATATAAGTGAAGGTCACGTTATGAAATGATTGACGCGTGAAAGTTTTACGTTACTGCCACGTGACTTAATGTCGTCCGTGCGTGGAAAAATATGTACATGATGGCGTTTAGGCAATGCGTGTGACTTGTATTCAGAAGATTTCCGTTCGAGTCTCGGCTGATGCATGTTATTCAAAATTATCGCTTCCTAGGAGAGTTTTTGAACTAAAGTGGTGTATGCATTTGTGTTTTTAGCGTTCCTGCGTCCGTATGTTTGCTTTATTTAAGGATCTTAATTTTCTATCATGAATAATGCCAACTTGGCGACTGGGTTGAATTCTGGGATGGGGTTACTCTACTGTCAGTTAATGTAGGATTCTGAAATTAAGTGTAGTAATAAATCTACCAAATGTGTACAACTTTCTGAAGGAATTTTTTTTATAGAAGTAAACATTAAAGACTAGAGAAATGTATATTTAAATGTCAGTTTGATGGCGATAACTAATAAATCATTTGGTACAGAAATTGTATACGGAGATAAGTCATAAGCATCTTCTTCATGATGAAATAAGTAGTATTGTGCGTAATCACGTGTTCCTAAACCCCCTAGGTCAGGGTTTTTCTCCATTTTTCGCTGGCGTACCACCAATTCTAATTTTCCGCATTAAATGTACCACTAACCAAATGCGCCCAGGGAAAAGTTATTTATGTTAATATTATCTTTTAATTTTCTTATTTTTTCGCGTACCACTCAATATTGGCTAGCATGCCACCAGTGGTACGCGCACCATAGGTTGAGAAACACTACTCTAGGTTATGATAGTTCCCTCCTTTCTTCGAGAATCCAGCATTTTTATACCAGTGCCAGCGTTTCATGTATATTTTTAAACTGTTTATATTTTGAGTATGTTTTATAGAAAATTTATTTTGTAGTCTACAGTTTATCTGATAATATTTTAATATTTAATTTTCTTATGATATTTCGTAGGTTGTCTGTCTTAGTGATGCCGAGCAATGTCTTAAGTACCTCATTTGTGATTATTTGAATCCTTGTGTCGTCTTATTCAATAATCAGACCGTTAAACTATACAAACGAACAGTCTGTGCTGTTGGACAGCGATGCTGGTGTGTTTCTCACTCCTTCTTGCTGTCTGCTGACCTCAATAATCGTGGTTATTGACTTAATGTACTCCTACGGAGCCATGAGTTGTAACTTAATATCTGACAGGAGAATAAAATTACTTTTCAGTTTTTGAACGAATACTGATTAGTGTGAATATCATGCCATCAGCTGTTTCACTGATATTGTATTTTTAAATCTTTAGTCTTCATGAATAAATACTGAAGTTTTAACTTTTTAGATTTTATTTGAAGAGAATTTGATTCATGTGCCTTTCATGCTCGTTAATAAGAGCTTAAATAAAAGGTAAATTCTATTGACTTAAACACTTATACCAAGCACCGACGATATAATACTACAAAATGAAGTCAGTAGCCTACACGTAGACTTTGGAGAACATGTATGGATTTTGTAGCCTAAATGTCCCTTATTAAACTATTGAGTACTTTCTTTAACGGTTTTGTGGTCAGTAAGTTTTTTTTTATCGATATTCGTTATAGCGTATAGAAGTTGTTTTGTCAGAAGATAGGGCATTTGCATTGATCTTCACCAAACATGGAAGTTGAAGTATGGCGACCAGGTTCACTTTCCTTTATGTGCGTACTTTTTACTTCTATTTATCAGTTTGTACGTTGATGATAAATAGTACCATATTTGTAGAAAGCACAGAAATGCTGACAGAAGGGTTTATCGACATAATTGGGCGAATCCCCTGTAATTGGATAATTAGTAGCTATGCGGGCCCATTGACACGAGGGAGAGGCTTATCTTTAGTGTTTAAATGCAGCATTCTTGAATGGCAGACTCGGTATAAAGAAATTTTAATACAAACAACTGAAACATAACATTCAAAGTTAACCAATCAATACATCAAGAAAATGCGGGAAAAATCGTATCTTCGTATTTTAATCCAAATGCTGATGGCAGCAAGAACTATAAGATAATAAATATATAACATAGAGATCTTTCTGTACCCTTTTTTCACTTGACAGTTTCGACCACGTCCAGTTTGCCAGATAAAGCCTCAGAGTTTCGCACGGCCCTCATATTTGTAATTGTTAGCACATATCAAATGCGCTGTGTTGAGTTGTTCGTATACAATTTCAGACAGACATACGTAGATGCATGGTTAAGTAGATGATTAATTACCGGAATCGAAGTGTAGCCTGAGAATATGTTTTACATACTGCGAGTACAGACAAATTACCTGAACAAGAGACTTCCTCGCACGTCGGAAGATCACGTGAGCACAAAGTTGGCATTATTGAGGGGATGTAGAAGGTACAGTGGTGGCGTAGCCCAGAGTTAATGGAAACTTCGTCAGTTGGTACAGACGTTATAGGGGGTGGGTGGTAATAGCATATGCTTATCTTTACAAAATCAAATTTGAGTTTCTGACGTCAGTGGAAATGTGAATTGTCTTCTGAATTGCGGCGCCATGTAGCCTTGTGCATGGTTATCAACGTTTCGGAGAGAAGTATTTCGCCCTTCTCCAGACTACACGGTATTACTCTCCTTAAGATGAGAATTCTTAGCTTTGTGTATTATATCACGATTGTAGGTGAAGAACATTTTATCACTGTATATAAAATCTAAAACTTCTTGACGATGGTGAAGAGTCAATTGAATAAAAATTTTCTTGGATATTATCCATCGTCTAGTAAATATAAAACGTAAAACGACGTTTCGGAGATGGGACTCTATCTCCGTCTTCAGGTTCCTACACAGTTGGGCCCACTAGATAGAGCTAATCCCTATCCCTATCGTTTTACTAGACGATGGATAATATCCAAGAAAATTTTTATTCAATTTTATCACTGTATTGCAGTAAAATGTGCGCTGTAACAGTCAGAGTAAAGAAAATGTCGGTTGAAGTATTTTGTCCCATCATCATGAATGGAGAAATCAAATCAGTGCAACGAAAATGTTTTTGTTTCGAATTTCTGTGTTTAGTGCAATATGAACTTAATGGATTTTACTGTGGTGATAAATCTTGTTTCTATCTTTTTTAAGTCACTGTCTAGGCCCTTGGGTAACCAAGTTCAAGGGTGGGTTGCGAAATTGGGCAAGTAGCTGTGTAAGAGGAACTGATGATATTGTTTTACTGAATGCACCAACTAACATGGGTAAAAATCATAACTTTGGTGCTGCATATCCCGCCATAAGGCCAGTCCTGAGTAATGTCTACTCCTGTTCCTTTAACCAACAACTTTGGAGTAGTATCGTCTTGTTTGAACTACCCTATAATGAAAGGATTGACCAAACAGATTAGGTCATATTTTACGTTCTGAACGGGCGGTGAATATGAAGATGACTTTCTTGTGGGTTGTAGCACCGTGTGTGCCTTTCTAAGCTTTAAAACAAGTGGTAACTATACGTACCACCCGCTTTGATAACTTATACCCATGGGTTCTGCATGATTCTTAGATAATACAGCGATTATTTCCGTAAACAGGATCAGCAAATGAATTTTGTAATGGAAACTCGTTATGTTTTCTTTGGCGAACTGAATGTTTAAATGCTATTTAAGCGAGATACGGCTTTAGAAGGTTAACCTGTCATTCGTTTATCAGATTTGATCCGTGTCCACTCTTCATAAACCCACTCATGCAAGACAAAACTGTGAGTTGATCAGGCGCTGTACCATTGAATATGACGTTATTTTATAGGATACGTAGTAAAACGGCCGACTATACGAACACAGCATAGTTTTTGTTACGGTTAATGCGATTCGTATTATGACACCAGAAGGAACCAGCACAGACAGATAATGGATTCTCTCGATCTTTATGCAAATGAAGGGAATACACACACTGTGGACCTGCGTATTTATCACATAACAATAGTCCACGTCAGGCTCATAAGCCTGAAATGGGACTTTAATGCCATGTCTTCTCCTCAAAACTCTTAAGGGGTTGTACACAGTGTTATTAACAATTGTTCATTGTTACTGTTCCTTACTGTCTAGAGAAATGTAGTTCTTTGCAAGTGGCTTATTGTTGTCATGGTAACGGAGACTGAATTTGTGCCTTTGTCTTTCAATGTCGTCTTCGTGAATTCTGTTTGTAACCATGAGAAATGGGAACTATGCGTCACTTTCTGACTTGTTGCAGTTCAGTAGTTATCATCCTACAGCTTAATCTGAGAAGGAGTCCGGGGTTTGATTCTCGGAGGTAGGTAATCCTGACATTTCGCCGTTTTTCCTCAGTCTCCCCGAACCTGCGATAACGGTATAATGCCTTAAAATAGGGCACAACGATTCACAGAGAATCTTTTGTATAAATACATTTATCAATTCTTGTGTGCTTTGTGTTAATGCCAACATTATTTTGATAATCTGTCGAAAATTACAAAATAAACTTATAGCCTACTAACTCTGGCTTATGTAGACCCAGTATTAAAGGAATCTGTTTAATATGGTCTGGAGAGCATTAATTTCTTTAAAAATTTCGCACTGCGCTCGTCATACTCGTATATTTACATTGTTATAAGAAGCCAATGTGCTAGGCCTACCTGCCACTACTTTCGTAAATTTGCCGGTATTGAACGTTCAGAGAAACACCAATTCTTTGTCACAGCCATTTCTGTGCTTTCTCGTTGTTCCGTGGCGTTCTCATGTATAGTATTTGAAGAATCGCTGCTTTCTGATATTGATGAACGATGTATTTTATGCCTGGTCTCTCCTGATCACTCAGATTACCTGGATAAAGCAGACGGAAGAACAGATTCAGCTGTAGAACGGATATATTTTATATTTATGTATTACGAAATTCCGCTGTTTTGGAAGCGAGTGATAGGTTGTATTTCACAAAGCTATCTTGCTGCAGATTGGATTCAGACATCTCTCACATCCACTATCCGTTTTATTCGAATGTATACGGTATAAACTATAGATGGATGCATGACGTAAGCTTAACTTCGATTTTCAGATTTCTGTGAGGGGAGGCATACAGGGGTGGTTAAACTTTCTTCGCTTATATATAATATTGATTCCTGTGAGATTTTCTATTGTAAAAGGAAACAGAGAGGAAATATGTGCTGTATCCCCGATTCCGCAGGGCTTTCAGTCTCATTATTTACCGAATGAAATGTTTTCTTTGGTATGGCCACACAGTGATTTGCTAGTTCTACCACGAATTCATTGTCCAATCGATCACGCTGATGACGTCAGTGTACATGATGGGCTTGGGGAAGTATTTTTAAAATTAGATTGACTGTAAAAAGACTTTAATTGCTTTTCTGTTGCTCTGCGTTTAATTTAGTTGAGTATAAATGTGTTATGCGTGGAGGTAATTTCATGTTTGTATTTTAAATGAGGAAAATATGGCTTAAAATAAGTCAAATAAGAGGGAAATAAATGAAATTACATAACCGAAAACTTTGTTAGGGAAGCTAAAGCAAGGTGGTTAAGTGATAAATCTACTCGGTCGATGAACCACTCCAGATCTTAGCAGAAGTCTAACATTTGGAATTTCGACAAAAAAAATTATGTTAACGCGTATAGGAGAAAATAATAATAATAATAATAAACTAAAGGTTTATGATGAAACCTTTTAGAGAGATCTCGCTGAATCAATAGTTTGATATAAAAGTGGATCTTTGGAATTTCAATTCAATTCATTTATTTAAGTGTTGCCAACAGCAAGAAGCCAATAACAGGCAAACACTGATAATACATACAATAATAATGAAATATTTTTCACAAACAAATTAACTAAACATATATATGTACAGTATTAAATATAACAGCCAAATAAAGGCAAACCAAAAATATAAACAAATAAAATAAATGAAGAAATACAAATAAAAGCAAATAATCCACCTAGGGGAATTTATTAGGTTTGATAATATAGCTGGTTTAAACTGGCTTACAATCAATACCAATGGTAGCCCTTGTGTTAGCAATGTTATAATCTTGTTTAAAATATCAGAAAATGTATTGCTTAAATGTTTAAGCTGAGTTAAGTGTCTGTTTAGTTTTATAGTTTTAACTTTATAAAATGTAGAATCTCATCAATATGCAAGGAAGTGTTCTTAAAGAAGTTCCATAAAGTATTTTAATAGGTTTCTGAATCATTCGTTATACAACAAAAATTCTAACTGCTCATAAGTTTTATTAAGACGTCTAAAGTTATAATTTATAATTATATACAATTATCCGGAACGGGTCACAAGGCCTAAATTTTAGGTAGATTATGTTGGTAATACAAAACGTGACGTCATCGTGTTGCCTCGGTGAGGCAGGAAGTCAGCCAGTGTCAGACCGCGAACCTTGAGCTGGGAATCCCACGAACGGTATGGTAGATCGGTCTACTCTTGTAGATGGATGAATGGATTGATGGATAGAAGATGCTTGTGCTGACTGGTGTTGAGGGATGGAAAATCCGATATCTTGAAATGGGAATTGCAAAATCAATGGCGTGCATTTGGGCAGCAGCTAAAGGAAGGACTTCGATTGGAATAATGGTTGGGACTCACCGTTCTGAATGGTAGGACGCGATGAATGGTGGCGAACCGAAAGCGACTTTCGATTGTCTTCATCCTTTTGTTATGTGCATACAGATTGAGCGTTTCGCCGTCTTCTTTCTATCATTTTGCGCGACTTGACTCTTACTGCTAAGTTTTATATAGAAGATTCAATGCTAATGTGGACAAAAATGGATTCATTGATCGATATGTTATTAAGCATTTCTTATGGGGTGGAATTTTCTAGGGATGGGTGTTCTGCGTGGAAGACATTTGGTTTCTTCATCCGCAATGAATGTGTAATTCCATTTTCACCTGCGAGGAAATGATAAGACAGAGAGAGGGGTTTATTTAAATTTGGAAGAACATTTGTGATACCTTGGAAGATGATATTAAAATGAAGATTGCTGTCTTCTGGAGTTGTTGCGCCGTGTACCGTATACCGACGATTCAGAGGCGCTTTCTGCCTCCAAAATGAGGATGATGATTAAGACAACTTCTACCAGACTACATGACGAATACAACTCAGCAGACAGCCACATTCATGCTAGCTGCCTGGTCTCTCATAATATTAAAATGGATCTCAAAAGTAATGAGGTCTGAGGATGTGACTGGGCTTGTGTGGATAGAGACCAGTGGTCTGTTCTTGTAAATGAGGCAAAACTACCTAGGGTTTTGTGAAATGCAAACGATTTTATTGACTAGATGAGCGACTGCTAGCGTTCTACGTGGTACTCTGCCACATCGAGTCCGTTTGTGTTCTGTGTTGTACGTAAGGGACTCATAATAAATGGGCTAGGTTATGTCTGTGAAACAGGAAACGTGGTTTTGGCTTCGTTTCGGATCAGATGATTGCTTAATGGCTCTGCGAATTGATATGGTGCGGTGTATTTAGATATTGATAAATTAAACGTATGGGTCACGGGGAAACGTAGCTAGAGAGTAACATTGTACTGTACATTTTTCATAGAAGCGGTCGTGTGCTTTTGGAATCAACGCCTGGGATATCATGTCATGAGCAATGGAAGTTCAATTTCCATATGTTGATACTTGGTCGTCATCTTGTTTAAAATTATCTAAAATATTATTGTTATCCGTCTGTACACAACATTTTCAATTTCCACGACATGTTTTTCCGTTATAATTTTATCTTCACGTCGTCATTAGATTTTCTGTATCACTACACTGTTGTTAAACACTAATATTCCGACTGTCTAAAATGGATATTAGTTTTAAATATGTAGGATTTGAGGTTTTTACGGCGGTGAGTCTAAAGATTGCTATATTCTGGGTTGTTGCGCCGTGTAGTCTGGTAGAATTTTTTTACATTGTTTATGATTTATTTGCCTACAATGTCAGTATATCGAAATTTGCCTGGAGGAACTGAGGAAAATGTAATCTGTGAAGATATCCGGTCTTCGGGTCGAATTTCAACCTGAACCAAAGGTCTGCTGAATACGATACATGAATGATAACCACTAGACCGATGTGAGAGGTTTAAAATTTCTATTTAATTTTTGGCCATTCACATATCTGTAATAAATATACATACTAAACCAGAGATGTGTGCAGTAATACGTTTGTTCGCATGAATTACAATTTAAAAAAAAACCCTGTATATTCTTCCATTATGTATAGTCATGGGAACGCGACTGTTGTGAAAGTATTAACATCGGAGCGTACAAAATTTTGAATTTATGTCAAATCACCAGTCGGCACGTTAAACTTTTTCGTAAATAGGATATACTACGTAGAACGCAATCCAACTACTATCACGTACTATGGCACGAAAATGAAATCAGAAGCATATACACCTTCAAGTAATGGACTATCTCATCATCTCATCTGACACTCGAGTCAAAGGCTGAGCAGGTTAGAACATGGTGTATTCAGAGCAGAACGTGTTGTTCATTCTAGAACATTATGTCTTACCGAAATCATTTGCTGCTGTTCGTGATACATTTACCAATGCGTGTTCTGACAAGGAAATGTTGAATAAGACAACACCTGGTAACAAGATTTCGGGACACAGGAAATGTTTGTGACAAATGGTTATTGAACGACGAGACAGCTAAACTTCTGGCCGTTACGATTTGAGCAGTGTATCAGCTGCAGAAACAAGATACAGATGTAGTAATTCAATATTTCCAATAGTTTCGTCGTTTTATGCCCCGAGCTTTCATGTGCAATGGTTGTGTTTCGAATGTAACCTCTTATATCGCTGGTTGTCATTCTGTGTCACAGATATTATTATTATTATTATTATTATTATTACCGGAGGAAAACTCCGTGATACCTAGACCATGGTCTTGCCCAACACAAGTTATAAATCTGAGCACCACCCGGAATTGAACCCGGGACCCCAGGATTACAAGGCTAGTGTTCTGACCACTAGACCACCGTGACGGTTTTGTCACAGATATACAGATGGAAATGTTTACTTTGTTTTTGGGCTTCCACTTATGTATCCTAGCACCAGCGATTTGTTTACAACAATATTCTAGTTTCGTACTGGCCAGTGGCAAGGGACATGCGTTATTTTAAAAATATTTTAAAATTATTTTGTGTTCAACCGATTTGAAGAAATTAATCCCGAGATTAAAAGCTTTAATGCCTGGTGTAAATGTGTCCCACTGTACTAGATCTGTAAAATACGGGCCCAATCCGATTAGTCCCGCTTTGTCTCGTAAATAATAATAATGAATGTGTGAAGGGTAGAATGATATTCGCGCTTCTCCAGCGGATGAACACGTTAGCACAGACGTGGCATGTCTTCCGTTTCCTGTCTCTCAGGCGGTTGGAGACAGTCTGGTTCTGTGGCAGCGCCATGCCAATTCGACGGCCGCTAATTCAGTTAACATCTACCGTAGTATGTGATTTTGTAGGAGGGATGTCCAGTGTATATTGAATACTGGTCACACTGATGTTACCTGCTGTACGCGTCTGATAGCAGCAGAGTCTAAACGTAGTTCTTGACTGTTGTGGATACTTCTTTGAGATATTTTAACATAGTTCGTGAACTTAACGCATGACGGAAGAGCTTTTTGTCCGTCCACATGTTTACTGAAACAGTTCCAGTTATTTCGATGAAATGTATCAGTTGTAGTCCACACTAAAATTTGAAATGAGGGTTAAATTTGATTAGTGTTGATCAAATGTGACCTCTACGTTAGGCCTATATGAGGCTGAAATCGTACCTAGTGATTTTTTTAAAAGCTAGTGAACTGATAAATTTGTATATTAGGCTTATATAAAATTCAGGTCTCTTTCGGAATTGTAGGTTTGTGATATTTTTCAAAAGTGTGAAAATGTAACGAAATTAATAATTAGAAAATAATTTCGGACTGTTATTTAGTAGTGTGCCACGAGATGCATTTCCGAGTATGAGAGAATTGTCATTGGTCCGGAGTTAGGTTAAGCATTACGAATTGTTTACTGTCAAATCGCTAACAGCGTAATATTTAACGTTCGGCGATCGAAGTCAGAATGTGTTATATTGACCCATTTACATATGGTGTTTAGCAGTATTATGTAGTCGTGGTCAGTGCTTTTTGGATGTCCACTTGAGGATAACATATGCCATTGGCTGCGACATTAATTGTTCTCTGACTTGGATGGGTGTCCACACTATTCTGGCCAATCAGAATTTACAACAGTCTATCATAACACAACTCGTATATAAACAGCAGCACTTCATTTCCGCAGTGTGTGAAGAATACGCCACAGAACCAGGCGGATTGCCTGCATGTGACAAGTTTTGTAGGTTGGGGAAAAAAAATCAATCTAATGAATTTTGTGACGTGACAAAAGGCCGCTGTCGGGTGCCTGATTGCCTGCCTCTTGCCTGATCCATCACAGTCCGGTCTCATCCGATCAGCGGTCGATAATTTTTAAACCTGATTTCTTTTTTTCGTGTCCATCCTTGATACTCAACAGACAATCATTTTTCAGCTGCGTGTTACGGAAATCAAAGCTTTTAGTAGTCGGTTTGGCACAAAATGGGAGTTTACGGGCAAAAAAGGGCGTGATGTCTCTTAGAAACGTTAACGGTGATGACTTATGTTGAACTTCTTATCCAGGGATTGCTTAGCTCATTTAAGATCCATTTTAAAGCCCTCCATCACCGTTTAGCCTAAGTGTTAAGTTGCCTTAATTTTTTTCTCAAAATTATATATGCATTTGTGAACTACACAATTTTGGTTTCATGCCCTATATATTTTATCCTCCAAAGTATTCCATAAATATTTGGGTAACAGTTCATGTTGTGGAACTTATAAAACGTTCTTTACCTACTTTCAGTTTGATTGTTTATATGGTGTTGGGCAAAATGTCATTATCGCAGTTATGTTTGTTATTTTCATGTTATTTAATGTTCGTAATGGCATTTTAATTGAAATGACAGAACATTATGGCTACTCATTGGTATTGCTTGCGCCCTGAGGGTTTTGCACGGCATACGAGTTAATTAGCAATTTAAATAAATAGTAATAAAATAAAATGAAAATGTACGTTACGATTTATTAATAGAAAACGAAAAATTATACTGTTTCAGTTATAGACATCCATCATCTCCGTTTTAAATATGAAGTCGAGCGGTTAATTATTTATAGGGCCGAAGATTTTTGTCTTCTGGGTTGTTGCGCTGTGTAGTCTGGTCGATGTTTACCAACGTTTCAGAGGTTATACTGCCTCCATCATCAGGGCGATGAGTATGAAGATTTCTGTCTTCTGGGTTGTTGCGCTGTGTAGTCTGGTAGATGTTTACCAACGTTTCAGAGGTCTTACTGCCTCCGTCATCAGGGCGATGAGTATGAAGATTTCTGTCTTCTGGGTTGTTGCGCTGTGTAGTCTGGTAGATGTTTTCCAACGTTTCAGAGGTCTTACTGCCTCCGTCATCAGGGCGATGAGTATGAAGATTTCTGTCTTCTGGGTTGTTGCGCTGTGTAGTCTGGTAGATGTTTACCAACGTTTCAGAAGTCATACTGCCTCCGTCATCAGAGTATGAAGATTTCTGTCTTCTGGGTTGTTGCGCTGTGTAGTCTGGTCGATGTTTACCAACGTTTCAGAGGTCATGATGAATATTCATCGCCCTGATGACGGAAGCAGTATGACCACTGAAACGTTGGTTAACATCGACCAGACTACACAGCGCAACTACCCAGAAGACAGAAATCTTCGTACTCACCGCTGTGAAAACATCAAATCTTACTTTATAGGGCCACTTGTGACTTTTTCCAGGTGAAACTCCAAGCTCTCCTTTAAAAACTGATCGTTAATTTTGGAATACCTTACAATCCGTGTTTATTATCACTAAAAAGTTTTTAAAATCAAAACAGTGTGAAACTTATTGGCTGGTAATTCTTAAGTGCTGTCGGTTTAAGTGATTTTCACATTTATCAAGAATGATTTAAGTTTGACAAAGACATCATTTTGTTATGGAGATTACACCGAGGGGACAAACTCCCTTGTAATCAGTATTTATGGACAAGTTGACTTTCTTGGACTGTAACAAGATTATTCTTAGTTTTATTTCAAAATTACGTACTTAAAATGGAGAGGTTTCCTCACGTTTTTTCATACCAACATAACAGATTCAATCACCATCCGTTATTTGACTTCTCCGTTCTTTTATTTTTCTGTCTTTCGACGTGTCTTAACATCTGCAGCTGTTAACAGCTTCGTTAAGTAAATGCTTTTCGCCATCTTTAGTTACACGTCGAAAGTTGCCAATTAGTGTTATTGTCTGCCGGGTTATTGTCCGTATCGATCTAATCGTCGATTCCCACCTGTATGCGGCCGGAACATGAGAAAGAGACGGAAGATACAGAGAGAGAGAGAGACAATGTCCTAGTGTAGTTACTGTTCACTCATGGTTCCTAATTGTGTTTCCTGTTTTCAACAAAGGAAGAACGCAGGAAAACTTTGCTGCCAACAACAAAGTGTGACAGAACGAGAGAGAGAATCGATAAACAGGAGTTAAAAACTAGTGCAATTCAAGTGGGATTTTGTTTAAGTAAATCTGTAAACAGTAAATTGGTTAGTAACGTTTTAATGTTGCTGAAACAGTGTATGGATATGACGAAACTCACCATCTGTTTGGTTTCTTTATTCACGTATAAAATGAACTCACTTTGCACTGTAAAAATTAATTAGAGTAATATAAAATAAGGATAAGACATGTACCCGCGAGATACGGAAACTGTGTGAACTTATAGAGGTTTAAACATCCAATACTTTATTTGGAAATAATTTCTTTAGGATCATAACATCTTTATTCTTGAGGGGTACACAGTTTTCTCGTAACATTTCATTAATATACACCATGTCGGAAAATATTTCGGATGATAATTGTGTCTTTGTTCTGTGTCGAGTATCTGGTTTTTTTTTATTGGAAACATTTTCGAGGAAATCGACAAAATTCGATTTGTGTAAAGTACGGGTAGGATACAACTGTTACGAAACAAGTAAATTAGCCTAACATTTTTCGACGCAAACATCTAATATCAAATTTTATTGAAATACGTTTACTAATTTCGGTGATGAAACATATGGGTTGATGGACATGTGGGTTTATTTTACGATTTCACTACAAGAACACTTATGAGGGGCTTAAAAATTATTACTTACTGAGTGTGCAACTAAGTTACATCGACGTTAATGCTGTGTATAGGCGACTATTACAAATCAGAATGTTTAACTCACTTACATTCCGTCCAGAGTTCAAAAATTATTACCACATTTATGCGACGGAATACTAATGTCGTCAAAGATTTATGTTGTATAGGTACGTGTACTTTGGTGGAGGGACTGAGGAAGACAAAGGCTATGTCTCGAAATGAGTGTCTCTAATACAAACAGGTCTCATGACATTTAACGGCCGCACGGAAGTACTTCTGAACACAATGGTTTTGAAAGTGAAAATGTACACCATCTACGAGGTGCGATCGGAAAGTTTCAAGACTGCGCCTATAAAAACCCGTACACTTATCTCGGGTATTAAATTCATCCATCACCCTCGAATTAGTTCCCCTGGGAGTGAACACAACGATCCCAGCGCCGCTGCCAAGCCTGGAAGCATCCCTGGAAATCTTTCTTTGTCAGCCTGTCAAGCACCATCTGCGATTCTGCCTTAATCTCTTCTATCGTCTCAAATCTCCTTCCCTTTAGCTGAATTTTCATCTTTGGGAAGAGGAAGAAGTCACACGGCGAATAAGGAGGGTGCGGGATGACGGCCATGGTGTTTGAGGCCAAAAACTGGCGAACTTTGAGGGCGGTGTGCGCTGGCGCGTTGTCTTGATGCGTCGCATGTGGAGTTCTTCCTTTAGAATCAGCTGACAGGTCCCATAGCCTATCCCAGCAATGTCGCACAAGTCGTTGATGGTACGACGTCGATCTTCGTAACATTTTCGGGCGTTGTGCTCGAAGATGGTCGTCCAGAACGCTCGTCATCATCGACAGAGGTTCGGCCATTTTTAAAACGTGAATGCCACACAAAAGTTTGTGCACGACCCATTGCGGATTCACTATGAATGTAGGCCGCACCCCGTAGCGGCAGAAGCTCGTACTACATCCGGTTCGCCCTCTATTGACACAGTCTTGAAACTTTCCGATCGCACCTCGTATTTTGTAGTAAATTCCAGTTCATTTTCGTAGACCTGGAAATAAGTATTTTGAAAACACATTTAAATTTAATTGAAGATGGGTATCTTCTGGGTTGTAGCGCCGTGTAGTGTAGTGTAGTGTAGTGTAGTGTAGTGGATGTTTACCGACGTTTCAAAAGTCCTTGCTGCGTCAATCATTGTCCTACCTACCAGACTAGATGTTCATAAATGACGCCTCCATGAGAACCTGCAAAGTCAATGCCAGAAAGTGGCTTAATTATATTTGACACTTGGCAATTTTTCAGGTTAACTCAGCTGTCTCCTTGTTTTGTTAGCGGATGTTTATTTCTAGCTGTCAGAGAAGCAGACACATACAGTACATTATTCCATTTTTTCGTAAACTCTGGGTCATGGGAGCGGTTTCTTTTCCAGCCGTGTGAGACAGTACACTTATAACTTGAGAAAATAAGTGTAAGTGAAGTTCCTTCCGGATTAGTGTGGAAGAAATTCGGTCTCTTGACCTCTTTCGATTCAACATTTATGTAAGTTGTCTGTTTACAAATTTTCCTAAATCCAATTTCTTCTATTTGTTTATACTTTAACGTTCCTTTCTTTTAAAGTGCGATATCCATTTTTGTCCACTTTATCATCATATTAAGTTCATAATCGCTTCACTTAGCCTAAGGCACGGTTCACATTACGCGGTTTGCGCCGCGCGGTTGTTTTTACCATAGATGGCCGCGCGGTTGAATGTGAACACATGAGCCATCTATGGTAAAAACAACCGCGCGTCGCAAACGGCGTAATGTGAACCGTGCCTAATGTTGTTGGTTTTGTTTTGCTGTTATTCTAATCAGCATTCCTTTCAGCGTGTCGCATGAACCTAATTTCACAGATTTTCCTTTTTTCATTGCTTTATTTAATTCACAAATATTCCTACTGATATACAATTCCAACGTTTTCATGTTCTGTAAATATAATATGTATGTGTATAAACATACGTACACATATATACATTTTTCATACATACAAAATTGTGAACCTTCATGTTGGTCAGTCGTGTTAGTAACTCAGCTCTTAAACGACTCATCGGCCGAGGCTTCATGTAATTCGTATGTAGGCCCATTTAGTGTGTATCGTGTTTTCATTCGGAATTATTGAAATCTGCATAAAATGTAAAAAAAAACCAGTGTTTCAGTTAATTGTAACTTCGATATTGCATTGTGCACGCAGCTGCGTTATTTGTATGATCAAAAGCTTTTACGGCGACTGGCTTTAATAAAGTCTGATTATGGGGACAGAGATGGTCCCTGAAACGTCGGTGGTTTTTGACCAGGTGACACGGTTGATACCCAGAGAAGATTTTAATAATTCATCATCTATATTTAATATAAGCCTAGGTGTATAGGGCATCAAACAGTTATACGCGACTATTAATTCGTAGTAAGAAACCTAATAGACGAAATTTCTGTTGTGTGATTTATTTGTACTTCATGTTTGAATAACTATTTTAATATTATATTATGTAAATTAGATATAGTTCTACGACGTGGAACGTAGTTTTCCTGTCACTGCAGTCCAAGAATACAGGATTTTCTTCCCGTGAATGTAGCAACATTTATTGCGTTATCTATGAAAGGTGCTTTGTATTTATTAACTAGACTTAATTAGTGTATTGTGATTGAAACTTATTCTCACTTCTCATCACTAATCAACTTTTGCAGTCTGCGTGTTTATCTTTCTCGGAAATGATTTTAATTTCAGCGTAATATGTGATGTAGGTGTGTTAAATTCAACTTTTTTAATATATTACCTTTACCACAATGTTCTGCGAAAAGGCTAAATGGAACTGTTTTTTTGAAATACGTTCGAGCTTTTATTTTAGTTACACGTTGCGGGAGGTTGTCCATGTGGCGGGATATTTGATTGGATCGATGGAAGAGAGCGAATCGCAGGAAGAGGCTTTATACACACGGCAGGGGTGCTGATGTTTTGGAGGGTGGAGGGGGGGATTGTAACAGTTGTGGGGTAGGATCTGGCTGTGGCGACTGCGTCGTCGTAAGGTTAAATCGATCCGCCTGTGTGGTGCAGCTGCACTCATGGAGTCTAGACTCGTAGCGATCGATGCCACGTAGTTCGTAGTACTACGACATAACATACGTTGTGTTGGAATAGTCATTCAGAAATTACTGACGTCAAGTTCTTTTACCAAAGCGCAGTAGGTTGATGTCGTCATAACTTGAAAAGAAATGCATGACCGTGAATTTTTATTTTGTGTTTCTTGTCACCACGGTGGACAGAGGAAACTTCTTTCAGATATGACAGCATGTTGTAAATGTTTTTAATGTCCAGGGCTGGATTGTCATTAAGGAATGTTCACCAGGTTGGCGGTGTTAACGTCAAACATCTGTCGTGTAACGAAATGTAACAGACAACCTCATACAGATTCTTTGTTAGAAATACGTGAATTATAGAGGAAATTTGTGATATTTACCAAATATTATTACGGTGATCAGATCAAGGCAGACTGGATGGCGCACGCATGTTCGTCGCAGAATTAAAGGGGATGTAGGCATTAGGTGGGAGGGAATTTCTGTTGTGCGTTAGGACATCACTTGATTCCGACCTTGGAACAGTTTAATGACTGAACATTTCTCTGTAGGTAGTATTTAAGACTTTTTTAACACATCACGTATCAAAAGAAGACAGAGTAATAACAATATTTAGGAATTTACCATTGTACCCTTGTCTACGTGCCTCGAGTTGGTTTCAACCATCGTCATTTATATTCATATAAAAAGATGTCTTTTAGTTTTATGTTCATGACATTGAAAGTGTCCGGTTTATCAAACCAGCCTATCAGAATATGCTGACAGACTTTACAACTAGATCTAGTGTTGAATTTCATAATATCGCGTTCAGTGATTCTTGAGGTGTTAAATGGGAACATCTGACGGAGGGACAGACATGATGAAGCTAACAGGCGCAATTTTGAAACTTTCAGTTGTGGAACGCGCCGATAAACTTTAGACAAACGTGAATGTCTCAAGCAGAATTGGCTGTTCTGTATTCTAGTCTCAGGGCGATCCCAGACCATTGTGATTTATTTAAAATACTTTTTCTTATAATAAACAGTGAGGTACTGCCTTCTTATGTAGGGTGCCCTGGTAAGTGCGCTCTGTAGCTGTCAGTTCATCGAAGGGCAAGTGTCTGCACGGACTGTTTTCCTAAAGTTGATCCCTGTATATCCCAGAGGCCGGCCTTCGAGGTCGATAGCTCCTGGGTCATGGATGTCACTGTTGGTTTTACGTCGTCTCCACAATTCTGGAGGTCCGACATTGACTGGCTACGATGCTGATAGGACATCTTGACGGCTGAGAACCACGGGAAGTGATTCTCAGGATCGAACAGTCCCAGGGGTTAAGGGGGAAAAGTCCTCGCGTGAGAGAGAGAGAGAGATAATTTTTTTGTATTGAATCGATAGATAAAGCGAGACCACGACCCCTTAGTCTGTTCACAGTTCCAAAGCAGCATCTTAAAGATCCTCAATGCTGTAATTTTGGGTAGTGACCCTACAGACGATAGTGACGAGCTGTGTATTCAAATCACATAGCTGCCTCAAAAATTGTTAGCCTTTCACAATCGCAGGCTAGAAGTTAAATAAGGCGAAGATAGCACTAATTTGATGGGAAATTTGCTTATGTCTCAGTGTTAATGCTTCATTTTTATTTGTTCATTTTTTGAATCATATACGCATATCCTATTTGTGTTTTAAACGACTATATGTGTATGTTCACTTGGTACTGTACATTATACCTTTCGTGATTCGTTTTGATGATCGTTACTGCACTATCAGAACCTCGGCGTATTACTTAATTTGTGCACTCAGTCTGCTTACATGAAAGTAATTAAAAGTATTCGAAGTTCATTCTTGAAATCCATTACGAAACTTCTTTATCTGTCTGTATCTGTAGTTCATTAAATGAACTTTTTCTTTTCATCCAGTCAGTGACTGCAGACAAGAACAGTCCTGCAGCTGTTTAAGTATGGGTTTAAAAATAACGGAAACATTGTGCAGAATTTAAACTGCGTTACAACTTTCACTCACCTCGGTTAGTGATACTGCTGGACTTTGTCCCAGTTCTCACCTTAAACGACTAAAAATATATTTTTATAGACCATGTCAGACTAGTGTATGATAAATTAGTCTGTAGGATAAACACTGAATGGAATTTTAAACTCTTAATAAAAGCTAGCTGCTTACAGCCTTTGCCCCGAAAATGTTAATCATTTCTCATTCCTGTAGATCGTTAAATTATAATGAGATTTGCATTTCGCAGGGGAAAGAGGGACGTTTAACAAGTTTAAAGCAAAACGCTCGTAGAGTATTTGAATAGCGTTTTAAAATGCGTAGTCTTCACTGTAGCGCGAGAAAAACTGTATTAGGCCCGTAAGAAAGAATAATTGCATAATTAATTAAATGTGAAGAGTTAATTTTACTGTTAGCAATATGGGTATATTAATGTGTGAGTCCTAGTTTATTAGACCAGACCATCATTTTGGGTCATATCACTCTGCAGGCGGCTGGGGATAAGCTAAAAATGTAATATGTCTTGTCAACTGTGAATTAAAAAAGCAAGAAACGAATAACGGAGGAGAAACGGAACTTAGGAAGAGATGCTGTAGGAGGGAGAATTTAACTATCGTTTCCATAGTTTGGTAAAAACACTTAAAACTTTCCATCTTCTCTTTACTTTTTCTTCTTATATTCTGTTCGTTCTTCGTTTCGTCTTTAATTTATAAATGAAAGAGCAGATGATGAACGGTAATGGAATTACAAGACTGAGCCAACACTCGCCATGAAGACACAAAAACGGAAAGAGAAGAAAATGGATCTTCGAATATTTAAATTAGATTTCATTGTGCTATCTGCTGTTGTTTTTAGGTAAGCAGCCACTGTATTGTAATTGAAGCGTTGCTTAGCGTTACCGTGAAACGGAAATAGCACTTAGAGGTAATATTCAGCGCTGGACTTGACGTGTTTGTAAATCGTATAGTTACGCAGTAACTCAAACAAAACTTAACCTGACTCTAAAATTAATTTCCCCACACAGTAAACAAAAGTTTGGTATTATAAAAATCATGAACTTAAATTACATTTTAGAAATCAGAAAGTATTTTTTGGAAAATGAATAGCAGAAGCAAGTTGCTTGTTCAACCAGGATTACTGAAATGGATTTACCTAATAGGGTGTGCTCGTTTCAAGGATATTCCACATATAGAGTGTCACGGAAGGTGTACGGACCAAAACAGATTATAAATCAACTAATTCTGAAAAAAAATATTGCGTCGACGTGTTTCTCGGTGGAACGGTTACAGATAGTCGGGTATTTAAAATGTGCGAAGGACCATGAATATTAAATATGCTCGTGACTCTACATGTAATTAGTTGATTTTGGTTATTGCCCTTTTGCAAAGTACCGCACGTTCAGATGAAAGTAGGGAATGACGTGGCCGATCTTAGCCTAGTAGGACTATCTTTTACCGCTCGCTAAAGCTTTGGTTCCATTAAAGCTTAGGATAGCGCCCTATTCAGCTTCGAACACCTAAAACACTTTAACAACTTCGAGCAAGACGCATGTTAATAATGTTTTGTATTACAATTTATTTTATTTATAATGCCTTTCAGTTTGTGCAGTTCTACCGAGATACTCTGTGTAAAATCATGTGTTCAGTTTGGCCAATGTAGTCTAACAGTTTCCTTGTGACAGAATTTTCTGAATGTTCATTTTACACAGCTGCATCAAACGTAAATCGTAAAAGTCAGTTTTCCGTTCATCTCACTCGCATCAGTCGAAATCCGCTTAAGAAACGATCGGATGTTAAAAAATAAATGTTATATACGAGTAAATATGTAGAAAAAGGGCCATACACACTAGAAATAAAGTGGCAGTGTTCCGTTTCAGACAAAAAGAATCATTTTCCTGTCTGTTTGTCGGACGAGGTAATCGAATTCAGTCTGTCTGTTACAAAATGAGTAATCATGAAGTATTGTGTCAGACTTAAAAGTGCTTAATTAGAATTACGTTTTCGTTGTGAAAAAACGTATTAGTGGCTGTCTCTAGTTCTTTCAGATGATGTTAGTAGATTCTGGTTAACAGAAGTTTCCTTGGTAATCGGAATTTAATTTCTGGCCAGTATATTTACCATCCAAGTATGCAGAATCTCCGGGCAAGTAACTTTCAGTTTTCTTTTCAAATACAGAATTTTACGTTGTAGGCTTGGAGCTGAACACTGCTGGTTTTCTGTTTAATATGCTAAGTATCTTACTTACTCCGTGAGTAGGATCTAGAAAAATTAGTTAATAGGCTAGTTACACAGCTGGTCAAGAAATTCCCTTTTACGAAATTCAGAGATATATATCCGTGATCACAGAGCATATAAGATACATTTTAAGCAGCTCAAACCACATACCATTTCCCATGTATATTTTTCTCGCATTGTTACTGGTGTGTCCGAAGTGGTTTTTCTCTTGTGGTTTTCCCATAATTTTTTTATGCATTTATTGTTTCCCCCGCACATGGTCTGCTCATCTCTTTCTTCTCTTGTTAGTTGCCAGCTTTCTTGTTACTTCCTCTTAAAAAGCTGCACTTTTGATGAGAATGATCGAAACTTTGGTGGGACTCGAACCGGCGATTTCCCGAATACGAGTCACACTCTTACCGCGTTTACGAGTTGTCGTGGCTTTGGACACGGTGGTTCGCATGGTTATGATCTTTTACGTACTGCTTGCTGTTCACACTTTAAGATTACGTCTGCATTAACGGTAAAACAATTGACAGATGCAGATATTGAGTTTGCAATTGTAGCGTGCGAACGCTGGTGTTTTAACAAAGCCAGTGTAAATGTTCACATTGCGTCAGTAAATCGTCAGTTTATTACAATTTTACATCACGTCCGTATCATATATATAATTTGGCTGTTTTACAAAACATGAGAGCCCAGCAGCAAATTCGTTTGTCTGACTTTCCTAGTAAACTAGTACAAAAATAGGATCACCATTTTATCACCGTGCACCGAGCAGTTTTTGTAGCGGAAATGTTCTAGACTTGCACTACAGGGGTACGTGGTTTGAATCTGGATCAGGTTACAGTCTGTCTTGACGGGTGTTTTCTTTTCTCCCAGAATGTTTTGGGGAATTGTCGGATAATATTTTGAAAAGCAGGCCATGGTTGCGTCTTTACAGATGTTAACCTACATAACATCTGGAGGTCAAGCGCCTCGTTAAATCTATTAATTCATTATACACAATACACCCACAGTCATACTTGTGCGCTTAAGCGCCATATTGCTTTGGAGTCAAGAATGTGACATTGAATGTTGAGACCTACTGTCTCTTTTAAACCAGTGTATGATTGACGATAATGAGAGGTGTTAATTGGTCGATAACACACGACAATTATTTTCAAAAAGTAGCACATTCGTGTATTTTAACGTATTTTATCTCTGCGTAAAAGTACGACTGAATAAATGTAGTTGCTAACACCGTGGCCAAGTGCTCAGAATTGTTGCTTCATATTCTAGGTACTTTGGGTTCGAATATTCTTCCTGCTGGTTTTCGTGAAGTATCTCTGCCTTTTCTCTTAAATGTTGTGGTACATACTTATAGTTACCTAATCCGCCTTCTTCTTCATATTTTCGTATTCGTATTTTACGAAGTTTCTACGCACTGTCCAGTCAAAGAAACGTAGTTAATTTGAAAATTCGTAAGAGCTGCAGTTGATTCATTGCCGTTAAACAGTTTACTTATTACCACTTACTTTTAAATAGAGTATGTATTTTTTCTGTTGAATTCCTATAACTCATTCCCTGAATTTTACATAAATAAAATGTACCCTTGCTTCGTCATTACGTGGGTCTACAAATAAAATGAATGGGTTGAAGCGAAGGTCGGTCGTCATTTGTTATGACCAGGCTGAGTAATGAAAGTCCGTCCTAAGAGTCCTCTCACCGCTACTTGATACCAACCAAAATTCGATTAACTCTGGCTTTTGTGACCCTCGTACCGATAAACGTTTTGTGGTTTCTGTAGTACTTCGTGCTGCATGAATAAATGTGCTAGTTGGAGAGGGAACAGCTGAACTGCCCTTAACCCTCCAACAAATCCATTGCATGTATCAAAGGCGAACTGTAGAATGTAAGAATACATAACGCGCTGTTTTTATTGTAATGTGCAAAACGTAAATTTTATACTACAGAAGCTGTTTAGAAAAGATAAAAGCTTCTAGGTAGACATCGTACTTTCAACTCTAGCGTGGCTTTTAAGACTGTGCTTCCAAACTTTTTTGTGTGTCGGTACAATAAACTTTGGCTTACATAATGTATTTATAGTACAGATGTGTGTACGTGCGTGCGTGCGTGCTTGACGTGTGTGTTCATATTATAATTTATTTTGCAACAGATTCATGGGGCAGAGTTTTTCATGAGAAACTGTAGTAACTTTGCTAAGACTCACACCATATTTTATTTATGTCGAAGGTCATTACCATGTTTACAAGACACCGGTAGTAGATTCTGTTCTGAGCCAGTTTAATCCAGTCTACACCCTCCGATTCTGTTTTTCTTAAAAGACTCATTCTAAGAGTTTGGTCTGAAACTTTTTTGTATGCCATTACGTTTAGCTACAGAATATGCGTAAAACACAACGAATCTGTCAATTAGTTTCTTACTCGAGGCAGAAAAAGCGTGAAGGAACTTCTTCCAATAATTGACAAAGTTTCTAGTTTTTCAGAGGTCGATTACAGAGCTGCTGGCTGGACGAGCCAGGGGATGGCAGGCGTTAATTACGGTTGCTGTTGAACAGCTGAGCCACGTTTGGTAACTTGAGCGTTTAATTTTAAAATCTAAGTTGAAATGACGCTAATAGCCGCTCAGCTGGTTATGAATTGTTTTTGCCTGTTTTGACCAAAAGTTTATTGCTATGCTCAGAAGTGTTTGTCGATGGAAAGTGGCCTGAACCAATCCACTTCGTCACTTCCTGTTACTTTAATATTATCTTTCCATCTTTATCAAAACTTCCCTTGATCTCTTTTCTTCAGATTTCCTTGCTAAGATTCTGTATGTCTTAGTGAGCTTCTTCATGTTTGAAATGTGCCATGTCCTAATGATGTTTAGTGAACAATAAAAAAAACGTAGTTCTTCATTTTGTAAGTTTATCAATTTTCTTGGTACTTCTACTCTTTCTTACGTCTCTCTCTTCCACCGCTTTCTTTATATCGACTTCAGTCCGTATTCTCCAAAGTGAGATCAAGTTTCAAATCAATACAGATACTGTAGTGCTTCTAACTTTTTCTCAGGACATGGCCGGGTCAAATATTCTGACTGAAGTTTTTTCGCCGCTTTGAAAAATCCCTCCAGACGAGAGCTAATATTCTGCTTTGAAGTAGGCCACGACCAATTCCTCCACAGGTCTTTACATCTCATCGATGATTATTATTCCTCCATGCATTTCGGCGCTGAACAATGTCTGCAGTCGATACAGCATCGTTGCATGGCCTACTGATTTATTCATTACCTATCACCATGTAAATTTACTCTGAGACTGTCCGGATTATTCTTATTGTGTATTTATGATGGGTATTGTGCGCTAAGGAATGTGGGCATTCTGTTACTGACTTGAGGATTCAATATGGATCATGCTGGTGTTCAGTAGAGTTATTTTATCGCGTCATGTTGGTTGACATGACGTGTACAGTTCTTTTTCCTCTTTGATAATCATTTTTGTTTATTGCATTGGTGAATAGGTAGGAGTGTGTGCTCAGGATTGAATTTCGGGAATAAAGTACCTAGTGGCATACAGAAACGTTTCATTAAGTAATTGAATTGTCATTGATAAATAGTACTAGTGTATTTATGCGGTACTTTTTCATTATTATTAATAATTGTGCAAAAATATATTGCGGTTTCACTTAATTTTCGCCACGACATGTTTCGACTTAATGTAGTCATCATCAGGTATATTTAAAATTGCTTGAACTTGAGAAATTGGCTCCATTGTTTGATCAATATGTTAATAAGCAGCTTTGCTTGGAAATAGTCAAAAATGTTAAAAATGAAAATTAACACTCTTACAGTAATGTCTGATGTATCATACGTGTTGGTACAACTTCTTTTTTACTTGGGCAAAATTGCGTTTTAAGGTGTCATATTTGATATGAGTTTTAGGTGATGTATGTCGTTTTTACACTAGTATTACCACTGGGGTATTTTTTAATTGTGTCAGATATTTGTGTGTATAGGTTCAAAATACACTTGCATGTCTTTGTGAATACGTATTACGTTAACTCAGATAATGTTATTATACACTTAATGATATATTTCTGTTTCGAATGAGTAAGAAACAAGTAATTTACATCCACAGCGGGATGCTTACGTAGTCCTGTAATATGGTATAACTGTGAGCCTTCAGTTTGTGCTATCAGTGATTTAAAATCGGTGCCAAGTATAAACGTAGTTATTTCGTAGTAAGAAACTTTTTCGACGAGAGGATGAAATAGACGGATAGCAAGTAATTGATATTTTCTTCCTGAAAGGATTTGCATTCCATATTCTTTTATTTTTATTTGAATGTTGTAATAAGGAATTTTTGTGCTTAGTCTGTCTTGAAGGACATATTTCCTGTAGTCGAGCGAGATTTTATCTGATTCTGGTCCCTTCGTTGCAGTACCGTGCCGGGTTATCCGAGCAGACGTTGATTGATGTGAGGTATCTGTTTGACTAGAACGGACTGCTAGGATCTTGGTCAGGTGTAGATAATACTTCGTGAGTTACAGATTACAATATACATACGCTTTGTGGGTTGTAGGATTTACGAATTTGACATATAAATTGGATATATTGAAGCTGTAATTGGATCGAGATTATTAGTCATTTCGATGAGGACCTTAATAAATCGTGTGACAAGAACGTAGTAGAAATGAGCTGTCTTATACCAACTGGAATGTAGAATGATTCAGTTGATGAATTGGCTAGTAATTTCTATTATAAATATGTAAAACCACTTCCTGTTATCGATTCTGTGTACAGCATGCGCAAGTCTGTATAGTCAATACGTTATTTATGACCTTAGATTAAAGGAAAATATTAAATTTACAACAACAAAAAAAGTTTAAACGTGTGAATGGGAGAGATGGTTGTGATAACATTTCTCATTGTGTATGTACGTAGTGTACGCTTTGTACACCGGTTAACAATCGTCGCTGAGATCTGCTCTTTTTACACTGTATAGTATCCTATTTCCGTCACGCTTGACTGTACAAGTGCACGGTAAGAAAGGAGATTTCATATTGGTTGGCGCTTTCAAGGTAGTTTTGAGTTTTCCCAGCCATTGTTTTAATTCTACGTTAGTTGAGTAAAGTTACCTACCAGTCTCGTTTCCACAGTCGTGAAGCCCCGTGTTTACTAGGAATGTTCAAGGTTGTTAGTAGCCATCGTGAGTATATACACGGTTTGTTAGACACTTCCTCACGTGTGACTGAAAATGACGGAGCAATGCCTCCATTTAGGAGTAAGAGATTTAACGCTGTCGGTGGACATTCGCTTATCAGTTGGTTGGTTTACTGGCTCTAAATTTTTGATGAGTTGAACTTTCCGGTTTGCCCCGTGCGTTCAGGGAATCGATTCATAAATGCTACAACGGAATAAAAAGCACACCAATCCTGAACTTGCAGCACTTAAAAAGAGAACGCCCTGAAGATGACCATTTAATGTCGAAACATGTAGTGGATCTTAATAAACGTTGAGACTATGATATAAATATTTTGTGTAAATGTACTGTTTACCTGACTGTCAACACGTAACAGGACGCGTCCCTTAAAATCCCGTAAAACTTTAGGGCTCTGTTTCTTATATCTGTTAGCTATCCAGTGAAGCATCAACCAATATATCTTGCTTTCCAGTGCTGCAGTCATAATCCTAGTCTGTTTGCCACTTCCATATATTTATCACAAGTTGCTTAGATTATTTCTGCAATTGATTTCAAAACTTTCGTTCTCCGTCCATATGGCTTCGGCGCTGTTTTCTGGAACATATTTGGGAAGTAAATCAATGGGAAATAACAGGTCTGGAAAATATGTAGAAAACTATGTATAATCTAAAGAATGTAACTCTCGTTGAGTGTTTATGGAGGAACGGTGATATATGTTGGTCGTTATGTTCTTATGTAGAACAGGTATTGACGAGTGGTAAAAGAAGAATACTTTTTAGTGTGAATTTTTTGTTTTATTGTATTGTTCTGTGTAGATTAGGCGATTGTAAACGGTGCTTCATTGTCCTGACACTATTAGTACGGCCCATTTTAATTAATTAATAATATAATTATATTTATGTAGAAACTTATACACGTACGTGTAAATTTAAGATAGGACGGAACGTCGCTAAAATTTTATTTAGAATAAGAATCTTCTGTAACCTAAAACATTTCATGAATTAACAGTCGTCTTCTGTATTTTTTATAAATTGCGGAAAGGAATTTGGCGACAACGTTTCGTAAATAAAATGTTTCGTCAATAGTTAAAATATGAATTCGCAACATGGGCATATGATAATCTCGAGAGGAGGGGAATTTGTGCGTAAATTACCTTAGATTATGAGGCGGATGAAGAATTAAGTAACTGTTGGTTTGTCCTGATTCCTCCAAGATTGATTTTGTTCATTCTTGTGTAATATGACGCCATCTAACAGGACGCTGGATGCTGTAGACCGTCCCATCAGTCTGTCGGTGGCGTCGAGTGGAAGGTACGGTTTACGGCAAGTGAAATGACGTCATTAACGATTTTCATCCTGTAACTATTGCTACTATTACAGAGCGCCACTTTTACTGTGCCGAGTTTCGATGTGGCATTTCGTTCATCATCTCATACCTCATCTTCGTTCTGTCTGGAACAGAAATTCAGAATTTGAGAAGGGGGTGGGGGGGGGGTGTGGTGAGTAAAAAATCGAAACTCCCTACGACGAACTCATCCAGGATTATGGGTTTGGTTTGTCCATACCAGAGAAGAGTTGAGACTCGATGCTGCGTGGTTTGGATGTCGAAATTTAAATTAAATTATAATCTGAGTGAGGATTCATGCGTACGGGAAATAATATAGCCGATACTTGTATGAGAATGTTTGAAATATCGCATTTGATACAAGGTGTCCTGGAATTTGTAAGTTATTGGTCGTGGCTGGAATACTTCTGTCTTTCTGGAGGTGCTCGGATTGAATCTCGGTAGGGACAGAGACAGTCTTGACTAATATGTCTTTGTTTCTTAATTGACTCCAGGGGGGTGTCGAATTGCTTCGAAATGGATCACGACCGTTTCTTACGAATAATCTAAAATTCACTTATCATTTTCCGTCCTGCGATTTGTGTGTGTCTATCTTTCATACCGAATATCGGATGGCGCAACTGACCATTTTTACGTCGATTTAAGCGATACTAAAATATATACTTTGACTGAGAATCCATATTTCGACTTTACAACGAGAATGCTACAGTGTAACCTTTATACTATAGATGCTGCTGCTGCTGCTTACATTTCATTTTAAAGCACAGGACTATATTTACAAGTCACTGATTTTTTTCTGGAAAAAATACAAACTAAATTACGAGATATGTCCCGGACTATTCTCTTTGAAAGTAATCTGAGGATTTTCAAAACCAGTGAATGAATTTAATTTATATGAACGCTTTTGTGAAGCTCACTTGTATGTATAGGGAATTAACTGTTAGCGAAACAAAGGCAGCTGCTACCTTCCATCTGGATTCTTGTATAGTTAGAAGCATTGAAATGCTTTGATTAATTTGTTTGCCATTTTAAGTACGTCAGGGGTCAGGTTCATAGACTGTAAATCTAACGGCAGTACTACAATTGTTACTGAAAGTAATTCGGTAGTACTACTAATATCAATGCAACTTCGTGTCATCTTCTTACAAACTTGAATTTAATCATTTAAGAGTAAAGAAAGGAAAGCTGAGATTTAAGGCTATTTGTACTTCAGAATCAGACAATCGAAAGGTACTTGTGTAAGAGAGTAATCACTGTAAGAAAAATTAATTGGTACAGATTCCTGGAAAATATGTAATAAATAAATATGTATATAATATAAATCGTAAGTCTTTTCCCTTAGTGTTCCGTAAGACAGCATAACAATTTTGCATACAAACGTGGTGATTGTATTTTAAATTTAAAATATTCTAACACTTCTAACCTCATAAACGTTGTTTCTCTGAAAGGAAGTGTCTGAGTTTGTTCTGTTTTGTAGCTATCTCTCTTGAGACTTCATTCCGTAATGTAACATGAATGATCAATTTAGGATATAACGTGATGCAAACCTTGATTTATACTAATAGAATCGCTACCAATGCAATAATATAACGAGAACACTTCACTATTATTGTAAAATGACTGCCAGTACTGGCTATAAAGCGAGAGGCAAGGAATGCACACTAATTTTTGTTGGGGAAACCTCTTCGAAAGCTGCTAGTTGGAAGGTCACACAGGAGCTGATAGGACAACGTTAAGATCGATCTTAGGCGATCTCTGAGTTGGATGAACGTAGCTCAGGTTCGTGTCCAGCGGTTGGCTTTTGTGATAGCGTTGTTGAAACTCCAGCCTTCTCTGTCACAACGTCAAGTTACTTAGATAGTTAATTAGGTATTTATTAATAGTTACCACTTTATTACAATAACAACGCTGTAATGTAGGTGGGCGAGAAGACGATCGACTGTAACTCATAACCCGAATCGCTTTATTCGTTGTCTCAATTGTAACACCTTGACATAAGCCAGATTAACGTAGTTGAATATTTTTCTGACAAAGCATTGTTGTCAATTATTAATCATAACGTGTACGTCGGAGATTAAGTATGACTGTGATAAAATTATTTTTTTGGCAATTTGAAATGCCAACGAGTGATGCTTGTAATCAAATAAGCGAAGATGTCACGCATGGTAACTCTCACTTTGGACGTAATTCCATATAAAACTTGATTGGATTCATTATCGTAGATTTTACCTCCAGAATATGAGTGACGTAGTTTTACGTTTAATGCGTAGGCTTTGGATTCAATATCCGGCCGAAACAGTTGGAAAACTTTCGTCGGATTTTAGCTGTTTCCCCTGCGAATCCACGTTTCTCAGTAAAAGTCGGGCAATATTATGAATATCAATGGCATTGGTTACCATCAATAGTTGATATAATACTAAGAATTAACTATAGTTTTGTCAGGTAATAAAAGCCAGAAGTGAAGATACTTAAGAGACGTAGTCATAAATGGGAGTATAATATTAAAATTAATTTTAAAGAACTTGGATATGACTGTGGGTTCTTTTGAACGCTGAAATTAAATTTCGTGTTTGTAAAAGGCGGAGAATTTCGTCACTAACTAAAATGACTATTAGCTTTTTAAGAAGGTCCTTGTTCTGTGTAATTTCATCAGATGATTGTTGGTATGACAAATTCAGGCAGCAAACATTACGTTCTCCTTGTTATTTCGTGATGCTGTAAAATGTAACGTTAATAATTCTGATCCGGTGTTGCATTTAGCTACAGAGAGACGCAAGGTTCATAAATCATGTTTCATTTCAACCAATGAGGATAAATGCGTATCGGGAAGAGACGCATACGAGGTGCTACCCAAAAGTTCGGGGAATTTGAATTCCACGCGCGAACCGGTTGTGGAATGGCCTGCCGCCACTAAATGGGGCGAGCAGTACCCTTTGTGAATTAGTGTTGTAGGAACCCACCGCATGCTTGTGGAAGCATTTGGCGAGAATGCAATGAGTCAAAGTAACACTTTTTTGTGGTACAAACGCTTTAAGGATCGACGAACGCCTGTCGACGACGATGAGCGTTCAGGACGACCATCGACAAGCACAACACCGGAAAACATCGCGAATTTGTCCCCCCTTGTCAAATTGTCAACGGGGGGAAGTATTTTTGTGAAGTTTTGAAGCGGCTACGGGAGAGCATTAGGGGCAAACGTCCGGAGAAGTGGGACAACAACAGCTGAGTTCTCCACCACGACAAAGCGCCCGCCCACACATCGCTCGTTGTTCGGCAGTTTTTGGCTTCCAGTGATTCCCCACCCACCCTGTTCGCCTGACCTCGCCCCCTGGGACGTTTTCCTGTTCCCCAAAATGAAATTTCGATTGAAAGGTCGTCGTTTTGACACATTTGAGGAGATCCAGGCAGAATCGCAGGAGGTGCTTAAAACACTCACATTTGAAGACTTCCAGGGATGCATGGAATCATAGAAAAAACGCTGGGATCGCTGTATCCATGCCCAAGGGGACTACTTCGAAGGAGACGGCGGAAACTAGGAGTTACGATAAGCAATTTTTTTATGGGCAAATTCCCTGAACTTTTGAGTAGCACCTCGTATATTAAAGTAAACGCAGAGACGAACTGGTATGTTGAAAATGGTCGTGTTTACGCTAGTATCATCCTATTCTCAGAGTGACGGGATGTTTTTAACGCGCTATCAGAGCGCCAATATTGACTTGGTGATAATGTTGCTTTGTGTGCACGTAAAACCATTACCACACTAGGAATTTAAGACTTCAACTCAGGGGTGACAAGACTGCTGTCTCCTGAGGTATTATGACTGATTCTGTGACCAAAAATATTCCTGTTTATGTGTGAATACATGAACATGTGACTGAACCGAAATCTTACGTTTAAATCCGAACACAACGTGTGTAACAGATAAATATGCCAGTAACATGAAGAGATACAGACGCAACTTGATTTAATGTTCTCACGGCGACAAGTATGAGGATGGCTGTCTTATGGGTTGTTGCGCCGTGTAATTTGGTTTAAATTTATCGACGTTTCAGAGATATTTGCTGCTTCCACTATCAGAACGACGAGCACTTTATGTTTCCATGAAAATTTGTGTTGAGAGGTAAGGCCAGTTCTTCCGTATAACACATGATATTCCATAACGCCTGCGTTATATTCGCCCACATTCGCTTTGTTTAAATGACCGTGAAACTTAGATTTGAACAGCAAATTTAATGTAGAAATTCATCAATATTTTTCGGTAATTTATGTATTTTAATTCAAGTAAATTGTTTAAATGTATTACTGAAATCGGGAAGAATTACATATTAAGGGACGTGAGGGACAGTATTAGATATAAATAATGCCCACGAAATTGCAACCTTTTGTATTGTCTGCTACTGTGACAGTAGTGGAATTATTGGGAGAACGTTACTTTCAAAATGCAGGAATATCTCCGCCCTACATTCACAGGGAAGTTGCGATCTAGCGATTAGCATTCCTGGTTCGTGTCCATGTGTTCCTGCCTTCAAATATCGGCCTGTGACCTATCCCAACTGGTTTGTAGTTTTTGCTGTCTCCCCAGACAGGGTTATATCGCAAAATTAGGCCACAACCACTAATTATTACACCTTTCCCACCCTATAATTTTACACTAGTAGATAGCTTCTATACGTAAACTGTAAATAAAAATCGAAGGTCATATTTGATGCTAGTCGTGCTGTTATATTAAGTAATGCCTGGTTCCCTCCAGTGGCATCCCTTGTTTAGCTGTGCCCCTTATCAGGCACGCTTGTGAGTTATTTGGGTGTGTAGGACGTTACCCTGAACCTACTTAAGTTAACAGATAATGCAGTTTCTAAGAATGTGTATTTGGAAAGAGATGTGTCATAACTCGACAGGTGAGCTGTCATTATTTTTGAGAAGCTCGAGTATCAGACTTTGCTGATAGTGAAATTTTAGAAGTCGTTCAAGGTGTTATATATATTTATATATATGTCATATTTATGTCGTCATGGATGCTCTAAATTTAGCACTTAATAGTCCTGGAACGGTTGTCCAAAAACCATAAGCATTGCTCAAGAAATGTGAGGACCATGCATGTTTTTATAAAATACGTCTTGTAAATAAGTGTCACTTAAATAAATCGTAATGCTTACGGAATTGGCAGATAGCTGTATTAATAAAGGCGAATTATTTATTTTGACTTCTTTACCTAGTATGAAAATATATCCGTCACATAACTGAGTGTTGGAATTGTAGACTTCAAGTCTTTGTCCCTGTTATACCGAATGACACCCAGAGTTCTGTCAGGATTAGCATAATAGACTGGACATAGCTTTACACGAGGAGACTTCTGTAGTCGAAAGATTAATGTATCAGAGAATAACAGTTTCTTTCGCTGGACAAGAATTGACGGTACGGAGTTGTGAAAGTGTGTCCAGATTGCTCGTCCCGCAGTGACTCGGGGTGACTAATGTCAGTGTGTACGGTCGATCTGACGACACTGCAGCTAACCTTTCGAATCCGTGCGCTCTTTGGGCTCTAGTTCGCGAAACCGTCCACATCTACGGAAGAACACGAGCTCCATTAGTGTCCACGAACCTTAAGCTCCATATTCTACAAGGTAAATGTTGTTTTGGATTGAGTTACGGAAGGATTTTCCTCAGTAGCAACTTGTCTCTAAATTCGTTACGTAAATATCTACATATTTTCAACTGCATGCAGAATAGTGTAGCAGGTTACTGGTATACAGTGATAGTAATGTAGAATATAGCCTTTTTAATATTGTAGCTCTTAGGGTGTGTTGAGAATCTCCGAGTATTTATGTCAGGATCACCGGTCTCCAGGCCGATGTAAGATCTCGCGATCTCCCGAATAAGAGGCATGGATAATCATTATATAATGGCGGCCATAATTATTATTGTCTCGTTTACGTGTAAATAATGTGGTTTTTTAGTAGGCGAGTCCTATACAAAATGGCGACTGTCCTAAAAAGAGCAGCTGCTAATTACTGAATGAACAATGTAACTACATTTTCGTTCGTGTAATCCATGCTCTAGCAGGCGACGGACCGAAGAGGAGGAATCCATGCCCGTTAGCAGGAGGGTCTTTTTCGAAAACCCTCTGCTCGTTTTTGTTATTTTTTTAGCGTGAGTATTACTGTTCGTCTGTTCAACATTCATGCAGAGCCTGTGAAATTAATTTGAATTGCTAGTTTGATTAATTTATTGGATTCGTCTCTATTGGTTAATAGTATCCACGAGTTTGTACACATATTTTATTCAGAATAGCCTATGTTATAATTGAAAACTGTAGACAGCAGAGTCGCTGCTTAATTCCCATGGCCGCTTGAATTGTCAAGAATTCTTTGTATTTTATTGAACACTAAGGGCCATTACTGTATCTACAAGAGATGTCAGATTATATACTGGACCAGTTTACTATATATAGTCCATGCCTAAAAATGCTACTTATTTAAGGTCTATTTTAATATTATTGTCTCATCTACAGAATGCGTTATAAGTAGTTTTAACGTGGTGATCTTAAACTGCCTTTGTAATAAAGTCATTTGAAAACAAGTGAGTGAGGTCAAAAGTAAATGCTATAATTATAAAAGGAGTGCGTTTTGGGAAGAATTTGTAGCGCGTTATCTGCCTTAAAACGTTTCCATCTGCGTAGAGAGTGTTGCCAATTGTGAAATAATAATTATACAGTTGTATAATATATTTATGTATGGATACAGATTTTCAGTACGTCTGATTTATACCGTATATCGTCAGAATTTGTCATTGTCGATAAATTTATAATTTTCAAATATATTTCATTTGACTGTTACGCAGGTCTTTATGAATCTCAAATCGTAGTTGACGTGCTGGTTTTAGTGGTTTATCAGTTACGATTAACGATCCGAAATCGAAGTATATAGAGTCATTTTGCGCCTTCATACGAGGTGCGATCGGAAAGTTTCAAGACTGTGTCAATAGAGGGCGAACCGGATGTAGTACTTCTGCTGCTAGGGGGTGCGGCCTACATTCATAGTGAATCAGTGTGCCAGCCGGCATAATCGAATTAGCATTTGTTTCTTAGTTACGGGCGTTTTGGTAGTGCATTACACCGACCCTCCTGCGATTTCGGAATGGCGTGTGCATCAAATTTTGCCAAAGACTCGCCAAAACGGCTACGGAAACCTATGAAATGCTAAAGCAAGCATTTGGGGAGTCCGCAATGGGTAGTTCACAAACTTTTATGTGGCATTCATGTTTTAAAAATGGCCGAACCTCTGTCCATGATGACGAGCGTTCTGGACGACCATCTTCGAGCACAACGCCCGAAAATGTTACGAAGATTCGGCAGGCCATTCACGAAGATCGACGTCGTACCATCAACGACTTGTGCGACATTGCTGGGATAGGCTATGGGACCTGTCAGCTAATTCTAAAGGAAGAACTCCACATGCGACGCATCAAGACAACGCGCCAGCGCACACCGCCCTCAAAGTTCGGCAGTTTTTGGCCTCAAACACCATGGCCGTCATCCCGCACCCTCCTTATTCACCGGATTTAGCTCCGTGTGACTTCTTCCTCTTCCCAAAGATGAAAATTCAGCTAAAGGGAAGGAGATTTGAGACGATAGAAGAGATTCAGGCAGAATCGCAGATGGTGCTTGACAGGCTGACAAAGAAAGATTTTCAGGGATGCTTCCAGGCTTGGCAGCGGCGCTGGGATCGTTGTGTTCACTCCCAGGGGAACTACTTCGAGGGTGATGGATGAATTTAATACCTGAGACAAGTGTACGGGTTTTTATAGGCGCAGTCTTGAAACTTTCCGATCGCACCTTGTATTGTTACTCTACAATTTAGAGAAAGGCGACCTTAAGTTGCGTGTGTTCCAAAAGTATGTCATTACACATATCTTCAGTTTACGTAAGAAACTCGTGCATTCGACGCTTTGAAATGGTATTTTACCGAATTAAAAAAAAAGTACGAACGTTGTGCGAACTTTATTGTCGCATCCATTGTTATTAAAATCCACAATTTGTTTCAAATTTGAGAAATGGATTGGAAAGCTTGCCTGCAGTATAAATCTAGACCCATCTTGCTCTGTATAAGGAAGACGGGTTAAAACGTTGTCAGATTATTAAAATTATGTCTTCTTCAGACGCCATTACTGACCATGATTGTTCACGAATAGTATGAATATAGCAGGACAATCAAATCGAAAAGAAAGCAATAGCATGGATACATAACCACACTTTTTCTTATGCCATACAAATCTTACGTGATATTATACATCCTTCGAAGTAATTTGCTGCATTAAAGTCAAGTTTTCAGCCTTAGATACATTTCTTAAGGTGTAATTGACACATTTACGGCTGCAAAGTAACTAAAATGTGTTTAAAGCGGAGGAGGGTGAATTGGAAGAGGATGTGAAAATCGTAAAATGAGACGGGATGTGCTACTGAGCTTTTATGGCACGTCTCGTAGCATAGGGTACAGGGATTGTTAATGTAAAACCTAGCAATACAACCGTCTTATTTTATCTCCATGGAGACTTTCTGACGCCCATTTTGAGATTGAAATGCGAGATACACAACACGGTAATGGTTCTTTTAAACAGAGGCTGTTCTAACCTTCTTCGATGCCAATTTTATTTTATTTTATTTTATTTTATTTTATTTTATTTTATTTTATTTTATTTTATTTCAATCACAGTTTGAATAGAGCTTTGTAATTGTGGTCTTCTGTGATATAAAATTCGTTAAGGAAGAGAACATTTTGGGAAAGGAAATTAAACTATGGCGAATCTGAAACAAACGTTATTTATATTCTCTGCTCAAAATTATCTCTCCGATAACCATAGTAAATATTGTACTAGAGCTTTGAATGCAAATATATTAGATACAGAACTAATTGTTTCTGTTTGTTTGCGTATTAAAAGGACACATGCATGCATGTATGTATTGGCTAAAAATTATTGTTGTTACAGTAATTTTTCTTGAAGTGTATGGAAGTTCAGTTGTACTGTTGGCAGGATAGTATTTTCCCACGAAGAAAAAATGACTGCGAATTATTTTTTTGTCAGACTGTTTATTATAACCGTAAATAATTCGTAACACTAGATAGCACATACCGCAAACAAAGTGATTTGTTCTCTTCTCAGACTGAATGGATTTACAAGTCTGCTATTTGTTGTTGGAGTGAAATTTGTAGTATGCGGATTTGACATGTAGGGAATTATTAATTCTGGTAGAACAAATAACGAGTCGCCTGCTGACGACTAACTAAAATCAACTCGGATTAAAATGCTTTTAGTTCATCTGATATTTATCATGAAGTTGTGCTTTATAGTTGATCTACCATTTTCCATGTAATTAATTATAATTAAACTGGTATGTTCATTATGCATGCTCGATACATTGACGTTTTATGCTGTCATAACCCTTTCCATGTTTCGCGCTAACCTCGGTCTTACACCGGATTTTTCCCCTTATGTTTAACATGGTTTTATCTTCCTCAGCTGAATGTCGCGAGCGCTTCCTTTAACCAATGTATCAGAGGATTCCAGAACGCCATAACAAACTTAAATCTCACTTGCGATATGGTAACTGGATATAATTCATGTCCTTACCCACTAGTTGTGAGTGTTTATTTTAATGTTATTTGTAATGGAGTATACTTAATTCGATTTTATTTAATTAACCCGTGTGTTGTGGAGGGATTTACTACTGAAATTTTGCAGGATAATTTTAAGGGTTACACACGATTTCACTACCTAGTAATGAAGCCTTTATACTGGACACTGTTTTATGTCTGTTCAGACATGTTATGGAACTGTTACGAATTATTTGTTGTTCTAGAGTTGTGGATGACGTATTAAAACTTTTATTGTGGTAGGATTTCATACGATCATGATCGAGTACAGATCTCTGATTTATCGAATGCGTGCAGTGGTTAATAAATGTGTTAATCATTTCTGCTAAATCTGTAGTTAATACTGAGTGTGTGAATACCGTTCCGATATATAATAGACTAATGCTACTGACGAAGACTAATGTAAAGGTTTTAAATTATTTATCCTCCATCACGGAAACATTACGTAGAAAAAGTGGATAAATCTTCCTTCTATTTCATTAATAAGTATGAAGTGTGTTGAAATTACATTATCGGAATTTAATATGAATATATTTTCGTATCTCGTCCCTTCTTTTTCTCATACTCTTCATCAAGCAAAATGTGTATATATTGTCATCCGTCCGTGGAAATCGTATAATATACATCCTGCCTGCCCCTCGTACGGAAAGTATCCTAGCAACCGTCCCCGTAATCTTGTAATAAGCCAGCAGAACGGACGCATTCTGCACCCCACGTATTTGTATCACACGGAGATATCCACAGTTACAACTACCAATATTTAGCGAATGAGTCAGCTGTGATCACTGATCGGAAACGTAACGAAGCTGACCCCAATATGCCACAAAGAGAAGCTTACAAGAGTGTATTACAGTTTCATCCACTTTTTATAACTTGTAGTCATATACCGTGAATGCTGGATAGTTACGTGTAGTGTAGCATTTCTATGCGAGTGTTTTTCGACTCACAGTCTGTTTATAGTGTAGAGGGACTGTTAAAATAACTTGTCGTTGGCAACTTACTAATAGGGTTAGGAAAAAGGAACAGTATTGTAAGATTTGAGGTTTTCACAGCGGTGAGTATGAAGATTTCTGTCTTCTGGGTTGTGATGACGGAGGCAGTATGATCTCTGAAACGTTGTTAAACATCGACCAGACTACACAGCGCAACAACCCAGAAGACTCAATATTCCTTACAAACCCTAAAAATTATTAATTTCCATGTACTTTTTATTTATCGATAATAGTAAAAAATACAAATATTCCACTCACTAGGAAAAATATATATAAAAATATACATTGTATAAGCCTAACTTCAGGAATATTTTTGTATAAAGTCTTATCGACATGCAGGGATCCTGTTAAAATTGACGATTATATGGAATTAACGTCTTATAAATTGTCTCGTCATTGACGTATTCGTCGGTTAGGAGGATATTGGATTGCAGAGAGCAGGTTAGTTGTGTTTGACTTGTATGCAGGAAGTCCTGGGTTGCGTTTACGTAGCTGAATTTATTTGGCATTTTCCATAGTCCGTTTAACGATCCCTGAGACAGTGTATTCGAACAGGTTACTACCAGTTGCCCCATCTCTTCATACTCCGTCGTTACTTGAGTGGAATAGCTCAGTCCGTGTTCGTCACTTGAGTAGGAGACAAAGGTTCGTCTTCATGGAGAATTACAGTTTTCCAATATTCATTGGTTTAGGTTTCGATAGTGATGACGAAAAGATTAAGTATTATAAAATGAATGGTAGCAGACATTGCTTTAATGTAGTATTTTTTTCGTTTCGTGAATATAATTTTGATTTGTCATTAATGTTCCCAGATATATCGCTATGTTTTATTCTACTCAGTAATATGAAATTGTATTGATACATAATAGAACTCTAACACGTTTTCGAATGTCGTTGTTTCGGTACGATTGGTGTATGGAGTCGTAACTTTTTTTTAGTCGTAGTGTTCGGCCTACAAAAGCAATCTTTCCGTTGTTCACCACGGACCCAAAACAAACTCGGCATAGACAAATAATCTAGCAATCAATCTTACCAACTGCCATCAATTCATCATTCTATGTATCACCGACTGACACGCGCCTAGAAGCAAAAGTACCGTCTCATCAAATTAAGAACAAAAATAAGTTTCAGTTCTAAAGATACTAATCCCGTTTCCCAGTGACGTGTGCATTTTGATTCACCACTTCAGGGTCTGCGATATTTGTTGTAAGATATTTCCTGAATGTCTCTGAATTTCATTATATCGTCATGTGTGATCACGTAGGTTGTATGCGTTCTTGTATACGTCGTTTGTGAAAATTGCAGCTATCATTGTGTACACATCATGGACCTTCAATATGAGACAATTATGGCTATATAAGATTTTTATGATGTGGTCATTTGACGTGCAGTATTCCCCCTCCCGACCTTCGTATCCCTCAAGTTTTTTTATATGTGAGCAAGGTCTATTTTGCGAGATGGGATAGGCCATTTTCTTTCTGCTGTATTTATATGATGACATTTTCGTCCCCAGCAAGCGACCTTTTTCCCGTGTTTCCGATGACCCATCTCGTTCGTACTTCTTGCGAGGGGAAAGGGAGATAGGGGGATCAGAGAAATGAGAGTGAAAGGAGGGTGGGAAAAAAACAATTCATAAAATTCTCGAGAGACGAGAATTACCAAATGTTGCGTGTTCTGTTCCCATGTAAATCTCTTTGCTTCCTTTGTGTTATGCTAACGAGGTAATTTAACTGAATCTTTGATCTTGCATGAAATCGGATAAGCAGAACTGTTCACAGATGCCACAGTCTTGATTTATTACGACGCTTTATCAAGTATAAGTTACATTTTAGTAACGAATTAGATGAGGGAATGATTATTTATTGGTGGACATCTAGAGGTCTGGGGAAAGCGGTCGTTGCTTGTTATCAGCTATTACCCAGAGAATTTTAATTTAAACTTTAAATATAACATTATTTTTTATGAAAGATTAAGAAAAGCAAACAAACTTTGAATGCATAACATAGCATGTTTCTTTGCATATAATATAACGCAAGCTAAATTAAGAAAAGCTACACTGAGATTTCGATATTAAATTTATCTACAGCCATGATAACAATCGAGTTGTTGCCGTGGATGACAAAAGTATCGAGGTAGCTTTAAGATATTGACATGTCTAAAATGCACAGAGCTGGAGAAATGTGTGCTTAATATTTCAGGAGACTGTCAGCATAGTGGGTTATATGTGCCTTTGGTCACCGTGATCTCCAGACTTCTTTCTGTGGGAATTTTTCAAAGAAAACGTATGTTTGAATATTCTGCGAAGCTTGAAGGAACTGAAACAAAATCTTGCACAGACAATTGCCAACTTTGACTCGGAAATTCCCACGAAATAGAAAGAAACACGCTAAAGAAGGTGGTTGCTTGTCTTTAATGACGTCTTAAACGTTTACATCTGCTGTAAAGCTATTCTCTAAGTTCTTTCTATAAAAATAAGAATTAGAAATCTGCCAGTTTGTCTCCGTATATTGATTTCACCGAAGCTTTCAAATATTGTTGTAGGTAAGGTTGCGTTTTAAATGGAACTTCCTGTACTGGGGTGGAGGGGAATTCTAAGTTATTTTGTGTTTTATGTGGAGTTAATGCAGACATTGGGTTATAGTATACACTACAGAAAGTTATTAAAGCTTATCGCTAATATTAATCACGGTTAAGGACCTGTAATGGCCCATAAGAGATTTGGCAGCAAGGAGGAACTCGGATGTTACATACAAACCGCTAACCCGGTATGTATGTTATGTTGGAAGTTAAGCTGCATTAGAAATCTCTGCACCTAATGCACTGTGAAACTGGGAATATACAGAAAGGTAGCTTGGTGCTTTTACATGTGTCCTACCTAAATGAAATTCTTACCTATCCTGAATTTCGGGTTTCGGGAACATGTTTAGAATTTGGGTATTAGGAAAGCATGAATCTCGTATAGTTCGGTCAAATTAACGTTAGGCTGCGATAACTTAAGATATATAAAGAGTGGCTGTGGGAATTATATTCTTAACGAGTCATGCAGTGTACGTGGCGTAGGAGGCGGTGATGGGTTGAGGATACAGCAAGTATTTAAGAGTTTGGTGGGGAAATCTTTTGAAACACCACGAAGGAAATTGTAAGGAGAACAGTTTTTAGATGAAGATGAGTTTAAGTGAATTACCGTCAGGTCCACTGGTGGTATTAACGGGATTTAACCTCTGGGATTTGCTATTATACGAGGCGCGTCCTCAAAGTAAGTTTCCCTGGGGCCGTTTACAGAAACAAAACACAATTTCATGGAAATATTTATTGCAACAGATACAGCAAGTGTCCAGCTATTTTTCAACATATTCGCCACCGGAATCGAGACATTTGTCATACCGTGGGACCAACTTTTGAATACCTGGGTCGTAGAAGTCTGCCGCCTGGGATTGGAACCACTGTGTGACAACCATCTCCGCCTCTCTGTCATTCTCAAAACGCTGACCGGACAGGAATTTCTTGAGGGGTAGGAAAAGATGGAAATCACTGGGAGCGAGATCCGGGCTGTAGGGTGAATGATTAAACACCTCCCAGCTGAACTCCTGCAGGAGACTTGCTGTCCGTCGAGCCGGGTGCGGCCTAGCGTTATCACTGACCGCACTTCACAGGCGGCGGGAGCTGGAATAAGAACCTCCATCTTCAACAGCTGCAACGATGCTACTGTGAGAACGCGGGAAGTGCCGTTAGTGCATGCGCCATGCTACGTCATTGCTCTATCACGTACGCACAGTCGCTTCGCGCAATATAAGGTTTGCTAGCTGTGGGACGAGTGGGAAACTTACTTTGAGGACGCGCCTCATACCTTAATGTTTTTAGAATTGAAAGCGCAAAAGTTGGCACTGTGTTCTTGGGGAGGAAATTTCCGCATTGGTAACTCAGAACTGTAATATAGTAGGATAATATTAAAGTGGTATTTAAATACATTTAACGTTAAGGAGTGGATTAGATTCAAAGACTCAGGATAGGGTACAATGTTTGGCGGTTTTGGACTAGATATTATACATTCTCGTTTCATAAAGAACGGATATCTTGTTTGAAAACTTTCTAACTTCTCAGAAAGGACTGTGCTTCGTAGAGATACAGAATGAGGCGAGCATGTAGTCTTCTAACAAACACCAAAGCTGATGAACACACAGAGTGGCATAATACATCGGAATTTCTTACATATCGTTACAAAACTGTGACGTGACAGACATATTTCAATTCGGTACAATGCGTTCACTTTAACTTGAAGCTTCGATGACGTCACCGCAAATGTTGCGCTGCGTATGGTTACATGTTTCTAAGCTAAAAACATTTAATACTTACCTGTAGCTCCTAATCACACTTCCACGATCGCATATAACTCTTAATTGTCAGAAGAAGTTCTTCTGTCGCTGTTAGAATCGGTGTCACTGGCCATTCCCCCTTGCCACGTAGCGAACAATGTTTTCTTCGTACCACGCTCTTATTTCACCGCGACTAATCTGATATACGGATCAAATTTGCATCCCTTCTCACGTTGTAAACAACATTATTGTTGCCCATATAAAGAGCAGAAACCATGTTGTAACAGTTTTATGTGAATCACACGCCATGAGCTAGTGAGGCGCCGAACTGTAACCTCCAGATGTCTGGAATTTTTATTACAATCTTTTTATTTAAACCATTGCCAGGTCTGACGTAGTATAATTTAGTTAAATTAAATGTCTCCTGCCGTGTTTCTGATGTAATAAAACGCGGTATATGAAGGGTGTTTAAGAAGAAGAGAGATAGTAAGAGTGAGGTTACAGAATAGAGAGGTAACGAAATGCGGTAGATGGAGAAATGGAGAGAAGGCGTGAAAAGGCGAAAGACAGAAATAAATAAGAAACGCTGGAACAACAAAAGATGAAGTGGTGTGATAGTGTTAGAGTACGGATTAACTGATTTATTAATAAACTGCAGTTTCACAAGAAAGGAAGGAACATTTGACGTGTCATTAACACATATTTTACAGCATTGTTCTACTCTTTTTATTCGTAGATTTGTGTCCTTCTTTTTGCAATAAAAGTAAGCCTCTCACAAAAGCTGGTGTTGTTTGATCGTCCATTTTTCTTGCTGAATCCGGCTGAA
>NW_019059726.1:890915-909379 GCF_000696155.1 Zootermopsis nevadensis
TTCCACGCAATTCTTTTCTGCAGTGACAGACATACAGCAGTAAGCCGGGGATGTTATATTGTGTACAAGAATTATGTAACATGTATATGGAAGTTCTGCAGTCCGTCAACTGTTGCCAGCAAGAAAGAAATACACACAATAGAGATAAAAAATGTAGATCGTTTTTACAGTGAGCGGTAGAGAAATCTGAGCACTCCGCAAGGTGAGAGTGGTTTATGTCACAGTACCTCAGGTCGAATCCCAGGTGGATCTGATTTAAATAAGATTTCCTTTACGAAATGTGAACATGTTTTTTTTTTCCTAGTAGATGTCGTAACAGTGATGAGTGTCATTTTAGTTCTGCGATCTATACTAATTCACATGTAAACAGATGATATAGTTTATCATTACCGATAATATAAACGATTAATTCTGGGTTGTAATATCAGTGTTGATATAGGACACTACTAATGAAGAATTGGATTGAATTTTAGAATCTCACGGCGGCGAGTATGAAGATGGTTGTCTTGTGGGTTGTTGCGTCGTGTTATCCGGTGTTTGTTTACCGACGTTTTAGACGTGCTTGCTGCTTGCATTATCAGGACAGTTGACGGTAAATATCTACAACCCATAATATAGCCATCTTCGCCATGACCTGATAAACATCTTTTGAGTGGTATTCCTTTATGTCAAGTTTTGCAGTGAGTGTTAGCATTAGGAAATCTTTTGTTGCCCTGTTTAACTAGGCTGCCCATTTTTCTCTGTAATGATATATTCTTACATGTATCGAATTTAAATATAGTTTCTTTTTTCTTTCGTATGTATTTTGCTTTTAATTTCGTCTAAGCCGGTGTTTCTCGTAATAATATAAACTTTAATATCTGCAGCTTGAATTTCACTAATTTTGTTGTTGTTTGTTGTGCAATAGAGATAAATATGTGTCAGTTGACATTTTATGTGAAAACATGCATATATTTCGTACATACTGCTTTTGAAGTAAATCAGTGGAAACGGTAAAGCTTAATGTTTCCGGACTCAGTTCGAAGTAGTGAGAACTGCAAATTGCGAATTTGTAACACACAGGAAACAAGTGTTGTTAGAGAACTCTTACTGTACAGGCGAACCCCAACTTACGAACAAGATGTGCTCTTTGAAATGTGTTTGTAAGTTGAATGTTCGTAAGTTGAATTTATTTTTTCTGTAAGATATATTGTTAAATTTGAACTTTTTGCATCGTAAAATTTTCGTAAGCGCGGGGTTCTGTGTTCGTAAATACGAATTGTTGGTTTTTTGAAAGTTCGTAAGTAGAGGATCGCCTGTAATGTGTTATCGGGTTAATATACTTATGAAAGTTGAAGTGTTAATTTGATTTCTCATTTTTACAACGTTGTATGAAAGTTTGTGGGTGGTCATGGCCTGCCAAATATCTTTCGCTACTATTCTTTGAATGTTATTAACATTTTGTACGAGAATTATAATTAGAATGCGCCATGCAGTATAAAGGTTTGATGACTTTCTTCGGAATTGGCAAATAGATTTTGTCGTATGCACCAGTCTGCTTGAATTTACGTCTGTGTGAGAGTGTTTGGGAATAAAACAAGCTTTCGATTTTGGTAAATGTGCTGTGACATTTTCCACCTCAGCAGCACTGTAAACTAAACCTCAGGCCTGATGTATCAGGTTGACTTAAAATTAGTTAGACAGTGTATAAAACGCGTAGTTTGTACTGGCTTAATAATTGTGCCACTGACTTTATATTGATGAGTTAAGCAGTTATTTAGTAAACAGACTTCCAAACTTTACTCTTCTCTAAAAAAAATGAATTATTAATTATATAGACCGATTCTTATTTTCAGAGTAAGGGGCTGAATTATATGGAATTATATATTACAAATATGACACGTATTGATATTTTAAATTTTCCGTTTATTTCAACGATACAATTTCGTAGATACATATATTATCCCGCGTGTTATTTACAAGGACTGATACGCATTCCATAAGTGATACTTTTCACTGTGACGTAAACCATTCTTTAAATATAATCCAGTGGTACTCAGACATCACTTAACTAATAGTTAATGCCTGCCAATCACGGCTTAAACATGAGGATTACAGGGGTGAGGGGTTTATTGTAATGTGAATGTACTGTTGCAATCAGAGACGGGGACAATCCACTCACTACGTATGAAGATATAAATGTGACACGCTGCATTGCATCCATAATCTGTCGGTGCTCAGAGGATGGTGGACTCTGTGAATTTGGGAGTACAAGGATTTGTTTGATGCAGTCGCAGAATATTAAATTCGCAGTTTTGTATCCACTGAGACAAAGTACACTTTCTATATTAACTTTGCTTCTTGATAGTGATCTTCTGGATTCTAACGCAATTTGAATTCGTACGTAGGTACCAACATTTCGAATGTAAATGTTAACGTAAAAGCCCGAATGTTGTTTGATAAAACCTAGGTTTGTTTGGTAAATCCTAGGTTTCACCAACATTCGGGCTTTTACGGTAACATATATGTCGCTCACGAATATATTGGAATCCTGGGAAGTTCACGTCTTCAGATTGTCGTAAATATTAAAAGATCTGAGATGGAATTATAAAAATTATTGTATGAATTAAACCTTCCTTTGAATATCGGTACCTGTTACTTTAAATACTAGTGTGTCTTATCCTTAGGAACAAAACGATAACTGATAAAATATAACTTTATTATTAAGACTTAAAGTATGTGGTGTCTGGCGGTTCAAGCAACGCACGATACTGAAGTCTTGGGGTTCAAATCCTCTTAAGTCTGCGGATACATGTGTGTATGTGCGCGTTTGTTTTTCATACCACAACTTTAGTTTTCTGCTATGATTTCGGAATGCTGACAAGTTGGAGGAAGGGATGTCTAGCAAAGGGTACACTGAGAAACAAAGTCACACCTTGTTAAGTTGTGGGACTAAATAAATGGTACAATGCTGCAATGACCAGGGTACGATTTATCGTCAATATTTTCGTATGTTTTGATATTCCGCTATAGGCCGCAATCACACAGTTGATGCAGTGTCCTCAAGAAACCCAGAGGTAAACAAGTATATTCAGAACGAACATTTTGAGGAGAAATAAGTGGAGAACGTGAAGAACGTTTAGAAGAGATAAATAAACCCACGTATCAAATGCCTTTCCTCTCCTTGAAGTTGCATTGAACAACTTCAGTCTCGAGGGTATTTCGTCATTTGAGTCAGTGTGAAAGTAACTACATATCTGAGCCGAATCTGTAAGAGGAGACCAAGAGGAAGAAAAATAATAAAAGAAAAGTGCAATCAAGAAAAGAGGGGAAGGGAATAAAGTAATGGCAAAGAAAGAAGTTATTCATATTCCACCCCCTCCCCCACACTTAATGGAACCTTGATTGCGTCTTGTCCATGCACATTGGAATAGATCGATGTGCAGACTACGAACTGGATTTGCATTCCTGGCTTCTATATAACGAAGTACCTACAGCTTTACGTGCATACAAAGAGGACCTCATTGCTGCATTGTGCGTATTTTATATCGCAAGTAAATATTCGCTCTGGATAATAATATTGATCTCATTTATTGTTCGCATGGTGGATTTTATAAATCCGTACAACATTCTAGTCAAATCGAAGAGGTCACTTAGTAGATTTAGATCTGTGGTTAGTCAGGAGAATAGTATGAAATTAAAGTGGATGTTATCTGAGTTGTGTGAGGATGTGTGCTTCAGATTACGAAAAGAAATACGCTGGTTGCGCTTGGTATAAATATCCAGTGGAGCTTACTCCGCGCAAACGGACTATAACTGAACCACACTAGCAGCATGTCACAGTCTGACCTGAACAGCAATGTAACTGGATCACCAGCGATGCCAATCATACAATGAAAATATTTTAATATTGTAATCTATATTGTATTTTCTTGTTCATTGCAACTGGGAACCCTGTTTTGACTATGTTAGATGTTGTTGATGTTTTGTATTGCCAAATTTATGTCTAATTACGTTTATATTCTCTATAAATTGTTATGCTTCAGCAAAATGAAAATTGTGGTTTATGATATTATCTTGCTTTGAATGTTGGGATTTGTCATGTTGCCGAGGAATGATTGTGGGTTCATTGTTTTGATGTATTCGTTACTTACTGTGAAGTTTATCTTGCTTGAGGGAAGATGCACTTATTTAATGGAACATTTATATCATTTTGAGAATTCCAGAGGACATTTAAGTGATCTGTGTATTGTTGGAGTGGACAGAAGGTATGGGCTGAGTGGTTTGAATGATATAGAAGGAGACGGGTCGGGTTCCAAATCCTACACGGTTCTTCCATTTGTGTGTGTGTCCCCCCCCCGCCCCATCACTCCTTACTGTTTTCCGCTACGTAATTCGCGTTGCTTTATAGTCTTGATGCAATAGTCTACCAAGAAATATTGCCTGTGGAAATTCTACGTACGTAGGGAGCAAGTTATGGATGTGTTATAATCAGGAAAAAGTGGCTTTTCATAGATAGCTTTGTAGTACGTGGTCATTTATTCATTCCAAAATAGAATTGATTCTACCAGCTTTGGTATGTGCCGCATTTAATAATGATTGGCTTCCAAAACAAATCAGAATGGTATGACTGCAATTGCAAGGTCTTTAAATATGTTAATATGTTACGCACGTAAATAATGTATTTCCATGGTTGAAGTTTTAAGGGAAGTGAATTTAACTTTATCTTCTGACCTCAGGGCTGTTCCAACTTCAGAGTAACATTTTTTTATAATTCTTACTATTTCTTTATAACCCTACAGTTTTCAACTTTTTGGAGTTTTTGTTGTCTTCTATTCTATTATAAACCGACTAAATATTCTTTGTTTACAATTCTTTTTATAACGGACTGAATTATATGTGTGTCCTGCTAAACAAAATTTTTGTTGGTGATTATTTTTAATGATTAAACTTTCCGCTAACGCACATGTCACTCTGAGTAGAAATATTAATTTTTGTTTGATATATCGTTCAATCTTCGTGCGCTCAGTAAAAATTTATTTCATATGACGCATTTTGACAGAGGCATACTACAGGTTATTATCAAACGTGGCATATAGTGTTCGGCACCAATTAGAATTAACAATTTATTAGTTACCAGCTTTTAATTATAATTTGGCGACGAAAACGCAAATGACATATGGTGCTTGTGTGCAATGTGTAGGAGCGCACAACTTGTTTGAAATACTTGCATTGAATGTATGAAGGTTAATTTTAATAACCTATTAAAAATGTGGCACGGAAGAGTCCTTAATAATGTACGCATATTACCTTTTTTTAAGCTGTGAAACATTATAACGGTTTTTTTAAAATCGAATATGTCCGATGTAAATTTGGCTCATCGTAGAAAACATTTCTACATCATGTGAAACGTTCTTATCCAACATGTTACATTTGTTTTATGCAATACTAGGGAACATTATCAGATCAGCCGTAATTATGTAGCTCCTATAGTAAAGTAAATAACCGATTAGTTAGAAGTTTTATTTTACTGCGAAGTCTGAAGAGGAGGATATTCTGTAGTTTACGAAGTTTCGGAAAGGGATTCGTTCATGAATGACGCAACGCACAGTGGAATTCCTCTTTTCCAACCTAACCGCATGAATTAAAATCCTTCTTTAGAGACTGATAGTCTCTTAGCTGGTTAAAATGTTCGCCTCTCTTTAGATCTTTGGAATCCGAAGACACGTTACCATGTTTGCAAGAGTCTGCCATTGGACTCTTGTCATGAGGTAGATTCCACACCCTATTTCATTTAAGATATACTTTAATATTATTTTACATCTATTCCCAGTTCTTCCCGGTAATCTCTTCCCTTCATGATTGCTGCTTCTCTCGTATGCATGCTACTTGCCAGTCCATAGGATATGTTTGATTTGATCTGCCAGATAATATATTGAGGTAGAGTTTGGTGATTATGAAACTTATCACAGACAATAAATGAATATGTCTACATTTGATTAAATTAAGAATAGTGATCAGTAACATTAAGACAACGGCAGAGATTTGAATTATTTCTTGATGTTAAAGATGTGTAATTTTGCATGTAGTTTTCAGAAGTCTGTCTTACTTTGTTCCTATAAACATTACTTCAGAAGTTGTCAAAGGTTGGACGCTGTGGAGTCGGAATTAGGTCTGTCTTTCTACTGCAGAGAAAGGAACTTTATATGTGAAACTTCTTGTAGTTGAAATAGCGAAGTTAGTGTCCTATTACGATACGCCAGCCCCGTCTTGTAGCTGTCACCTCTGGCTGACAGTGTGAGTGGCAGATGACAGGGTTCCTTTGGCTTATGCTAATTGCTCGAATAATCAAGGTAATGCATAGTAACCTACATTTTCATCATCTCTACGACTGAAAGAGCAATGGCTAGTCTAGAGCCACTTGTGATATCGGATAGAATCGTATTCAGTACTGAAAGATGGATAGAACTTATCTGAGGTATGAAAATGTTAAATCTGTTAACTCTCTCTGATGCTATTTCTACTTGAGGGGATGGATGAGCTTGGTTGTTTAATTTTAATATCAAGATTTTAAGGTTAGATTTTCAAAGTGGTTGTTTCACCCACAATTAAAAATGTTTTTGAAGCGATATTCAGCCAGTGATGAAATAATGTATGTGATATGGCGTTCTGAGAACACCCCTGCAGTTGGTTAACTAAGCTCGATTCTTATTCGAAAGCATTAACATATATTTTAGAAAACCAAAATTACCTTAGTTGTTCTGTAAAGTACAAGAACGCTGCAGTGTGTGAGGAGAGTGTTTTTTTCTGAGCTGAGCTAAATGGTTGTGTTTTACGCACTGGAACGCCGGTTTATGCGCAGTGCTGTTAATCTCCTTTGTAAGCTTGTGTTCACAAATCTTGAGAGCTACCCACTTTTATTGAGATGATTGATGAGAAATTGTGTGTGCTATCTTCCAGACAGTTTAATGAACATGGTATATATATCACCTCACGATATCCAATGGATGTCCCAGTTGTTTCCTTGGAGATTTGCAAAATCTGGACGAGAGTTTGTGTTAAACGCAGAAGCGATGCGATTTGGATGACCTCCATTTCTGGAAATTATATTTCACATACCACAGTTGTTTTAGAACTTACTGATGAACATGGGACTTGCAGTAGGGACTTTCTGTATGATTGTTGTTCTCAGATGCTTAGAAATAAGTAAAGTAGTCCGTGTTACCATTGGTAAAGTCACCTATTTATAACTTTGCGTGGTAACAGTTCTTTCTGCCAAAATGTTGATCGCAGATTATTGAGGCAGCAAGGACCTCTGAAACGTCGGTAAACTTCTACCAGACTACACGGCGCTACAACCCAGAAGACAGATATCTTCAATTACAAGATCTTTGCCGGGAATCTGGGCATATTGTTCCGAGAACTTTCATGTTTAATTATATATCCTTGACGTAAGGACCAACGTGTTAGGTGACGTTCATAAATATTCGCGCGCCGCGTGGTTCTTGTACAGATTCTGAAGGCTGAATGATAAAGCTCCCAGTGTTAATTTGCATTCATATTTGCGAAGGCACCAGGTTCTGAACCCTCGCTGCCACTGATCCGCTGCTAAGCTGATTCTGAGATAAACTATCGCAGACCCGGTGACCGTCATCACTCCATCATTCCCGTGACAGCTCGTGTGTAGGCCGCGCGTGCGTACTCTCAGTTCCATGATTCTAATTTGAGGAGGGGAAAGTCGGCCAACCGCACTGGTCAACATCCGATCCATACTTTCTCATTACCACATCGTACAGTTGCTGATAACACCTATTTCCTAATGGGTTTATTGAAATGGTACAGATTTAAATAAGCCGCAGAACTACTACAGGTATTTCGGTTAACTCTTAGCCACTAATGATTACAGCTGGTTCCTGCGTATCCAAAATACGGTATTCGAAGGACAAATTAAATGTTTTATGTGTCCCCAGATACTACATTGTCCTTAGAAGATAGTTCTTATATATAGTTAACGTATTAGGGTTTGTAAACATTAACGTTAGTAGGAAAATCTTCATGATGAAAAATTTTTAAGGTGTCATTAGGACAAAGCCAGAGTAAAATATTATAATTTTTAGTTGCTGGACACATACAACATAATAATTCTAACTGAGTTGTCAGCAGTGTAAATTTAAACTCAAAGATGCTTAAGAGTTATAAATCTGTTTGTTGTTTTTAACTGTTGATGGCTGTCTTGTGGGTTGTAGCGCCATGTAGTCGGGTAGGACGGCGTTAAAACCTGGAAGACAGCCATCTCCGTGTTTACCGCCGTGAGAACCTCAAATTCTACTTTTTAATCTGTTGTTAGGCTATACTTCGTTGAAATTTATAATGAATGTGAATAGAAAAGCAGAGAAAACTATAAAATGAGAGTGCCTGACAACCAGTCGTCCATGCCCGAGTTTCTTGTCACTTTGGATTTTCGTTTTGCCGAGAGCATGTCACGTGGTAAGTTCGGAGAATCACGTTATTTGCAGATATGGACGTAAAACTGCAAGAAGTGAATTCAGATGTTATTGACATTTTCTAGAAAAAGTCAGTCTATCGATAAACACGTCATTGGTTTTCTCACGCACACCTCAGAAGTGGTGGAGGTCAGCGGACACAGTCCGCCCGCTTGCAGTTTCATCCTTTCTGTGTAGACTTTTCACAGGACAGACACACGACCTAAGAGATACGCCATGCTTTTTAGTCGCTATTTCAAGAACGTGTAAGCGAACAGTTACGATCATGCAATAATATAAATTCATGAACAACAAAAGCTGAACAATATCTTATTTTAATATATATTTATGTAAGGTGTTTTTAATTATGAGCTAGCGGAAGCTGTACGTGGTGTACTAAGCAACCAACTAGAATAAGAGAATTTTAAACTTATCTAAATTGTGTGACTTCTCGGCCATTTTGTGTTCCAAAGAGGACAGCAGGACAGTGATAAAAAAGGAGCAGGCCTGTGTTTTGTTGAAGCAACATTTAACAACTTTCGCCCAGACGTGTAAACTATGATTTGCTTTCACTATATTCTTTTGAAGGAACATAACTACATTACAGCTCTGTGTGAGGAAACATAAACCGACCATGTGTCTTTGTGGCGCCGTTGGAAATAAAGGCCCATAAAAGGTTTTTTCCTTCTGCCTGAAAGTTGGATAAGCCATAGCGATGATATGTTCATCACAGTTCCACTTTAGCTTCAGTTGGGAGAATACACTGAAGTTCATTAGACGTTGGAGTGATGGTTTGTAGGAATCAGCCCTGGTGAAATGTTTATTTTTTTTACTTCGTATTAAAATATACCAGATACATCCATTTAATGTGGCATCTATATTGACTGACTTTCACAAAATATCTTTTTGATTTGCCAGAATTGTTATGCTATGCTTACATTTCATAACTCTTATTAAGCCTATAACATTAGGCTATGGAAATTAATTGCGTTAAGTGACGTGTGGGTATGAAGACACACCGAAAAGTTGTCGTGGCTTATTAGATGTTCATTCGAAATTTACGTATGTTATGTGGAAAATAAAACTAATTTCGGTCACAAAACCGATGCTTGTATACCTGGATTTCAACAGGATACTGTGGATGTAGTATTCAAACGCTAATCCTGTTTGATGTCGTTGGTAGTAAAGAAATGCATCCATTGCATCAGAATCTGTTTTTATGATTTAGTTTTTCAGATATGATTTAACTGTCTCTTAGAGTAACAGAGCCCTTGAGGAGATTCAGGCATTGATGATAGGACAAGGTCCACATGGACCTTGAAGAAATGAGGACGAAGGTGTCGATTGCATTCAACTGGCTCAAAATAGGGCTAAGTGCTGGGCTCTTATGGGAACTGTTGCTGAAGTTTAATTTTTTTTACTTGTTGAGTGACAGCCATTTTCTAAAGTAAGACTTTACTTCTTGGAATTATTCACCCAATTACTTATGTAATAATAAACGTAGTGTTTAGTTATGTCACATTGCCACGTTTTACGATCACTTTTAGTCTGTTTCCTGGAACATATTTCAGAGTACTTAATGAAACAATGAAACAGCTTTTATTGCTCTAACGACTTAATTTTATCGCTCATCAAGTCTGCTATGGCCGACACGAGCCAAGAGCCAGCCCTTCCTGCTAACATTGGTCCATGGCCCTGTTTGAGTCACGTTAGTATGTTTTATTAGTGATCATGGTGTAATAATCGGACGGACAAAAATACGATCTGTTTGAGTCACGTTAGTGTGTTTTATTAGTGATCATGATGTAATAATCGGACGGACAAAAATACGATCGAACCCATGTGGTTCGCCACATGGGTTATATAAAATGTCTTATAATAATACGACTTAAATTATTGTAATAAATAATTTTTGTTTTAAATATTAGAAATTTAGGCAGGACAAATGGAAGATGATTACAGCACGGTCTGTTTTCTGAAGTATGTGACGGAAAGATAGACGGACAGGACGTGTCATAAGGCCTGTTTTGTGCGTAACGAACGTTTGAAATACAAAACATGGCAAAGCGAAATAGTTGGTTAGGCGGAAACCAGTCTTTTCGGAAAATTGAAGTCTAACCCGATCGAGCCAGCCACATTACCGACTGAGCTCGCTGGATCGTGTGATATGCAGTGTTTGTGTTAGTTAAACTGTGTAACGTGGAAAAGTTGCTGAGTTGAAAATGATTTTCATATTCCTAGCAAGTCTGTGAAAGAGAATATTTAGCGAATAACATTGCATTTGAAAATTCAATACAACGCATTTTGAAGTACAATTTCTTTCTGTAGCGCGCCAAAACGAGAAACGAAGGTAAGAGGTAGGAAAATATAAGCGAGTTTCATACTTTAATAGGTACTCAGTTCCAGCAGCAAAATTTGAGGATAGGTTTAAATCACGTGACAAATCTTGTGTGTCTGTAAGTACGTATAAATTTATTAAAGATGCTTCATGTGTTATTTATCGTGTGCATTCTGGAGTTTCTTAACGCTAATATATTTGGAGTTTGTGATGATAAAGTAATTGTTTTATACGTTGTGTGTTTTGGATGTTTATTCTGTTTTTTCAACTAATGTCATCTATGAAGAAATTAATGCAATTAGTTGAGGCGGATAACAATGAAGGTTCTTGAGATGAGGCTGTAGAGAGGAATTTCAAGGAACACCCCCCCCCCCCAACTTTACCGTTTATTATTATTATGATTAAACCAAGGAGGACTTGCAGACCGAAGTGTAAACGACAGGATATTATTAAAATTGAGCGTAAAGAAATACCTGCGGGTTTGGATTTATCTGGATCACGATAGAGACAACGAGTGGGATTTTGCAACGACCAGTCTTTGAGAACGAACTTGTACGGATGGAGCGAGTTCATACTCTAGTCGAACGTTAACATTATTTCTTCTTTGCAGAATCTTGACGTCTTAATAATATGAGATTTGAGGTTTTCACGGCAGTAAAATCTCGACTGTGGTCTATGTTACGATTCTTTATAGTCACGATGGTCGCCGGTATTTCGCCTCGATTCTGTGTCCTGAAGACGGAGGCCGTAAGTTGAATCAAAACGTTGATAATCAAATTCCAGAAGGTCACAGTCCAAGTTTAAATAACCCATGGTCTCCTATACGCTTGACGGTGTTTTGCTACTGCACTGTAAGGTTGGTGGATTTATGAACATTTACCTTATGTGGTTTGCCATAAAGGAAAATAATCCTACCGATGGCTATTAGTTGCCTCCATCGTGGGCTGGTTGGAATGTAAATTGAATTGTGAAATGATCAATTTTATGAAAGGTAACAATAATCCATGATAGACTGTGTTATAAAAATGTAAATAAAGCATTTAATTATCTTCTATTCATACTGCTTGTAATTTGTACGTTATTTGATATATAATTTATAAGTTTTATGTCTGTTAATGTTTGTTTAGTGGATTATTTTCGGTTATAACTATCCAGGAAAATGTATTCTGTCGTAGTGACGAGTGACATGTGAAACAGGTTCAGTGTAAAGCTCTGACGCATAAATTACAATGTAGATATTCTTGCAGTGGACAGTGGACAGCAACACATAAATTAAAAAGTAGATTCTGATGACATGGCCTGTTTTGTGTTTATTTTAGAAGCGTTTAATTTAACTGAACGAGCCTATTATAATTCGTTCTCTTTCTGTGTCTGTCTGTGTTCCCGCCTATATCAGACAGACGTGACTGTGGTAATGGATTTAACAAAAAAAAATTACGGAAGTGATGGACTGAAGTTTTGACATACTGGTTTTGAGACGATATCTTTCAGCAAGTTATGTCCCTTGAGCAGAAGAGTGAATTAATGTTTTGGTCAAGAAAATGAGAAACGTCTGAGCTCAAGTGCGACATTCCTGGGACAAAGTTTGTTTAACCATTTAAAAACCGCTGTCACCTGTATCACGTGTCTTAACAACCAGTAACGCTACATTTTGTATTTATGGGTTTCGTGGGATACTTTGAATTAACTGTTATTATTTTCTTCAACACCATAAACCAGTTTATCCTTGTAATTGAGAAATGTCTTAATTTTTAAAAACTGTGAATACAAGTAACAACAGATCGGGACTGTTGTCAAGTTTTGCATGTTTGAGTGCAGTCATTAAGTCTGCGGAAGGTCCTGCGACAGGCTTTCCTAGGTTCCAGAGCAAATGCTGTTTTGGAATCCAAATTTCACCTTGTACTGAATGAATCTCATGCACCCCCCGTTATTAATGACGAAATTCCGCCCTAAAGTAACCCTCCCCCCCATGTTAACATCAAAATTTAACCAATGCCGCCTTCTATAGGTTAATACTGTAATCATTCAAAATGCATGTCGAATGGAGTAAGACGATGCTTAGCTTCCATCTTTGGTCCAGTTCTAATCACTCAACCTTATCTTGAATCTACTTTTGCCACAAGGATGAGCGGACTCTGTTTGGGAAGCTTCATAGCGAAAGGTACCTGTTTCCGCCGTTAAATGTAGCGTCCGTCACTATTCTCCCACTTTATCTTTGTCTCATTTATTGGTTTCCGAAGGGTCAACAGTTACTTGGCGTAAGTTATTGGGTTTCAAAGTGAACTTATTTTTTTACATCCCTTTGCTGGAAGTGAGCATTTCGTGACAAATATGGCACAATTTTTAATAGTAGACATGTCTAATTTGTCATTATTAATTATACATATGAATTTTCTTATATTTCGCTGACGTCTGTCAGACGCGGTGCACATTTACATATCTAAAAATATTCACCTTCAGAGGGGGCTCTGGAATTTAACTATACTGTAAGTAAAAGAGTTTAGCCATTCAAAACTTGGTCGAGTGTGTAACAACATTTTTAAATTTCATGAAAGAGTCTTTCTTGAAAACCAAATTGTCTCTGAGCTGCTCACGAATTTTCTTTTATGATATGGAAGGTTCATTGCCGTGTTTACGTACGGCCGCCTCTGGTCCATATTTTGAGCCAGATGTATCCATTCCGTCCATACCTCATCCTCTATGTATTATCATCTTTCTCACGCGTGCCACATGCCCCGCCCATCTTATTCTCCCTGAGTTGATCGCCACAGCAATTATTGGTTAATAATTCAAATTATGAAACTTTTCATTGTGCAGTTGATAATATTTTCCACTAATTTTAAATATATAAGTTTCTCGTGGTTTGAAAGTGTTCACCATTGTCGATTTCTTGGCAATGTATTGGCGGTAAGAATTAGCAAAGGTTTTTTTGGGCTGTGGAAAAATATGTCTTATTATCTTCGCTGCGAACCTGTCGGCTTACGAAGAGTAGTGATCAATATGGCTGCTCATTTTTGGTAGCCTGTTATGTATTCTTTTAAAACTCGATCCTTTTTTTTCTCCAGTGGAACGTTGTAATAAGTCGAAAGGAGTTGTTTGCATGCGAACAGTGTTATGGAAATTAATCAACTTTTTTTTTACAAGCTGTCCTCCATAATTAAAAGTAACACTGATTATGTATACGTAACACGCTAGAAGGAGGAGAGATTTATTTCTCCGACGCTAGTGAGATCAGCTTGCATTGATCGAGATAGCTTGCTACTAATTGTTTAATCAAAATGAATTGTGGGAGAATTATTACAAGGAAACTTGCGTGCGATATTACGTAGCTAGAAAGAGACAAATTTGTGTACTGAAGAGAACGGTGTTTGTTTTTGGCAGCCTCGGTACGTACAGTTCAGGCATGATATAATGTCGTGGTTTGTTCCCGAAGTAATATCACTTAAGTATTATTATTCAGCCAATATAGGGAAAAAACAGCAAACTCAAATACATACTCCGCACAGTTATGTGACAGTTACGATGGACACCACCTTAAAATTGATAGTGTGTAGAGTTCATATCCGTTCTTGCTAAAGACTCCATAGTTTACACACGTACTGTGGTTATTCAAGTGACCAGAAACATTTTAGAATGGCTTTATGTCCATCTTTTGCTGACACTCCATAAAACTTGAGCCATGGCTCGGAGTGGCCTATCTCCACCACCTCCGCGATCTTTGGAGCCACAGGCTTCGATGCCCTTTTGGGGCAATGCGGCGGGCAGTCTGTGTGTGTCCGCCGCGCAGGGTACTTCGCCGGAGAGAGCGAGCGAGAGAGCCTCAAGACAAATTTTCCCGCCTGTTCTGAGATGGGTCTAATTTTGCGTTTTCTTCTGCTTGAGCAGAGTGAGTCTTGTTTGACTTGTATGTTCTTTGTTTATTTATACTTTTTATATATATTTTGATTAATTGGAACTGCCTTTGTATTATTTTGGTTTTAACCTCTGTATTCCTACGGCCGTACCACCTACGGGTCTCTGGATGTTATTTCAATTTATTGTCACTGTGGCCGGTAGGGCGCAAACTGGTAGCAGAGCGTGGTTCCATGAATTTTGCTTTTGAGGGGCGGGGGCTTATGACCGCTCCTGATTTGTCTTGGTATTTCTTTCTTTCTTCCTTCTTCTTCTTCTTTTTTTTTTCCAGAAGTTTTTAAGAGTGAAGTGGTAAACGTGCCTTTGGGGCGCGGTGTGGCACAGACGGGTCTACTAGTGGCCTGCGTCAGCTGTTGTTAATGCTTGACCGAGCTAGGAGACAAGCTTGTCAGGCAGTAGGTCCCTAGGGGGTTTGGTCTATATGGGGTATGGTGTTGCGGTTTTGAAGGATTATCTTGTACTTATTACGGAGGTGATTTTGTTTAATTTTATATTTTAATTTGTTTTCCTTTTCCTTAATATTCCTTTATTTGGTTATTGGTTTTCTCTTCTTAATATTTTCCTTCTTATTCTCTCATGGCTCAAACTTTCAAATAATGAATATATTCGACTGTGACACCGCGCAGACGTACTTCCATTGGAGTTTATAACATTGTGTGATCTTAATGTCTTAATTTATTACATTATAACTCACGTATTTTACAAATATCAATTATTGAAACATAAATACGACGGGCAACAGGATTACGTAAACACTAGGGAATTAAAATATTATTAAGCAAACAGAATAATATTTAACTATTATTTATCTCCAGTTTTTTAAATATATTTTATAAGTCTTCAAAAACAACTACACAGCGATTTGTTTATGAACAGACCGTTTGTGTTTTGGAGACTTCCATCCTTGCATTTGTCATTTGAGGTCTAACGTGGGGAATTAACTGGGATTATCAGCCTAATAGGACACTGGGTGTAAAGATCAAGTGATACCCGTGTTAAAATGACTTTATGGTAGTCAGATAAATTTCAAGAACTGTCACGTACAGGGCAAACGTATGTATTCTCCAGTAGAGCTCGCAGTGTAGGATTCTTCTGAAACGTTTTATGCCATGATAATGTGTGCATTTGGGTTAGATATCTGAAACGTGTATTTAAATATTGACTTACAGTCAGTTTTCTTCTTTCTGATTCATTTGTGAGTGGCACAACATTTGATTAAACGAACTAAGAGACCCAACATCTACGTAGAATAGTAAACTTTGATACTACTCTACGTGGTTATTTGCCCTTTGTAGGAAACCCCAGTGGGCATTGAAGATAGTTACAATATTAATACTGAGATATGATTTTCTCATGTCTGTGTGGTACAGTTGCCAGGGACTATTTGCGCATGTGTATGATGTTTCGTAAGCAGTGAAGGCTGTAACTTTTTTATATTTGTTTTGTGTAAAACCGTAGGAGAGAAGCTTTAGGCCTGCTTTAAGTAATATTTGTGCATAATTGGCAACAGGATAGTAGGTACCTAAGGAAAACCATTAAATGTAAAACAGTATGAAATAAAATGGTTATGAATGTAAGCATAGCGCATTTGTTCTGTTATTGAATTTATATTTTTACATTGTGGACGCTAACTTGTTTAATTAACTCAGAACAGTTTTTCGATTTTCTTTAAGTCTTTTGTTCCAGACATTTTGTTTTTTCTCGATGAATATTTATGAGCTAGGCACGAGATGTTTGCCTCATTTTCCGATTTCGATCAAGATTGGAATGTGCCCACAAATTTTAACAATATCCCCTAGTATCTGAGCTTATGAAAATATGTTCGGTATTGAAACACGTGGACAGACAGACTGTCATGACGAAAGTAGAGACGCTTCGCTGCAACATTTGATTCAGTGACAAAAAGAAGTAATAAATACGTAAATGAATAATTCCAAGAATCACATCTTAAACATTGTATTAGCATCTGTGTTACTAAGAAGGACTTAGGTAAGTTCAGATTAGTTACACTTCGCCCTTCTGATCGAGTACCAGAGATATGTGTTCAAACAGCTAGTATGAATCACTTTATGGCCACAGGTTTATTTAAAATGTTGACACTAGCATCAAGTTCTTCGAGTTAAATTTATTCAATTCAATTCATTTATTTAAGTTCGTGACAACAGCCAAATAAGGCCAATAACAGCCAAGCACTGACAACAGCACAGGATAAAATCTAGTATATTAATTAAATTCAGTTCAATAATAAAAAAAGTAAAACACTATAAATACAAAAACAAACAAACAAATGATAATTAATAAATAAGTGTACCATATTAATAATAATTCAATAAATGAATTGAATAATAATTCACAAGTAAATGGCCTAAATAATATGCCTAAGTAATTAATAATTAAATTATAAAATAATATATAGATAACATACAAAACAAAATATCTCCACACACACACACACACACACATATATATATATATATATATATATATATATATATATGTGCGAATTAATGCATTATTCATATCCCATGAATGACAGAAATGAATTTGATTATTTTATGAAATCTGTCTTGGCTTTGTAGCAGGGAAGGGTACAAAATTTCGCATGTTGGACTGACATCTCTAACACTGAGTAACGTCAGCTACAAGGGTGTTAATTTCCCAGCATTGTCAATGAAAAGAAATAATATTATGTGCAAGGAGACATTTCTGAAACAACATGAAAACGAATTGGGGGGGGGGGGTTGTTGTTGTTGAAAACGAAGTATTCAGCTCCTTTCTTGCCACTTCACTTTCATAGAACAACCCAATCTTGAGCGAAGCCAACTTCTCATGTGACGCTCTTTGTCTCTCTTGATGTCATGTTAATTTCCCCCAAAGTCTTTTCTTTCTTTGCTGTTTCTAAGATCTCTCAAACTTTCTTCTGTTTCCACTTGACTGCTTTCTCGCATTATAACTGTATACGTGTTATAATGGGTAGAACGTTCGTGTGAACTGTGTTAGCCAGGCTAACAGGTCTAAGAACGAAAAACAAAAAGTATTTCATCTTACTTAGTGGGTCAGTGATACTTTATTTTTTTCAATACAGCAGAACCGATAATGTGAAATACATTATTAGTCAACTGCAGCCGGTCTTGTATTTAAAGTGGCTAAAGTATAAGTTTAACAAACTGCTAGCATTGGTGCCAACATTTAGATTTTTCGATTCGGACGGAAATTTCTTAATGGCATGAGTACGCTTAAACAGCCACGGTGGTTTAGCGGTTAGAACGCTGGCCTTGTAATCCTGGGGTCTCGGGTTCGATTCCCGACGGTGCCCGAATTTATAACTTGTGTTGGGCAAGGCCGTGGTCTAGGCAACACGGAGTTTTCCTCCGTGGCATCCCAACAATTACTCCATTCACACACAGAAGAAGGCAATGGCAAACCACTTCTGGATCATCTGCCAAGAACGCATATGAACAGGTCCCAGTCCGAGAAAAGGATGGAAGGATCCTGGTCATATGGACCTGCCGTCAGACAAAACACTATTTGAAAAAAACAAAAACAAGGGACTCTTCAGGGACATGAACACAAGAGGTCCACCTGTCAGAGTTAGTGTTCTTAGGCAACAGACCGGGGAGGGGAGATCCACGGAAACTGGAGTAAAAATGTACGATTTGAGGTTTTCACAGCGGTCAGTATGAAGATTTCTGTCTTCTGGGTTGTTGCGCTGTGTAGTCTGGTCGATGTTTACCAACGTTTCAGAGGTCATA
>NW_019059726.1:909451-931821 GCF_000696155.1 Zootermopsis nevadensis
CCGAATTTATCACTTGTGTTGGGCAAGGCCGTGGTCTAGGCAACACGGAGTTTTCCTCCGTGGCATCCCAACAATTACTCCATTCACACACAGAAGAAGGCAATGGCAAACCACTTCTGGATCATCTGCCAAGAACGTTTATGGACAGGTGCCAGTCCGAGAAAAGGATGGAAGGATCAGACAGAACACTAAATAATAATAATGAGTAGGCTTATTTATCTTTGCGTCTGTCTGTCTCTATCCCCAGATTTGTTATGATCATCAAAGTTTAGAAATTCATTCACAGTATTTTTGTGACAGTTGGGTTGCTCTCATTATGACTTCCTCATTTTAAAATAAATTTCCGTGTCATCGACTGTCAACCTGATAACCGTGCGAAATGCTGGGGTGGGAACATTACTTTGTTTAACATTTGGATGTTATAGGGCGTAGGGCTTTTATAACTTAACTCATTCCTGTTGTTTTTGATTCTCTAAACGTTTGTGATAGTGGTCTTTTGCAGTATAATTGATGCAGGCTTACATAGGACTACGGGAACATTTTGCCCCGTATTTGGGTGATATTTATCCTTGTTTGTCAGGGTAAAGGAAGTTTGAGTAATAAACAGGTTATGAGATATTACGTGAGGCTCGTGAACTGACGTAGTTGTAAATGATGCACCGAAAGTGTCAATCTGTCGAATGGGAAGTGTAGAAATTACATTTGGAAAATGGTGGCAGTTTACCTATTTTATCGGTTGTTTTCCGCAGTTGTCTTCGAGATGGCGTTCGAGAAGTATATTCTGGTATCGGAAATTCTGTAGTCCTTACTGTAATGTGTATAATAAAGCACAGCCGTTTTACTCCAGAGAAAATAATATATTTCTCTTTCGCCGTTTTCTGTTTCTGGACGAGTTTTCATATAAGTAGAAACCTATTATTTAAACGCCTGCCTGGAAATTTTGTTTTTCTCTCTCTCTTTTTGTTGGGGGTAAGAGAGGAAACATTACCCTCTATACCTTCACCCCATTTCGTTCCCTCAGCTTCCCCTAATATTCATTTATTTCTACTCTTGTATATCCTGCAGTTAACTTTGTCCAATTTCTTCCACCCTCTTCTTCAAGTTTTGAGTGAATTTCCGTTTCCCATCTTTTGTGCCTCCCCCGAATTCTTAATGGATGTAGGGGCGCTAGCACGCTGAGGCGGCAGAATTAGGGGTTCTTCCCATCGATACTGATTTGACGCCTCAAATAAAATGAAATAATATAACTTTTGTTTAAAATAATAATGTAAAACCACACGATGCAGAAGTGTCTGATATTTCGAAATGCGTGATGTAAAGAATCTATTGAGCGTTGACTCCTATGCTTTAGTTTATTAACACGCGTCCAACTGAACAGAGATCTTATATCGCCATAGTTTTCTTGCCGTGCCTTTCAAGGTACGTAGATGAACCGTATTTCATGTTAAAGCCATAGAAGCAATTGAAATCCATTTTACACTGAACTGATAACGTAATTGACAAAGCATCCAACTACCTGGCCAATTCAGAAACAAACAAATCTCCTAGTGGTCTAAGTACACCTCCTTGGGTGAGTCCTTCATTTAGAATCTGATCGTCGCTTTAGATAGGAGACGGGAAATAAAACTATTGTGAAATTAATGGCAGGTATTGCAAGAATTCTCCGAATTTATCTGCTCTAATTTCTTCGTGAACGCAGTTTTAATTTATTACTGCATTTTCCTTATATTGTATTCTCAGGTAATCCACTCAGGCTACATATATGAACAGTGTAAAATGGTTCGCCGACGTTTCAGGGACCATCTCTGTCCCCATCATCAGGGCCGTGTCTAGGTTTAAATCGCCTATTTTTTATCGTTGTCATATTTTTTAAGCATTGATAAGTTAACACACCTTTGTCCTAATAATCGCTTAATGTTATTAGCTGTTTAAAGTGAAACTTCTTGTATCTTACTCATCACCAAATTTAATGACCGTATAATGTTAATAAAAGTTTGAATAATTGAAACGAAGTGTTGATAAAAGACTCCGGGTTGAAAGGATTTATTTCAGTGTAAGCGTCAGTATTAGACCGCCTGGTTGTGAAATGTGCAGGAACGCATTCATTTGGTCCCTACCACTCTTCAAATAATATTCGGAGGTAAACAAAGTTTTGTCCTGTATATCTTGAATCCAAGGGTTGACCTCTAGCATCAATTTAATCAAGAGCGTACTCTAAATATAATTGAAGTAATATGCAGAATTTTACAAAACTGTATGTTTATATCCAACAAACTTATTACCTTTATAGACATGATGCGAATCCTTTGTGGATATACGCCTACACTCCCGACAAAATGAAATTTGTTTTCAGATGAAACTAAATTAATTATGCGTATTCTGAAGCAGTTACGGATTAAAAGCTGAAGTCGAAGTTTTCAGAAATAAAATCCTCTGGTGTAAGAGTTTCAAAAATGTAATCATGAACCGTGACTTATCTGAATAACGAGTAAAAATATTACAATTAATTTTTTTAGTTATACAGTTTGTCCCAATAATATGTATACGATGTAATAAAATCTCATTGGGCGATAAGCCGCCTCAAGAGGGAGTCGTAGTCCAACGTTTCAGAGACATTCTGTGTGTCCATCATCAGGGAATGTATACACACATACAATGAACGAAATAAAGACATTTTAAAGAAACTAAACCATTACGTACGTCAGTTTTGGCACTTGGTGAATTAGCGAATTTAGTATAGGTGTTCAAAATGACCACAGTTAGCTTCGTGGAACAGTTGACAGCGGCCACAAAGTTGCTGCTATGTGTAAAAGATTTTAGAACGCCCTTTTGAACTTTGCAGTTGTAGTGCCCACAGAAAGATTACCATGATGTTACATGCTTCCAGTACACTGAATGTTGAGTTCGTAGAGTAGAATCAAGCGATGAGAAAGGTCTTGTCACAGTGTGCTTATCGTTTTGTTTCTGTGCCCTTTAAACGACATTTATTTTTATCACAAACCGTGTTTCCTGAATGGTAAATATATTTCTTTTATTTTCAGGTTGGTACATATGGAGTAGATGGCAGGGGTCACAGCAGAAGTAAACGTGCATTGTGAGTATTTTTAGAACAACGGAAGTATTTATATAAAAAATCAAATGTGGTCTAGTCTAACGTCTCTCAAATAGGCCTACGGTATTATTATATGTCATAAATTTTCTATACGAAGTAGCTCTATTTATATAAAAGCAGAATTAAATGCAATGAACGTATTTCTTTTATTGTTTGGTATTTTAGCCTGTGAAGCACTAAGCCCATGTTTTATTCACTCTAAAGCACAGGTGTGTTTATAGAATTTAATGTTTTTAACCACCTGAAATGTTTGGGAAGACAGAAAAAATGTGACATCGGGTTAGAAAAGTTAACAAAAGATATTTCGCCCGTCAGTTCCTATGACATTTGTGATATGCGTAGTTGTTGGCGGGCCGCCGACCATTCCTAGCAATATCGACACGTAATACAAAAGACGAGGTATAGAAATCTCGTAATAAAGAGAGGTTTAAGAAATAAATCTAGAAATGAAGCTTAGCTTAAATGTTATAACGTGTTCTGAATATTTCTGGGAATTGGGCCGTGAATTTAACAGACACAAGAATAATACAACCAGTTAAAATTACGTATCTGATATGTTTCGTGGCATGCAGTCAAATACCACGCGAGAAATGCACTTATTGAGTGAGATTTTAGGGTTTTACGGCGAGGAGTATGAAGATGGCTGTCTTCTGAGATGTAGCACTCTGTAGATATTGACAGGCGTTTCATAGGAGGTTGCTGCTTCTATGATAATGGAGGACGTTTGCTCCTCTGAAACATCGGTCAGTATCTACACGGTGCTACACCCCAGAAGACAGCCATATTGAAATAAGTATTAGACAGTGTTAGGCAATTATGATATGAATTAAAGAATTCTGGAATACAAAGTTAATTGGTGTGAACATTTGGCAAATGGAATGAGAAATAACTGTATAAACCCAAAGGATACTCAGTAGTTGGAAGACAAAGATGTCGGGAAAACACTTCCTGAGACACCCCATCTTTGGCGTATTAGCGTCTCAAGGACTACTTTATGGAGGTAATTAGTTGGTGGAGGGACTGAACATAATTATGTGTGATTTAATGTTATTCATTTTAACTTTTGTTTATTTATTTTTTCTAAAAAGGACCCGAAATTGCGTATGCCCCACTGGTTCAGAATAATTACCAGGGGAATATGCCTCATTATGTGACCTTTTTATACAAGTTGTCTCATAGCCAGTAGCAGTTGGAAAGAGGTTCTTTATGTGAAGACGTTTTAAGAAGCATTTCTTTGTGCCCATTCTCGTTTCTTCAAATTAGTGGAGAGGGCGTAATTAAACTACAAATAAACGTCTGTGTCCGAAGTTCTGAAGTAAGCAGGCTGTAATTACAGCACACTTTTGCGTATAATAAGTCTTGTTTAATTACCTAGCCATGTTATTTTTGTGATTTTATTTAAATGTTAGTTCACGTTTTTATGACTACAATCCTGTGACCATGTTTGTTAATACAATTTCACAGTACATCGTCTTTTACTTACTAGTGTTTAGAATTTCTCTGGACGGACTGTAAATCCAAAAGGAATAATTTTAAATTGCGTAAGAGAAGATTCAAATAGTGCTTCATATGCGTCGTTCCGCGTTCCGTCGTACGTCGTTACAGACCATATCAACCCCAATGTGTGCTTTGTTATGATTGGTTGTTGCAAATGCCGACTTTAGTGGATGATACTTAAAATTAAATGCGGCGTTGCTGTTGTATGACATTGTCTTCTGTTACCGATGTATTATTTCTGTTAACTGATAATGTTAATTCTGTGCTGTAATATAAACTTTTGAAAGCGACGCACTGTAATTACGTCACTTTGTTATTTCGTGATTTATTGTCTCATGACTTACGTAATAACGTCAGTATTTGAAATAGTCGCCTTTTGCAGAAACTGTGACTTCTAAAGGAACAGACTTTACACCCATACATATTTGAAGTGACTATATTTTAGAGTTCACTGTTGTTGATCATTGGCTGCTTTATGGTGCTAATGTTGTTTAATGTTGAACGAGATAAGCTTGTCTCGTCCTGTTTGGTGGGTTAAATCTGAATAAATAAATCTATTCTTCAAGTTAACGTACTCCGTTTCCTTAATTTTGAACATCCAAGTGTGGCATTTATATAGATGAATATTTGGGGAGACTGAGGAAGCTATTGCCGGTACTTGTTACGAGGAACTGAAATGTTAGACATGCGGACTGCCTACCTAATAGGCTGCATCCAGGTTAGAATTAATTTTTGGTGCATTGCAGCACAGGCCACAGGTGAGAAATCGTTGGTGAGGTTTAAACGTCTTGTACCAAACGTTTTAAACAAATAAATTGCTTGGAATTGAATGGTGGGTCAGACAGCTGGCAGGCAACTCATGCGAACTGTGACAAACCCACCTTGAGCATTTCAAAACTACAGCTGACGTGTTGTTGCAGAGACGTCGGCCAAGCACTTGCGTGGTTAGGTTTTATCTCCTTTAAAGATAGCTGTGTTCATGTTTCCTCCTTCAAGTTGTTTCTGTCTTTAATTCTGTTTAATCCTTTCATCCGTCCCTTTGTCTCTAAAACTTTAATTCTTTCTCATTGGTTATATATGTTTTTTCTTTCTGTGTTGCTCTGTTTTATTTATTTATATTTCTTTTTCAATCAGTTGTTAATTTTCATCAGAAAAGTGTTGCTCTGTTTTATTTATTTATATATCTTCTTCAATCAGTTGTTAATTTTCATCAGAATAAGAACAACTAACCGATATTGAAGTTTCAAAAAACAACAAATGTTCATTTTTATTAACATTATAACGCGTCGGCTACATTTTATTAATGCGTATTCCATATGCTGTTGTGACGTCGGTTTAAACCTCTGAGGCCGAATCTAATATAAATTAAATATAATATATTCAGAAAGTCTGTCCGTACCGCAAAGAAAACAGCACTTTACCATTACAGATATCAAGTGATTAATGATCTTTTAGGAAATAATCCATGTTTACAGTGAGGGTCATAAGAGATCTGTGCATATAAAAGTCTGAGTTACTGCGTATAGTTGCCTTTCGGCTTTAAAGGAGTTCTGTGGAAGACACTGAAATACCAGTTCCTCAACTTCTATGAGTTATATTCATATTACGTCATTCGAAACCCTCTTGTCATTCATCGAAATTGAAACACCACATTTCTCACAAGTGGCGCCAAAGAATGTCTAAAGATATAATACGGTTCTTTGTTGGCATCTAAAAGTCGGGATTGTACTGTCATGGATCTCGGCTTCTTGTTTATAGTTCATTCTCCGTATTTTATCTGCGCTGAAGCCATCACATCGTTAGCGTACTTAACGGTTTAATGGGCAGTCTAAAACTTCGGTTGGAGTAATTAAAAGAAGTAACCGCAATTAGAGCGGCAATCAAATACAAAACACAGTGTTCAGTGAAATAAGGTTCTTCCAGTTCTGACAGCAGTGGCGCCGCCGGAAGTCCTGGCGCTTTTTCAGCACAATATGTTAAATTATACTGCTTAATCTCAACCCAAATTTGGCCTTTTTAGAAACAAAGTTTTACACCCTTACAATCTTTTGTGCTGCCAATCACATCTTTATATGCCAATTATCACTTAGTGTCTGGTCTATATAAAGCTTTCAACCCCTCTTTAACACACATTCACCCTGAAGATGGCAGATGCATTTTTGTAGAAACGTTGGAAATACCTCAGCATTCGACGCTGCTTATTCCCGAAAGGTGAAATTACAGACCTTTGGACAAGGTATTTAGTCGTTCGCGAAATGTTGCGTAGGTTAAACTAACTTTGTGATAACGTAATCCACAATTTTGATGCCACTAATACTAAAGTTCGCGATCCTGGGCTAGTACCGCTTACGTAATCCTCATAATATATCTTCTTAAGATCCGTTTTAATGTTATCATCTCACTCTTATCTCGGTATTCGAAATAAATTATTTGCAAGAAGTTGTTCAGTGAAAATTCTTTACGCATTTCTTGCTCACTCATCTACTTGTTCTGCGCATAGCAGCGTTCAAGATTTTTCTATTTTAAATATACTACTTGCCTTATAAAAATTTTTGACTTCCTTGTCGCATAACATCTTAGAATGTCCATTCATTTCTTTATTATTAAACCTTAGCATATATGTCGGATTCCGTAAAGGAAAGGGATTTTTTTAACTAGATGAACATTTCTTAAGTTTTCAAGAGAGATTTCTATCAATACAATCCTAAAAAAATAATTATTATGGTTTGCGATTCTCAACGCGATGAATATGAAGGTGACTGTCTTCTGGGTCATTGTACATTGTAGTCTGGTAGAAGTTTACCGACGTTTCAGAGGTGTTTTCTGCCTCCATCATCAGGACGATGTGTACTCATCGCCCTGAAGACTAATCACTCCGAAACGTTGGTAAGTCATGTTCATAAATAAATTAAATATATTTGAGGGGGTTCCATGTTTTTGACCAGTGGTCGAAGAATTGATTATAAATCCATGCCAGAATTTTTACTTAACCGTTGCTAACAAGCGACAACGCAATCGGTTGAGAATTATAAACGTTTGAAAGAAAATTTGAACAGACAGACATACTTTTGTTATATCACATTTAGTTAACAATGACTTTGTGAGAGGATGTTTTAAAATGCGTCCAGTGCTCAGTTGTAAGTACTATGAATGATGAGAGGATTTGAGTCCAAAAGAAACGTCTTGGCCTATTTTAATATATCTTACCAATTTTGAATTTTAGTGTCCTGTTCAGTTTCGGTGTTGTGCTATATATAATTTTAATTTCCACACTCATTTAGCGTAATAAAATATCTTTGGTTGACTTTTCTATCCTTATGTTTCAGTTCTGTTGCTTTACGTGGTTTTGTTAATAGGGAACTGACGTGATTTGTAGGCAGCAATTTTAAAATGGGGGAGCAATTGTCTGTGTATTTATAACAGTACATCTGTCGATGCTAACGACGTCTTCCTTTAAAAATTAGATTCTTAGTCAAACTTGAAACCCTGAATCAAATCAATTAGGTCCAACACTTGACTTAGAGTTCGTAATAAACTTGAACACACACACACACACACAGCTTGTTAAATTTGAACCTACTGAAAAGGTTAAAAAAAGAAAGATTGTTACCTAGACGAAATATAGACCTACTGTAGTCTGCATACCCATGTTTTTTTTCCTATTACGAATCATTTATATGCCTATCGAGTTCAACATTGGTGAAATACACGTAAATAATATTAAAGGAGAAAGAACGTTTAAGAAGCACCCAACGACGTATAAGATCAGATGGAATTATATGTTTCAATAAAAGAAATGCTTGTGTGTTAGAATGACGTATAAGATCAGATGGAATTATATAATTTCAATAAAAGAAATGCTTGTGTGTTAAACGACTACAGATAAATGGAATTATTTTTATTAACATAATGAATGATTATTGATATATTTTACGTACAAACTAAAGAGATAAGCCATACATAAATGTTGTTAGCTGCGTTTCGCTATTTCACTGTTTTCCCCGTTCCCACAACAAAAGACTTAGAGTTTATGGCCTGAACATAGGTAGCCTGAAAGTTTACGATTAAACATTTATAAACACTAAGTTTAGGAATGATAGCTCAAATATATTTAATACCCTTTCTTCGCATGATCATTTCTTAAAATCTGTACTGAAATATTGAAATTTTGCAATTTGTGTTACACATAATTCGTAAATGCTTGTAACCACATGTCTTGAATTAATTTTATAGATGTGGAAATTTATGGGGCCGTAAAAAAACAATGAAGTTAATTTTTATCTGTTCCTACTTATCATTTAATACCAATTCTAAGGACATAACGATGTCACATTTCAGAGTGTTCGTGTTATATACGTTTGTGGCGCCGTCTGGTAGCAAGTCATGTAAATACCGGATAGACCGCTAAATTAATTAAGCCTTTAAGCTTCACACAGCCTCCTAGCAACTACGTGGCGTATGAGACGGACGGGTGGGTGGGGAGAAGTTTGTTGTATTGATCCTATGTAGGCTAACCACATAGAATTCTATGATATATATAGGCTTTCATAAAATACGTACATTTTCTCGTTAAAGTCAGCATTTAAATACTCCATTGTCATTTGAGTGATACATTGTATTCTAGTATAATCTGGGTAGAATGTTCGATTCTGAACGTACCCAGTTTTATTCTTCGCCCGGAATGATTATATCAAGTTTTATCGTGGTTTACAATTGTACAGCAGGCTAAAGGTGTGTCTGTACTGTAAAACAGGTCACACACGATACCTTAAACAGTTTCTTTAGTTTTTTTTATAATTAGTATTTGATCATTTGACGATATGTAGCTAATGGTGTTGACAAAGCGTCGTTAAATAAACCGTAGGCGAACCAATGTATTATGGCGAGTTTCTTCACAAAGCGTATGTATTAAGATATCGTTCGGGATATGCGATAACATAAGATTAATTAATGAATTTGTTCCAAACACACGCTTTTCAAAGTGTGTTGCTTGTGGAATGTTCTTTATTCGTTATTGGACTCAGGTAAAACTGCTTTTGGACAAAATAAAAGTGCCGTTAATTCCACAGCAAAGCACAGAGCTTCGAATTAGTACGGCACTGTGAGGTTCTGAAGCACTCACAGCTGAAAGAGAAACCTGTTCCACCATTAGTGGTCTTGTTTGTAAACCTTTCCCTAAGTACGCGTGCCCTCGAAACAAGAGACGTCTTCAGAAACAAAATGGCTGTCTTCTCCCCGAGCGCCCATTGCAAATCTCTTGTCTGCGACCATTAATTATTGTATTTCTTCTAGTGAAGAAGACGATGATGCAAGGCTTTTTGATATTCAAATGCATCTCAAAAGTATTTTTATTTGGAAGAAAAAAAGTGGGGTGTGCAAAAAAGTTCTGTTTTCAAAAGAAAATAATGGAAGTTGTGAGTGGGGGCGTTCTTTGCATTTTTTTCTTTCATTCTGAGGTAAGGGGAAACAGTCTGATGAATTCTGAAAGTTGCTAACTGGATGGAAGGACGTGTTACGTGAGTGGATTTCTAAGGTACCGGAGATGCCATTAAGGCAAAATGGGACTGAAAATTCTAAATATCTGAAGTGATCGTGGCATTTTAAACAAAAGTATTTCCGCATGCCTCGTTTATTTTACTGTATTACCATGTTCCATGTGTTAAAAAATGTTCACGTGCATTAACTATGGCAAATAGATTTTTTCGTTCCCCAATAGAGTCCTTCCTGAAAAACTGACAGTCGCTCATCTGGCAGTATATTCAGATTTTTTATGGTGCTTTGTTCGCAAAGGATCACCACTGAACCTTACTTGTGCCAATCCTAACTATGTATTTTATAAGTTTTCTTCAGTTACTTCGTATGAACTTGTTAGTTCTAAATATTATCATCAGTGATTTGTTATCGTTGTTTAGCTACTCCTGTGGAATTAAACTACATTAATGGTATCTTTGATGGATATTAAATATCCACATATACTAACCCGTTCTTGTATCACGTGGTCTCTTTCATTGTAATTTTGTACAGCCTTAATCTTCCTTTCCTTTATCACCGATTAGGCACAGATAATCTAATAATTTAATCCTTGTGTTTATGGCTGTTGGAAAGAGTCGATATTAATTTAAACAATCAGTCAAACAAAGCAAACATTTTTTGTTTATAGCTCTAAATGTTTAATGTGTAAAGTGGTTGGTTATTACACGTACAATCTAAACATTATTGTTTCAGCCTCATGAACCGTGGCCAGTAATAGCTGAATAATTATGGGCTTCATATTTAATGATGGAAAAGTGTACAGTGGGTGTTTTATTAGTTACACGTATTTAGCGTAATATGAAGTAACAGGCAAGCCGGTTTTTGTCAGTAAAATTAAACTGAGACGAATTTAAGCCGTGGAATCAATTGGGAAATTCAGGAAATAGGTTAGTTATTTAAACCGTTCAAAGTCTGTATTACAAAATTTTTATTATGCTCGTAAGTTTTGTAAGTAATAAGGAGGCTCGTAATAAAATATATCATGTTCACTTTATTTTATTAATATTACTTAAAAACTCATAGGAGTTAACTTGACCCGTTGGATTTCATTAACATTGAGGTGGGACTTACGTGTACCGAAATTTATTATGAATATAATGTTTAGTGTACATTACCTGTATCAAATTTCATGCAAATTTGTGAGGTAATTTTGGAGATAACATCGGACGGATGGACTAACACCTACTACCGCTTATACGAAGAAGGTGTCCGAAGTGTGGACGTATTATAATATAGGTGCTTAAATGATGAAATAATATTTTAAAAGTGCCACGATACCTTTCTGGTATATCCTTTACAATTCTTCATTCTCAGAATCGTACCATTTATTACTCGGCCCACATCAGTATAGCTGAAGGATCACGCAAACAACGGAGGAAGCAATCCGAGTTTTCGTTCCCCAAACATTTTCTTTCTCACAGATTTCCAACCAGTATTCCGTGTGTATATCTGACGTAACCTGTTCGTGCTGTATGTTTCTCCCATCTCTTCCTAAAGTTAATATTTGGCGAAGATTTTTTTGTTAACCATTTTGTAGATAAACTTAATTAGTAGACTCACGCGAAGTGTTTGTTTCTTTTTTACATTTTATGCTTGTTAATGTTTGCCAGCCTGTCCTCTTTTATTTAACGCAACGGACAGATACATATCTTCAGCGTCATTAGCCACGAGAAATTCCGTACTTGTACGAGACACCGTATATCCTTGTTCCTTTTCTACAAAAGAAAAGCAGTTGCGAAGATGTTTTATGGTATACGTGTATGACTACAGTGGGGTAATGTAGGGTTGAACGGGTTGCTGCCATGTCGTATAGAAGCTGAAGCGGGCAAGAGTTGGGCTGGCCCGTTGCCTTGGTTACAAATTACATCGGATGGAGCTTCAAGTCACGCCCTTTCTCTCTCGTCTTCCCTACAGGGAGAAAAAAAATAAAGAAAGAATAAGACAGAAAAGGAGTACATAAAATAGGACTCGTTGCGATGTAAAGGTAGAAGGGCCCGTTTATGTTTAAAATATTTGAAGAAATGTTACGAGACTTTTCTTTCCGTGGTCTTGGCTTGCATAAACTTTCCTTGTGCTATTGCAACATAGGAATGTTCGTATACCCTGCTATTCAGTTGTTTGGTACGTCATTGCATTGATATTCACGGTGCTGCTTTACTCGCTGACTAATGATCACATCTGTGCTGTCAGGTGACCAACTTTCTCACGTGAAGTTTGGCCTTGACTCATTGGTAGACTTGTGTTGAGGGAAATACAGCGCATGCGCAGGCCTATGCCGTTCCTAGAGTGTCAGTGGTTGAGGTATAATGCGACGTATATCTGGTCCGGACTTGTGCAGTGCATTTTATCTGTCTGTAGCCGACGTTTTTGCTAATTTTGCAGCAGACGCTCTGCAAAAGCAATTGTCTTTATTAAGATACACATTTTTCCTCACGTGAGTACGTACATTAGAACTACATGTAAAGCAAACGCGACTCCGAGGTACAGAATCTGGGTGATATTTTAAGACACTGCATTACAGTCAAAGGATGTAGTTTTACAAATTGAGTTTTAATATTTGCAGAGTATTGGGTTTGTATTATTCCACCCCAAAGCACTTTTAGAAACAAGCAAATGTAGTTGTGGGTAAGGGATGAGGCAGGAAGGACAGAGTTCTTATGAAGTAAGTAATTTAGAAGTCGTGCGCTGTGTACTTTGTCAAGAGTTCATTTTACAGAAGTTGGGGTTTGGGGGGGTGGTGGTGTTGTAGGAGGTGCAAACAGTAAGAGATGCTCCACGTACCATCACTATTCATTTGTAAGATCTTCCTTCTTTGTCACACATCCAGTCGACTTTATACTATTTACCGAGACGTAAAATTGCTGTGTGCTATGTGCTGAATTCGCTGGAGGTTACTCGAGGTGGCATTTAAAATTTAATGTTATTTACCTACTTCGTTTTTTTCTTGTCTACGATTGAACACGATTCTTTAGTCATTTTAACTCGAAGCTTCCATTTCCTGTCCTCACCTCTCTCCTTGTCCAACAAACCACGTTTTAATGCTCACGAAGGTACGATTTCCATAGGATGGAGGAAGTGTTAGAAAGGCCTTACTTTTGTAGGATCTTCTTCAAGGATGTTAATATGGAAACCACTATAGAACTCCTCGTTGCATTGTTCTTTAGGATTGTGCCCAAAAGCAGCGAGTACGTCACGCTTAATTGAACGTGTGACGTACGTCCGAAAAAAGATATTCAAATTTTGTTCTGACTGTGGCAACTCTGATAACAAGACATTTGGATGATGCTATTATGGCGTCTGTGGTGGGGTCTAGCTGAGTCTGCTGTCTGAGGATCGGTTTTGTGTTGGTGGGTTTCGTCGTGAAGATGTTTTCAAATTTTGTATTTTCAGTACGATTTACGAAGTTCATGCTTCAGTTAACTGTGTTACTGTTCAACACAGAGGTTCATTCCCGTCAAGTTTGACGAGTTATACTACTTTAGTATTAAAATCGATCTTAAGGAGACAGATTGTGAGGTGGTTGCGGCTTTGTCAGCATCTTGTTAAATTTTGCATCATTGGTGCTGAATTTTCGGGCTCTACTTTTAAATTGTTGGTCACATATTTTTTTAAACAAATTTGAGAATTTCATCCCTACTGCTTTGCCTCGTCTTTAAATTTGATTTTACCCGTAGGTTTAAATGTTGTCCCACTTTGTGTTGACGTTACGGAAATTTTGTTCGTTTTCAAAAATATAATATTTCACTCTGAACGTGGAGATGAAGAAAACATTTAAATTATTGGGTAGACATGCTTGATTCTTTGAATATGATTTAAAAACTAATGAATTTTGCATAGCTGCATTTGAATAAATGTATTATAAGTAACGCAATTGAATAAACTTGAAATTCTAAAACTCATGGAAATAGTATAAAAACCTATTTCAGGTCCTTAGTTCGTTGCTTGTAGTCTAAATACGGTGGTTCTGTACGGTTTTGTGTCCAGTTTTATTATACGCAACCCGACACAAGTTATTCTGCACCCGGTGTTACATCTCCTTGTGCCAACTACGAGATAAGCTACCTGCGACAGTGGCCAGTATTTTTCCCCCAAATTGTTCCAGCAACCACTCGACGGACCCCCACCTCATCAAGTATTCGTGCCGCGGTTAAAACTTCTGCCATTCGGAATCTTGCACGTCTCTTCTTGCTAGTTGTTAACGACCTTACTTCTGCCTGCTGCATGTTGCATTTCAGGCCCTCAACTGTCTAATCTCTTCAAGTCACACCATACGGTGTGACTAGAAGGCAGAACTTAAGTTTACAAGAAGCGAGAGATTGAAGAAATTTACATAACAGGAGATCCGTTGTTTGTACTCTTCTGCTCTGGGTTTGGACAAGAAGGCGTGTAGCTGTTTTGTGGTAACTGGGGTGCTCACGTGTTGAGGCTTCAACCAGTCAGTGCCAACTTAGCCGTCACCATATTGCACGCTTCAAGGTCGCAACACGAACAAAGTCAGAGGCAGAAAATTGAGCACTTATATGCTGATACACATTTATGACCGTATATAGTTTCGTTCTCCGTTTTAGTTAGTCGACTTTTTTGTGTGTTGTCATGTGTTTTTCCAGAAATGAAAGTGTACTTTGAGTGAAGAAGTTGACGGAACACTATAGTAGATGCGTGCAAAGTGATTATCGTCTCGCTTTGTCCACTTTTATTCTTGGCTAAGACGTGTAGTGTTAGTGGTGAAATGCATCTCCGATCTAGGCTTTGGAATAAACTATTGTGCTTCAAGAAACGCGATGTTTCCGGCATTTACGAAGGATGTGAGTCGATAGACTTTGTGTTATATTTGAAAAATTCAAACGATATAATTAACAGGCTAATTCCTTGGTACTGGTAAGAAAAATAGCATTAGGACAAATTACGTTTAACCTATGCCTTTCTTACCCAGTACCAAATGGTTTATTATTCCAAGTTTGTAAAAATAGTTTTGTCTGCCCGCCCGCTGTGACGAAATACAGACTAAAATATAAATTACAAAACTATAATTTTATTTATTTTCATGAGAATAAAATTTCGTCTCCCACAGGAAACTCATATTGAGTATGTTTGTAAGCGGAGTGCTGAGGGGAATATTTCAGCCGAAGGCGGAGTCACAGGGGGTGTAGGGGGGTCCATAATTTGTGCTTGTCACCAAGTATTACTGGGGTAGTAAATTGGGAATGTTCTAGGCGGGGCATATGCCAAGCATGGGAGTGTTGAGAAACACAGGCAGTTTTGGTCAGAAAGCATAAAGGAAAGGGACCACTATGAAGAAACAGGTATTGTTAGGAGGATAATATTAGAATGGATATAACAGATAAGACGTGAGGTACATTTGATTCGGGATTGGTCTTGACACGGTAATGAAAAAGAGTTGCATTAATAGCGAGAATTGGTTGATAGGTTGAGGAACTGTCAGCTTCTCAAGAAAGACTTCGTTCCACGGAGTTGTTTCTGTCTACATATTAACTCTGTTTATCCTAGCACTTTCAAGTTCCTTAAAATTTCGTGTATTCATTACGTTGTTATAATTCAGGTGTTCAAAATTTCTTCCAAAATTCTTATTCAGTTCAATTCTTTATTATTAGTGTGCTGTATCAACAGCCAGAAGGCTAATTACAGATGCAGCACAATAGATGAGCACACGAACACAGTAATAAATATAGAAAGGTAACAAAAACAATATAGGAATACATTAGTCCAGAGGACGCTAATACCCAAAGAAAATTGCTGCTAAATACATTAGTGTATTTGTGATAATAATTTAAATAAATTAATGAAATTAGACTATTGTAGAATGTGTTGAAGTGTAACAAGTTTAATTTTGAGATATTAATAAATGAATTGCAATACACGTGTACCATGTGTGTTTACAGTGCCACAAAAATTATACGCGTTTGGGTTCTGCAGTTTGGAAATTAATCACACGGCTCTGATTGGTTGAGCCAGAATGGTTAAGAACAGCTGGAGTATTCGTAGCGGTCCATGCTGACATTCTTTATTACATTATCCCATTATTCATATTCTCTTCACTGAGGTATCATTATATCTTCTTTAAGAATTCAGGCATTTGGTAATCTATACCCATTTTATGTTTCTCTTTTGTGATGATAACGCGTAGGGTCAGACCGTCCGCTAGGGGCTGTGGCCTCATTTGAGTCTTTTATACAACGTCCTGATGATGAGAGTGATGATAGATGAGTATGAACAGTGGTTGAATGATGATTTTCGTGGAATACCGTATAACTTGGAGGAAAAGTTCCCCAGTGCCACAGCGCACAACACAAATTGTGCATGCGCTGTTTTGGTATTGAATCCAGGTTTAACGATGAGAGGCAGAAACACGACAGTTTAATTTTCCGTCTTTCAAGCAGTGAATTTATTCGAATAGAACATGAAATTTTTTTGTGTTTAATATCGCACCGTTTATGGTAACAACTAAGGAAATTATCACCACGCGTCGTGGCCGACAAAACAGCACTATTGATTCGGCTTCAGGAGGTCCTAGGTTAAAATCCTGGGACAGAGACATGCTATCATGAGGTTTTTAATTGTTCTTATCAGTCGCTCCAAGAAAATATTGGAATAGGTCCTTAAAATATTTTCTAACTTCTTATTCGTCTTGATATTGACTCTGTACTCTGAATTTCTGATAGCATCGCTAAATTAACAACAAATAAATACATAAATAATTACGTGACAAACAGACAAATTGACTCGTGTTCTGCGAAAAGTGGAGATGTGTCAAGAATGTTAAATTTTGCTTTGGAATGTTCGACGACTATAGCCGTTCCTTAATCTGTTTCGTCCATCTGTGAGCACAGGAACGTGGCACAGCACGTGTTGAGCATGTATAGCTCGTTTGGAACAAGAGGTTGTACCTCTTGATGCGCAGAAGTCTGCGCGCTGCGAAGTCGTGCCGTGTGTCACGCGTGTTGGCATCCAGGGCGTGCCATTTCGTACGTGCTGCGCATTGTAAGATTAGGCAGTTCAGGAAACCGTAGTAGTTAGGGTTGGGGTGATGCAATAGGGGTAAGAGGCGTTCTTCAACTACGCTTGGCGTCGAGACGACGAAGTGGGATGTTCGTGGCGGTGGTTTCATGAGACTCGAGGGCCTTGGGTGGGTGTCGTACAAGGAGGTGATAAGAGAGTTACGCGCTAAAGCAACCAAATTACTTTCTAAAGCCTCCAGTGAAATGAGAACCACACTTCTAGTGCACATTTATGACAGTGAAACAAGTGTTGGTTACGTACTCGATTGACTTTTACCCTTCGAAGTAAGTTGGCGCAAACAAGTTTAAGATAAATACTGGCCCAGTCTTAACCCTCTAAGACACTGGACAAGATAAATACTCACCCAGTCTTAACCCTCTAAGACACTGGATACACCATTGTGTAGGTCAGGACGGTGAATGTTAGTCTTAAACATGTTGAAGCTCCACATATAATTTTCTGCATCGTCCAGTTACTTCCTCTGCCGTAAGACAAAGTATTCTCTTCACAATTATTTTTCTCTGACATTTTTGAATCATGGCTCTTCGTTAAGGAAGTACAAAGTTTCACACCCAAAAAAATAGAATCATATTTTTGTACATAGGCCAGTTAGTGTGTAGAGTTTAAAAATACCGTCCGCAAATTACCATCTCAAATTCAAGGCGGCAGAAAATTTGTTGCTTAATTCTCCTACGTTTGGGATTTATTAAATGATTTGTGGATTACTTCATGATACGTCGAACGAGATGGTAAGATGGGCATGAATTTTAAATAGACGTATTTAAAATTAGACGATCGTGGATTATTTGAAGGCCGAATTCTGTCGGAATGCACTCTGTGTTCAACAAATGACATCAAATGGATATGTCAATAAGAATAATCAGCAAAGCATAAGCCCATATTTTTGATCTCTTCATTGTATGGAAGAAGGCCTGTAGTTTAGATTGGAGCGCATTTTTCGATTAAACGTGGTTCGTCTAATTCGAAGAATGTATACATGATATTGAATTAGGATCATCATTTATTTTAAATCTTTTCTCGATGTGGTAAATAGTTGCCGATAAATGATTTGAAATATTTCCATATGTTTACTGTTATTACATTAAGAAACTTATCAGTCCGTCTACTTTACAAAACAATAAGTAGGTTACCACTAGTTTTGTGTGGGTATGAAAGTGTGGTCTGCACATAAATTACGAGCGTTTCCAAGCCCTTGTAAGATATGTTCTTATCTAGATGTTTGACGGCAAAGGTGTTTTGTAATTTTTAGAAGTCTTCTGCTTAGCGTTCACTGATAAACCGGAAATCAGCATTCACAGGGACGTAATTTCCAGCACCTCTTGCAACACTAGTTGGTTGAATATACCATTTTTTTTACAGAGAGATACCTGACTCAAGTCGGGAAATCTTGTAGCGCTTTGTGGTGGTTCATGCGGTTCTTGCCGGGAGTCTGAAAGTAACAGTTGATTTGCGGTTTATCGGTTGAAGGAACACTATTATTGTTATGATAATCACATTCTACAATAATGTAATTTACTTAATTTATTTAAATAATTATTACAAATATGCAGAGGTATTCGGTAGCAATTTGCTTTTCTGTATTAATGTTCTATGTACTCGTGTAATTTTTTATAATCTCTTTGCTGCTATCTTTTTGTATTTATTATTGCGTTTTTATGTTCTCTTGTGCTGTATCTGTAATTGGCCTTCTGGCTGTTGACACAGCACATTAATAATGAAGAATTTAATTGAATTAAATAATGAAAAGTCGATGACTACGATAGGCTAGACAAGTAGGTACCATGGGTGATCTAAGAAAATTACCACTTAGAAGACCTCGAAGGAACGAGAGGAAAACATTAAAGTGGATCATAGGGTGGTAACTTGCTGAGGTGGAAGGTAGATGGAACTGGTTCACGATTTTGTCTAGTGGCGGTCTGTGGAATTAGCGGTGTTGCCACTTCGGGTTTGCTACCAGATAATTAGCTGGTTAAATATTGATGTCCACTGTTAAATCACAGGACGGAGAGATGGGCAGAAGGTTTCAGCTGGTTAACAGAGTTCCGAAGATGGAACACTTTTCCTTTGGGATATTACGTAAGCCTCATCAAGCCAAATGTCTTCCGTAGATCAGTAATTCAGAATTGATCGTCAGACTACAAAGACGGGTCTCGAGTTTTGTACTTAGGCCCATAAGTACACATTGGTATGTTTTTAGAGGCAGGTGTAATAATTTCAGTTGTATAGGATAGTGATCTACACTCGATAAATTTAGTTTAAATGTGGACCGCCAGATTGTGTCTCTAAAGCAAAAGTTTCAATGTTTCATTAATCTCGCTTGTAATTTTATTATCACTTTTGAACGAAAACTATACCAGAGGGAATATTAGAGTTGAAGGTAGTTTAATTTTAAAATAACGTAAGACGTAAAATAAATGTGAACTTCCACAACAAATATAAAGTATGTTTAGACATCAACATTTCAAATCTATGAAACATGCTCGATTGTTTACAAATATTGAAATAAAGAAGTTCTAACTTTCAGCTTTAAGTACAAACAAAAAAAGTATGTTTCAATTTTGGATCGCTTGCATACAGGGATCGTGTGTTCGAATCTCACTTAAGATATGGCATATTTGTCCTACAAAATACCGAAAATATTCATAAATTCAGTAGTTCCCAATTTGACCATGTTAATGAGATTGTCTCTCTTTAGAGCACCACGATTCATAGCCGCAAAATCACCACAGAGTTGGAGATAAGTTTAGGTTTTTGATTCAGGAAGAAAATAAATATAATTTTTTTGGCGTACGTCTGGCGTTTTGTCTTAAATTCCTTACCGCTCAAACATAATGAGTAATGAAGTTTGCTCGAGCGACCAGACACCTCGGTACGGAGAACAGAGGCAGACGAGGTTTTCAGAACATGTTTTAAGACGAGGTTTATCGCTTGAGACTTCACTGTATTTGGTCACCGCGTGTGGTTTCGCACCAAAATTGGACACCATTTGAAAGAAGCCCAAAAAAAATCAACTGGAAAGTAAGTAAGAGAGTAATCTCTTTTGAACAGAAACTTTCTTAAGACTGGCTGACACTGTGGTGACTTACAAGATTAAATAAATGATATTTGGTGTTTCTACAACAGTGAAAGTTTATGTAATATTATTATTATTGCATCTATTCACCATTTTACAGGATATTTATTTCTATGTACCTGAGACAAACCTTGCCTCTGAGGTACATAGTGCAGCAGCAGTTTTGTAATACATTTTGTTTTTAATACGTGTTATATGTTTTATACAGTCCACGACTGTAATCTTGAGACTTGCAAGGAATGCAGGAAGTCCGTAGCGTTAAAGGTAGACGCTATCTTTACTCCTTCACCCCACATCCTCAACCCGCAAGTCTCAAGATTACAGTCGTGGACTGTGTATATATACATATTTATTTATTTATTGTGATCCATGACTATATATACTATATATTTTACATCAATTATTATTATTATTCAGTTGAAATATTATTATTATTATTGTTTTTATTTGCTGATGACTTAAAGATATATCGGAGTATTAGCGATGTTGATGACTGCAAACTGTTGCAGGACGACATCCATTCAGTGCAAAATTGGTGTCTTGTGAATGGGATGCAACTTAATTTAAGTAAAACGACTGTTATATCGTTCACCCGGAAGACAAACAGTATTTACTTTAATTACAAATTGTGTAACAACCTGGTGGCACGCTCCCATTGTGTTAAAGATCTCGGTGTTCTACTGGACTGTAAGCTTTATTTTCACCAGCATATCAACTATATATTCTCACAAACCTTAAAAATGCTAGGTTTGATTCGGTACATTACTTCTTCCTTCTCCACTATTGACAGCCTTTTGGTCTTGTACAGTACCTTAGTCCGTTCCAAAATTGAGTATGCTTCCGTTGTTTGGAACTCTATTACTAATACTGACTCCTTTAAATTGGAAAGGATTCAAAGGAAATTTGTAGCTCTATGTTACGCTAGATTCTTTAATGGCGTTTGTGCCTATAATTATGATGATATATTAGTCAGATTAAATTTCTTATCGTTACATTTAAGGAGGTTTTTGGATGCGCTTTTCCTCATCAATGTTTTTAAAGGCAAAATTAGTTGCTCATCTGTATTTGATACAGTTAGTCTCTGCGTACCCACTAGGTCTATCAGAGACTGCTCTATCTTTACTGTACAACGTAATTTCAAGGCCAGTCCCTCTGCCAGATGTGTTTCTGCTGCCAATGCAGTCTGCAGGAACATCGACATCTTTAACAAAGATCGTGCTTTGCTTACTGATGTCAGTCAGCTTTTTAAACAATAATCATTGTTTTTATTGTTTATTTAGTATAACATTTTATTTTGTATGTTGTTTGTCCAAAATTAAACTGTTTTTAGTTTAATTATTATTTTACTTATCTATAACATTTAGTTTTTTAGTTATGAGTTATTTTGCAATAAATCAATATTGTACATTTATGTTTTCAGTTCATTGTTTGTTTGCTTTTGTTTTGTATTGTTGTCTAGTGCTTGGCTGTTATTGCCCTTTTTGGCTGTTGTCAAGCACTTTAATAAATGAATTGAATTGAATTACTATTACTATTTTGCAGACCTTGCAGTAAAGTAAATTGTTACCAATGTTTAGGGGAGAACCTACTGGTTCCTTGTTAAAGTTATTCAGATAGGCTATTTAACAACGTCATTATACCTAATCCACACAAAGAATTTAACTAGGGTCACAGTCATCTATTATCACAACCGTTTAAACCCGAAAGATTTGTACGCAGTTGTGCTAAACGGTTAACACATTATGTCAGTCTAAAATTTGTATCTGAACAAATATTTTTAAGTAGTTTGGTACTCTGAATGAATTAATTAATTCAGTTATTCTGTTACGACTCGTACCATCTCACTCTTGGTCTGCTCATATACGTCTTTTTTGTTATGCTTTTACGTTTGGCATTATTTGTTCTTCAGTATTCTTACCCTTTATTTCATCTTATGAAACTTGTACCCCCTTCCATTTAGAAGTGTCTTGTTTAAAGTTTTACTAAACATATTTCTGTGTTACTGTCCACAAGTGATAGATGGCAATACTTGTCTCTCAATATACTTGCTTGAAATTGAAGCCAGTGTTCCTTTACTAATCAATCTTGCAGTATTGGGGTTTCAATATTTATATAATC
>NW_019059726.1:931851-942520 GCF_000696155.1 Zootermopsis nevadensis
CTCTATATAAGGCGGGAGTATTACTTTCGCATATCCTCTGAACCTGATATTGCCAGGCCCACTCCAGAATATTGGCAATCTTGCAAATAAACCTAGAAATCAGATTACTTCCAAAATTGTTTGGGAACACGCACATTTTGCTGCGAGGTTAGGTTGGGGTTGTCTGGTGATAAAGTGTTTGTGCAAAATAGGAATAAGAATAGATTCCGAAACCTCCGAAGTGGAGATTTATTATTTTGTTTCCTTTTTATGTACCTCGTGATTGAGAGATGACGTTGGATCACAAATGTTTTTCTTTAATGTATGAACAACATTTTACGTATTACAGTGTGTGTTGTAGTGTGAACGGGACATATTTTTGTACCTGAAAGATGATGAAAGTATTTATATAAAACTTAGTGATAACATTTTCTGTTTAAAGTTTTTATATTTTACCACTCCATCTTGATGGAACACGAATGATTTTAACCGTCCTGACTTTGTATTATTAACATAATTTCAGCTGACGGGTCTCTATACAAGCCGTCTTTAATTTTATTATTACGTATCACCATATCATCTTGTTGGGATAAGGATGAATCTTACTGAGTCAGAGGGATAGTTTTGACGTAAATACGTCTATATTTTCGGGTCAGTGTCATTCGGCAAAAAGTGAAACGAAAAAGTGTAACTGCATTGTTATGTTACCTTGGAAACGTCAATTGTTTACTCGGCATTATTGTTACCTAGCAAACGTCAATTGTTTACTCGGAATTATTGTTACCAAGGAAACGTCATCTGTTTACTTAGCATTGTTGTTACCTATAAAACATTTTATTACATTACCTTATATTACATTACCTTACCTTACCTTACCTTACATTTCATTACATTACATTACATTTAGCTACCACAGACCCATCTTAAGCGTAACTAATTCAAGTTAAATAAGCAAAGTCAATTGTAAAGCGGGTATAAAGGAAATATTTAGAATAAAGCCAATATATAAACTTCCTTTCCGTATAGACGTATTGAGTCTAATTCTCCGGAACCGTGGTTCCACTATCACTTTTTATTTATTAAAAATTAAATTTGATGGACGTAAGCTGTCACAGACGCTGACACGCCTTTAACCCAACAAACGAACATACAAAAACCATATAATTTTCGAAATATTTTCTCTGTTCAACTATAACCGCCATTTTACAAAATGGCGAGGCTCAACATTGAGGAAAATGCAGTTTACAACGTAAGTTAGTGTGCTATATTCTTCTTAGACCGTTACAGTACTGGTTTGGTGAACGTAATTATTTTCTTAATTACACTCTTCAGCAATCTTCTAGTGTAATATAACGAGTTTACGACCTGGAACAAACAATTTGCATTCATAAGCTAAAATAATGGGATGGTTTGATTTAATTAAGATGCTATTGTAATGTCATCTTTGAATTTTGATATTGAATTTGGCTTTCAAATTTACATCTTGCAAACTCTGAATGGATTTTATACAGAGTGTACACAAAAGAATGGTGCGGTTTCAAAAGTTAATAAAACATTTATTTCTCACCTTACACGGGCACAACATACACGTCAGCGGCGGCAAGTGTTCAAGTTTCTCATGCGTTAATTACAATCCTTCAATGTGTGCACCCTGGGTCACACGACACACATCCACACGGTAATCAAACTCATCCCAGACCCGGTATAGCATTTCCGCTGTAATGGCCTGCATTGCAAGCGTTATCCGATCATGAAGTTCATGGATGGACGTGGGCATTGGTGGTACATAAACGCTGTCTTTAACGAACCCCCAAAGAAAGAAATCGCACGGAGTAAGTTCTGGCGAACGGGGTGGCCAAGGGACACCTCAAAACGGAGCACACAGAAAGCCTTCTCCTGCTGCAACGCCATCTTTGAAACTGGCCCCGCGGCCACGCAGTAAGCATGAGAAGCGAACTGCTGGTAGCGCATGAGAAACTTGGACAGTTGCCGCCACTGACGGTGTCCGTGTAAGGTGAGAAATAATTTTTTTATTAACTTTTGAAACCGCACCGTTATTTTGTGTATACTCTGTATAATGAAAATATTACACAAATACTGTGGGCCCATTTGCGTTTGTTACTAAAATAATAATTACCTTTAAATCCATTTCGTTGAGAATCGATATTTTAAATTTTGGCGGTAGAATATTTTAGAATAAATACTTTGCCCGAAGAAAATGTAACCTAGATGACTATCTTCTGGTTTGTTACGCCGTGTGGTCTGTTGGAAGTTTAACTATCTTCATTACCCTGATTATGGAGGCAGTAAGCACTTCTGAAACGTAGGGGTCTAATACCAGATTACACGATGCACCATCTCGGACTAGAGTTATCTTCATACTCTCAGCCGTGAGAACCTGAAATATTACAAATAAATGTTAGCCGTACTACTTAGTGCCATACTAGTTAACGTTTTTTTTGGGGGGGGGGAGAAAATTGTATTTTAATCTGTTCTAAAGGAATTTTATTCTGATTGAATAGCTAAGGCTCCTCATTAAGCATTCTGGTTGTTTGCTTCGCGACATCAACGCATTTATTTTCCAGTGGTTATCTCACACACATTCTTTTAGGCGTACTGTTGGAATTTACTTTAAAGCAGATAAGGTTGACTTTCACTCATGTAACTTTCATCCTTATATTAAATTGATGAATAATACCTTTATAACTGCTTAAATTATCAACATGATACCGGATTATGAGGTTGGCAATCGCCCACTTCTGGATTATATCGTCTTCAATACGTCCTCAGTACGAGCAGGACAACCCAGTTAATACGGGTTAGACGATTAGGGCCCAGTTCTTGGAAGGAGTGAGATTTCTCGTTTTATACTACAGTAAAACCTCTCTAAGTTGAACACTTGGTGTTCCAGGAAAATGTGTCCAACTTAAAGAGGTGTCCAAGATAGAGGGAAAGAAAAATCAGATTGTGGTCTAATGACAATATAGTCTATTTACTTACATACACTAACTGCTGTAGCCTTACTTAAATTAAGAATTAATGACAATGGTATTAATAATAATCTTTTGAAGCCCACTCCCATGCATTGCACATTACACCCCAGCCTCAATAACATTTTCTGAAGTTTATTCCACCAATTTTCGCTTCCTCATCGCAAAAAGAAAAATTCAGTTTCTGTTAACACAGTCTGAACTCGAATGCAAGCACAGTACTGACGGAGTTAAAACTGTAGTCCAGTTAAGGGTTCAGCAAAAGAATATTTAAACACTTGCAATGCATTCCAATGATGGGTTCAATGTCCATAAGATAATCCTCCAGAGAGGAGGCATTCATCAGTCAGAAATTCAAAATAACAAAATATGTAACTGAAAAAGTTTCCCTGAAAAGCATCGAAGTTAAGTGCATGAACCTGTCCAACTTACAGCAAAAGGGGTATTCAAGTTTCAGGATAAAGAGGTGTCCAAGATATAGGGTATTGTGGACATATAAAATTATAGGATATTCTCCGGTTGCAATTAAAAGTGTCCTATACAAAGGGGTGTCCAGGATATAGAGGTGTCCTACTTGATGACGGAAAAATAGTGCTCAGAGAAGATGGCTGTCTTCTGGGTTGTTGCTGTTGTGGTATGGTAGAAGTTTGCAGACGTTTCAGAGGTCCTTGCTGCCTCCATCATCAGGGCGATGGTAGAGGCATTAAGGACCTCAGAAACGTCTGTAAGCTCCTACCAGACTACACGGCGCAACAACCCAGAAGACAGCCATCTTCAGACTCACCGCCGTGAAAATCTCAAATTCTAAATATTGTTCAAAAGTTTGTAAGAGGTATAGGAATTTAAGAGACGCAGATGACTATAATGAATGCTAACTACTGGTTACGCAAAGTGTTACAGGGTTATTGATTGTTTTTGGACTGTAGTGACCACCAGTGAAATATGAAATTTTAAGAAATTGGTCTCTTTTCACATCTCGGAGTTCTGTCGCCTGAGTATTTAACACGTGGTTTTCAATCTCATAAGAAAATTTGTAGGAATGCCAAAATTTAGGCTGAACGTATTGAAAGTATATTTAATAACTTACACAGCATAATAATTGTTAAAATTTATTTAAACGTGTTTATTTTGTGTTTATAACGATGAAAATTGTGCTTAAATTCTAAAATTTAACAACTGTATTGTATATCGCCAATTTTCTAAATACTTAATATCTGGGTGGAGGTAAATATTTAAATATTTCTTGCCTCTTGTAAGCAAATTGCTTCTTCGGTAATCGAAACTTTATTGCTACACGTGATACCACATAAAAAGCCGATATGTTTTCGAATTCACATGCTTATGTACACAGAAGACTTTCAACATGGTGTCTACGCCTGTGTGTTGTATAGTCCGTTGCTGCACTCATATAACTACTCTGATATTGCATAGAGCAGTGTACGGGCTTGTATGAGTCATTCACATATGGGCAGAGTGTAGTTAGGGGCGAGTTTATAAGCTTGTTTGTGGTAAATGAATTTTGTTTTATTGGATGCAATTTAGTTCCGAACTAAAAGTACAGATTGCGTCCGCAACTGTATGACTAAGTCATAATGAAAGAGTCAAATGATGTACCATCTATCCGCGCAGTTAGGCCACCCTTTGAAACATCTCATACGGAATTCAGTGACCCAGGCAAACGTTCTACACATCTTTACTTAACAATAAAGACAAATGTTGCAGATCTTTGTTATAGGACTATTTCAGAGCATAACCACTTTGTACTCTGGCGTTCAATAACAGCGGTTAACAATAAAGAAATAAAAGTAGAGAGGGAGAGAGAGAGAGGTGAGAATATAAGGAAGGAAACGTCAATAAATAAATTATCGAATAAAAATAACCGAGAAGTTTTCATTCCGTCTGTCGACTTAATCACTACCTTTCGTTTCTCGTACTGTATTCACAATCTTGGGTTAAATGAAATTTGTGGGTGTTGAGTATGTTAAATTCAGACCCCGGAAACTAACATATTTTGAGTTTATATTTTGTGTGAACTTACGTCATTGTGGTTAGTGATGGCTAATAATTAGAGCAGAAATTATAAACGTGGAGTCCACAATCCCTTATGTTGCAGTTAAAATTGAAAATTAAATTAAAACAATAAAGTGTTTTTGTTCAATATAATATATATGTAGAATCCATGAATAGTGCCACAGAATGAGCATGTTTACCAAGTACATATATTTTACTAAGAGGATCTCAGTAAAGATGTTTGTTTTTGTAAACTTTTTGCATTAATTAATTTGGTTCCTTTTTGATTCAAGCTAGGTAATTTGGAGCAGAATGCTCAAATAATTGTTTTCCCACCCACTCACTTGTATGTTTTAATTCGTCTTTTGGTTTTGTAATAACAGACATGCGACATTTAGTGCCTCCGAGGCATGAGTGGGGAATTTCGAAACGACACGTAACTTGAAAGGAATGGTTTCACCGTAATTAATGTTGCTTCCTGCCACCTTCTTCTTTATTTCTGCTGGTCGTAAATTAAACACCTGCTATAGTATCCCTAGCTGTGCCTTGGAGGCTTGGTAGATGGCAGGTTTACGTTTTTTCTGTAAGGAAATTGGGTCCCTTCTGTGGTATGGTAATTAATTTTCAGTCTAGATCAGAGACAATGCAAGGGAATCTCCAGTCGCCTGTGAATTTCAGTCACTGCCTCTGCTGTTGACCTAACATTCTCCTAATTCCAATTATAGAGGCATGAACCGTTAGTGGGAGAGATGCTGGTGTGTTTACCGACCACACTGTGCAAAAATTTTTTTTTTACTTCGTTAAACAAATTGTGGTTAATAATTTTAATTTTGATTTATATGGACGACAACATAAATGTCATAAACAAGAATACGAGAATGCTGTTGGACGATAATAAGTAGGGTGGTTCATAAATCGACACTGAAAGATACCAGGCCAATTTTGATTCATCGATTATTCGATCTGTCGTGTTTTCAGTTATTTAATTCCGTTATTTCAGGCACAGATATTTATGGCATTGAATGAAACTGGTAATTAATGGTAGTGAGTATGTGGGACTGTACAAATATAATAACGCCCTGATAATGTAGGCAGCAAGGACCTCTGAATCCATGTAAACGTCTGTCAGACTGCATGGCGCTTCAAGTCAGAGTGCAGCCATATTCGTTCCTTATTTTATTTGGACTACACTCTTCAAGTGTCAGTATTGCAAACATGAACGAGGATTGTGCTGCATAGGCGTTCGTAGATAAACAGTGAATACCAATTAAGATGTTAGTATAACTACTGACCAAGAGTGGATATTGCATGGTGTTATCCTTTACTAATTCTTACTGATTACAGATTAGGCAAAGTAATGCCTTTACCAATATAAAAATCAGTTTTCCGTGTCCCATTAGTCGTCGTATTCTTCGCTCTGTAGGGTATTCTATCCTGTCGTCTTTCATTATGTCAGTATGGTGTTTTATGTCTTCCTGCATGTCGCATTGTTACCCACTCACACGTATCCATTTTTATGTTTTTAATCGTGTGAACATGATTTCCTTATTTCCGCCTCATACATCTATCTTCTGTCAGCCCACTTCCAACGTCTCAGACATGTACCTTATTACGGATGTAGGCAATATTTTGTAAAATTCTATGATGTTCATTGTGCCTAATCTTGTTTTCTTATTGCTAACATTCATTGTTTTGAAATTGTGACACCATTTCAGTTAGCAGTGGAAAGCTTTTGAGTTTGATACAGCATTATTTTTAAAAGGACAATTACCTAATAATTTACGTACGTAAACTGTTCTCTTAATGCCTGTTTCTTATATGGTCTGTAATTAAGGACCGTTTTGTAATTCTGTTTGAATTCATTTCAATTTCGTCTTTGCATTTATTAGAATTGTATCCGTGTATGGACAGCGAATATCTTTATATAATCTGAAAGAGTATGCACACATGTGACTTAGATTTCTGTTTAATCACAGTTTTTAAAACTGGATTTCGTTTTGATCTATGGAGTTTTACGGAAGAAAGATTTTACATGAAGGGCGACTTGTTTCTCACCTTTACGTTAGGATCCAGCCCAGCACTCACGGACGTCGTATGAACTTCAGATCACACTTTTCTGGATCGTAATTAGTTTACACTCTCTACCTTTTGATCATTTCCGTTTGTTTGTAAGCACTGATGTTATTTCTTTTGTGAATTAACTTGTCCTAGCAGTGAAAATTGTTTTCCGACCTATCACGAATCGCGCAATCTTCGACTTCTCCAGCCTCGCAGAGATAAACTTTCTGTAACTTGGTACAAAATTAACTTATCTCTACCAACCCTGGAAGTTGTGTTAATAACGACATTACTGGCAGAACCCACAGAGAGCTTCTTTCAGTAGCTGTAACCTAAGCCTGTTGTGAGACGTACTCACTCGATTTTCTGGCGTAATGGATGCTACTTATTGTCAGTATCTCGTATTGTTTTACATGGCGCGGTCTGATGTGGTGCTTCCGTACAAAGGGCAAATCTCTTGAACTGCGGGGAGTCTGCATAATTAGCTCCGAGTCAGAATCTGATGATATCAGACACATGGCTTTACTGTTGTACGTATAAGTTACTGTTAATGTAGTAGTAGGATGGAGGCAGCAAGGACCTCTGAAACGTCGGTAAACTTCTACCAGACTACACGGCGCAACAACTCAAAGGACAGTCATCTTCAGTAATAATAGTATATTGAGTCTAAGAAGAAGGAATTGTTTAATTTCTAAGGTTTTATTTCAATACACTTCAAAGTACGTAAGATGTCGCTCAATCTCATTACGTTTCCGTCTTTTGAAGTCTTGCTGTCGAGGTGTGTGCGTCTCCACTGGTTCAAGTAGGTACATAAATGTTGTAAACGTTAGGCAAGTCATGCTTTGAAACTAGGTGTTAATACCATGTCATTGGATTCCGCCATATTTGTTATCCACCTTTATCCGAACTTTTGAAATAGCGACAACATTAGAGCCATTCATTACAGCATTTTCTGCAGTAAGATTTCTCTGAAAATCTGATTTTATGAAGTTTTAGGAATTATCTAGTTAGCAGGTTGCAAGTAATGCGAAATATTTTAGTGTGGCGACGAAAACAGGTGGTCATTAAAAATTTCACATGTGAAAATTGCGTGATAGCTTGTACCTATTTATAGGCCCCGATATTAAAATGAGAGTTGTTTAGTGCGTTACATCAATACGGCGTGCTATAACTCCGTTGTAATTTGTGTAAACAGGCAGTATTTCAAGTCGAATGAACCGCTATAAAGAAGTTGACAACATTAATAGAAGCTGTTATATGTTAAAAAACGTATGTGTGATTTATTGAGATGCCTCATAAGAATCAGAGCCCGTACCTCGAAGAAAATGCAGTGTGTCTCCATTACAAAGGTCATCTGATTAATGTTTTTTTAAGGAATAACCTTACAAATACACTATGTGGGCAGAATGCAGTTTTAATGATTGCTAAATTAGGTGGTACATACAGTTACCATTTGACTTAGGAATGTAACACACGTTACTGTGCTGTTAGATTTGTGTGCGAACTGTAGGAAAGGAATGTCGTGAAAAGGACAGGTGGCAGTTTCAAGTAGGTAACTATCATGGCCACGACTGGCCTGCAAGTAAAGTCTTCATGAAATATTCGAGGTTGTGTGTTATTCCACGAGCAAATACTTTAGAGCAGCAGTGGCGCAGGGTACAGCAGCGCAGAACTTTGGGTAAGAACTCCAGTAATAAAAAGCAAAACCGTAGATAGAATGAACGTAATGGAGGTAAAGAAGAAGAAGAACGTGGTTAAGATGAACGAGAGAGATACGAATGGTTATAAAAATTTCGTTATGGGATAAAATGGAAATGACATGTGAAGAGTCAAGGAGTGTTGTGTGCGGTTTTACGTCTTGTGCCGTTTTTGCATTGTGTCGTGGTAGCTGTTCCTGATATTTGCAGAGCCGAGGATGACGTCTGGAGGCTGTGGGGAAGACTCCAGCTGACGCCAATCTTGTTTATTTGATAACTCGTGGGACCTGGATGGCGAGAACATGGACCTGGCACTGTTTATGGCACTGTCCAGCGTCCAACTGGGAACCAGTCTCATGAGACGGCGTACGTCGCTTGCAGCCCCCGTCTGTCGGAAGTAGCGAAATGCGGAAAACGCCATTTGCTTTATACACAGCATTGCTTGTCAGCAGGATTATTTACTTCACGCGTTGTAAAGAGCCTGTCTAATTGTAAGTTGATGATATTAAACCGACAACTCACTTCATTTATTAAAGCGCTTGAGAACTATAAGAATAAATTTCAGGCAAGTACTGAAAATGATAAAAATAAATAAACCGAAATACGTGAGAGAAAGTAAAAAATATATAAATAATATTCTGCGATACCATAGCTGCGCGCAATTCTAGAACAGTGGCCAGCTGTGCCGGTCTCAGTGCCCATGTGGGATGTGGGCAGTGGGCATCGGTCTCTCGGACACTGGGATTGTGTGTTCGAATTCCGCCCAAGGCATGCGTCTTTCTGTGTTGTGCTGTCATGTACAGGCAGAGGCCTTGCGATTGACTGATACCCCGTCCAAGGACTCCTCTAACTAGATTGAGAAACCACTCATATACGAGTTGGCCAATACCCGTCAAAGAACGTAGAACTGCGGGTTGAGTAAGTGTCCAGGTGTGTAACATCGCGGTCGTCTAAAACAGAAGTTCTAGTATCGCGGCTGGTCGATATATTTTGTGTGGCTCACGTACATTTTTTGTAACATAATGTAACTGTGTATGATGAAAAATTCTTACGTTACATGAGAAAATTCCTTTTGTTAATGTTGTCAGTATTTCGCTGTGAACAGCTGCTCAGCGTAATGAAGAAAGTGAAATCAAGAATTAGGACGCCTCTCGCTGATTTCGGATGGACTGTGAATGTCAAAAAAAGAAAATAAACCTCATACAGAATGATTACTCAAGTAAAAATAGTGTACTCGTTGGAAATTAAATATTCCCTCAAGTTACAAATAATGCCTTCTGTGATATTATTATTATTATTAAAACCACAGGCTAATAATTATATCAGGAACAGTATAATGAGCCTATAGGTTTGGGGTGGAGTTATGGTTGGCGGATTTCATATAATTCTCTAGTAATTCTGTGGCAGTTACTGGTATAAATATATTCCTGTAACGATTGGATTTGCTGCTATGGAAAAACGGTATATAATGGAATTAAAACTAATATCATAGGAACGTTTGCTGTTCGTAGCGATGTTTTCCAACTTAAGCAGATTTATTTATCATTTCATTTAAGATCTACAGATTATCTGACCAGCTTCGCCCTGCGTCATTTGCTTCATCATAATGATGCTCCTATTGTATAAATGTAAATATTCTGTCAGAATGTCATTCTGTCTCAAACGTTCTGCACACTTTTATCGCCCTTTCTCTGCTTATTTATATTTCAACGCATGTGCAATATTGGCACACACAGAACTAAAATGTTCTCTGACGTCTATAACATAGAGCCCTAAGCAGAATTGTTCCACTCGAGGAACCCAGTGGGGAAATAAAAATCTTCGATTTGCCCTTTGACTTCGCACTATAATCAAGAACATCAGATCAGGAACTCTAAGAACAAAAGATAGAAATGAAATTACGTTTAAACACTTCGCTCCCACGTCCAAGCCCCC
>NW_019059726.1:957627-977387 GCF_000696155.1 Zootermopsis nevadensis
TAACACCACCGTCAAGCCCCGAGTCAGCTCAAGGTCATAGTAGCAGTAACCACTCTTCTAGTGCTGGTAGTGTAAGTAGTAGTGCAGGCGATGTTTCAGTGGGTCAGGGACTTCTCCGAGTCGCCTCTGGTACGTCTCGTAGTGCCATAGTGAGGTTGACTGCTAGGAACACACCGGGTGTAACGCAACTTATCTCGGTAACTCAGAACCCTTTCTCGCCAATACCTCGCAACAGCAGCAGTAACAGTCAGGTTCAAGGAACATCACCGTCGTCACCTGCTGTACCTACGTCAGCTGTAATTCCTAGCGGTGGCTCTACATCGGCGACTCCAATTGTCAACAACGGCAGGCAATCTAGACACGACCAGTCACCAGACTCGAAGAGAAGAATACACAAATGTCAGTTCCCCGGCTGCAAGAAGGTTTACACCAAGAGTTCTCACCTCAAGGCACACCAGAGGACACACACAGGTAAGATCGTCAGTTTTCTTTAGGCTAAGACACTTCAGCACTGAAAATCCTTTCCTGTGGATGACTTGGAAATCTTGATGTTCTAAGTTCTGTGCATGAACGGGAAGTTGGGAGAAGTGTTGCATAACGTCCTATGAGGACTTGTGTCTCTATAAATTATTTCCAATCAGTTCTAGAAGCTTCAGAATGAGGAGCCTTTCTTTCACTTGTACAATCGGATTTTGATTCCTGTATCCATATTACGTAACCCATACCCGTTTTAGCTCTATCACTTCCACTAATTATAACCAAAGATTAAATATGCACCATTAAGTTAGTTAATCACTATTTAGACTTGGTGGTGCTTTTTTGAAGTCGTACATCAAGAAAAGTCAAACCAATCATTTAAGTCTTTCAATGAATTAAAATATTTATCACTTTAATGTTAAATTTCTTAGTATCCTTGTTATTTTTTAAATGCCTTCTCTTATATAAAGGATTACGCGTTAAAATTACACTGAAATCCCTTCTCAAGGAGAATGTTGGATGACGAATCAAACAAAAAGTCTAGTTTAAAACTTCTTGACGATGGTGAAGAGTCAATTGAATAAAAATTTCCTTGGATATTATCCATCGTCTAGTAAATATAAAACGTAAAACGACGTTTCGGAGATGGGACTATATCTACTGTGTAGGAACCTGAAGACGGAGATAGAGTCCCATCACCGAAACGTCGTTTTACGTTTTATATTTACTAGACGATGGATAATATCCAAGGAAATTTTTATTCAATTAAAAAGTCTAGTTGTTGATTATTTCGCGTATTACTAAATGTTGTAATCTTTTTGAAAGCTTTTTAGTAATTACTATGTACAGTGATCGTACGCGGTTTGAACATAATCCATTTATGCCCACCGTACTTTATATAAGCAACTATTTTCGTTTTTCCAATTCTGAGCGTTTAAAAGGTGCAAAAATTTTCTTCTCGGATTTTATTCTGACAAGGCGATCTTCAGCATGGTAGGTATTAGGTCTAATTTTTATGTATATTAAATTGTGGTCGCTTCATTTCAAAATAAATACGCCTCTTCAAAATACGGTTAGTTAATGCGACGTACGTTTAACAGAATCGTAATTTTTGTCCCATTTCAAATTTATTGAGGAAAATTCGTACCATTATCAGTACAGACACGGCATGTATCCTCACATTAAATAACACTGGTTCTTAATCAGTTTGCGTACACGCGCAATTGTCTATGCGAAACGACTTCAAAAGATTATTATTTATCAAGACTGATGTTGAAAAGTGAGAAGAAAACCTCTTGAGACAATGGCGGTGGTTCCGTTGGTGACTTTGACGTCATCCAGTAACTTCTCCACGTTACGTGACTAACCCTCAGGTGTCGTCTCGTGTCCCCATTGGCTTGTAAACCGAGACCTGTGGTTCTGTTTGTTACCGATGCCGGCAATAAGGTTCTCTTACTGTTATTTATTATTGGGGGTGGGGCCTATTCTAATTAGAAGTTGGGAGTTTGCAGTAGTTAACTGTGCTTTGTTTTTGTAACGCTTAAACGTAACATAATCCATTTTACTTCTGTGGATATTACGAAGTGGCACTAGGGAGAATTTCAAACATTTTCCATCTTCTCAAACAGGGAACCTAATGTTTGTACTTCGACTCCCAAATAGGGAATATGACGTTATTATGAGTTGTAAGTCTGCTGATTAACATCACGAAAACTTGATGACAGAATTAATGGAATGCAGTCAATATTCTGTAATTCGAAGTGTTAACTCCTTCAAAATTTCTGCGGCGTTAAATCCTGGTTAATCTTAAAATTTCCCAAATATCTTGTCTCAAGATAAAGAGAACTATGTGACGCACACAACTGTAAACGTCTACCTGCAGACATACCTGATAGCTTCCTGCTTCGTATTCAGGAAGTTTGGGTTCGAATCACGGCTTCGTGATTTTCACCGGAACGTATAGACAATTGGAGGCTGCCGTTAAGTAAATTAAAAATTGTCAACCAGGAAACGTCTGCCACGATCAGTTTAAAAACAGATTATAGCTTTCTGGTTTGTGACATCGTGTAGAATTGTAAGTCGTCACTTCTACCCTCAAGATGTTGGCTGTGTGTTCGTGTGAGATGTTGGCAATCATCTGTACACTACGATATGAACTCTCGCCGTTTTGAAAACATTTCTAAGTATCGATATTGACATGTTAACGGTCGAAAGTAGCGCCCTAAGATTTCAAAAATTAGGGCCGTTGTATGTCGAGGAGGAATTGATGTTAACGCGACTTCGAATACAATCGTCAGTTGCGATGGCGATGCAATTTTACTAATGGAATCTTGTTTTACTCCGCTTTTCATATTTTATCTTCCCTTGTTTTCAACTCTTCGTTACCTACATCACAAATTTTATCACGAAATTTAAATATACCGCGTACTTCTCCCCATGTACGCCAATTACTGACTTTAGAAAATAAAAGAGAAATTATATTTTCTCGTTTTTGTTTTAGGATTTCCACTATTATACAATCAGGTCCGCTTTAAATTAAGATCGGGAACAGGGAATTTCAAAGGACAATATCCGTATATCATGAAGTACATTTTGATAAAACGGCTCTACCAGAATCAAACGGTATCGTGTGTGAGTGTGTAATGTAGACAAAGGACAGCGGCTTCAGTAGTATGCAGCTATGAAATCAGGTTTCACAGCTGACCAGCTCCACACTACCGGACCGTTTTGGTCTCTTTCATAGCACAAAACTCTATACTCTACGTCAAATCGATTCTCCCCCACACTACTCCCTTCAAACATCAAGAAAACCAATGTTCTACTCCGTTTTAAACATAACGAGTTACGGTCAGACTCATTGTTCGTAAATACTCCATTATTCAGACAGTATAACGTAAAATGTGTTTAAAGTCCATGGATTTACATTTTATATTTGGTCGGCTTGTGTTGATAATTATTTTACTTCGTTACAGCGTTCTCTAGCGTAAACTTGTTTAGTTGTTGTGAAAATGTATTTACATAAACCAGAAATACGGAACATTAATTGCAGGTATCAGCGTCTTAACTTCGTAATACAGATTGTCGCTCCAAAATGTACACGTAGTTTGCTGCGTTATGCGAGTAATTGTGTCGGCAGAATACGAGGACAAAAGACAGGTCACACACAGTGGAGTGAGCGCATGGTAATTTGTTACGAAAAGGTCAACAGAAGACTGCGTTTTAGAGCCGATGCATAATGAATTTTATACACTTAAAATAGTCGCTCATGAATAAATTAAAATTAACCTTAAATCTGATGTGTAAACAACAAAGTTCAAAATAACGAAGTATGAACGGATTAAAAATAAACGTATGAGTTAAAAGTATTACTATTGATGAGTTGAATTTAACTATGATAGTTTGTGAATTGAATGAAATTTTTTACATAAATTAAAAAGGACTACTCTTTAAAATATCCAAGTATTTTTGATGTTCTGTTTCAATAAAGAGTGGTATTTGACTGTTGTTATATATGCGTTGGTTGTAGGTTAGTGTAATGCTCTAGTGTCTAATAACCTCTTATGTTTCGCTTAATTCAAGAACTTCCTCTTTGATCCAAATCTGGAGACATCTATACATGTGTTGCTTCTCAGAGATTACTTAAATCAACACTTATATTTCATTTTCTAGAAGAAAATAATGTTGTGTAAGTATGCCTTCTTAAAAAAGTTTTGAAGTAAAATGAACCCCTCTCGCTGGGACGAGCAATTAGATTCTGAGTTCTTTTTACGTCCTTTGATGGATGATAATGAAAATGGAAAGGAGAAAATTAAAACTGGGGACTGGCTGCTACCTAGTGGAGGTGACGACAAGTAATTGATTTCTGCCTCCGTTTCAGCTGTCTGCAAGACAGGTCGAAGATCAAACTTAGGCCCGCGTGTTCTTACGCCTTTACCTAAAGGATGGTTGTATTCTGGGTTGTAGTTCCGACTATTCTGGCAGAAGTTTACCGACGTTTCAGAGTCCCTTGCTGTCTCCATCTCCAGGGCGATGAGTCTTACCACCGTGATAACCTCAAATTCTATTTAGTCCCAGCCATCTTTAGCTAGTTCCTTATTAATGTCTCGCTTTGCTGATGGAGTCTTCACATTTCGAGAATCAGTTCATTAATTTAAGAACAAATTAGATATACGCCTATAGTCTGAAGGCCTTGACATTTTATATGGATGGCGTTTCACAAATTGGACCTACTTCCGAAACGTCGTGTGTATCAAATTACCTCAAAAATGTAAAATATACAACATCGTACTCAATAATAAATCAACCACTGCTATAGAATTTTACAGAGGCCACTAGTTTATTCCACCTTTTGTTATTTTTTAAATCAGTAAATCACTATGGCGGTCGTGCGAATTTGTAACAATGTTTGAAGAAATCTTTGAAAGGTATGTTGGTTTGGTTGATTCTTTTGTGATGTCAAGAATGTCGGCTACACGAAATGTGGTTTAGCTTTTGGTTTGATAGCCGTCGTTAATGAAGAATGAAATTCTGTGTCGAAACAGGTCATAAACTTGTCCACAAAATATGTCAAGTTTCATGAAGCTTTTGTAAATACGTTATTAATTTTAAACATGGCTACCGTGTAACTCGGATGTAATTAATGGTAACTGCGAACAGAATTTGATTTAATGATGCTTAATTTTTACCATTTCCTGCTGTCTTTACCATTCAGAATGAAACATCTGAAGAAAAGCAGATGAATTGTAGGACGGAATTGAGTAGGATGTACGTATGAGGAAGCTTCTATCAAAGATGCCGGAAACCATTCAAAAAGGCTTTTGTCTGTTGTATGAATTTTGTATATCTCGCTGAGGAATGTTGTGTAATGTCTGCATATTGCAAGAACCAGTCCACCTATATATACGACAAGTAGTAGAAATGTTTCCCGTTTTGATGTAACTGTAAACTTGCTGTAACAAGGAAGACGGTTTCCTCTTGTCTTTTGAGTGTGTGGAACGTCCACCATAGCTAATCTTCCGACTGAAAACATTTTAGAAACTGCTTTCGGTCACTGTACTAAGTGGCTGGCAGGGGAAGGTGGGGGGAGGGCGGATAGCTTCAGACGAAAACGAGATTTCTCTGACTTCCTCTTATCCTTGTCATCTTCCGCGAAGTAATCTTGTACCGCGTCACCATGGCAACGTCGGAACTAACCTTGTTTCGCAGCCTGTCTTTCCGACTCCGTTCTCTATACCATCCAATATTTTACCATTCTGATTTGATCTTCCTCCTGTCTGTTCTTGGTCGTCTATGGACTTAATGTTTCGTCCCGTTATGGAAATGAATTATCCGCTGAATTAGAATTGATGGTAAAACTTGATTTCCTACCTCCAGTTTCCCCACGCGCCATCACGCGTGTTTTGAAAACGCTGACGTGTGTAAATTTAAAGGGAATATTTTTTACGATGTTGTGTCGGTTATGTTTTTAGTGGGGGTGTTATGACGTCACTTCTAATTCTTTAACAGAGACTGCTGGAGTTAGGGACCAGAGAAGTAATTTTGTATGAGTTGTTAAACAATTATGAATCAACTGTTTACGTCGCCGAACAGGGAAGGGAATTTAACTAAGGATTATGTAAAGATTTTTAAATCGGGTTTGTATATACTTTTGATATAAATATGTTTTAATGTTAATAAATTTAACAGTGCCTTGTGTTTCGTCCGCTAGTGACTAGCATCGGGTTTATCAATCTATTGCATGATTACACTACGTATACTAATTAAAATATGACGACTGCATTTTACCGTTCGAAGGCATTTCGTGAGATTTGTGACTCAGTTTTATTATGAAGGTTTTTATCCTGATTGTTACCATTTCCTCCTGAAAGTCACCGTGTAATTTTTATAAAATTAGTGTATTATTGACCCGTAGTTGTGTGATAGATGTCCGTAGGCGTTGTTCTCGAACTTTGTTCTTTAGTGAGGTCTTTCCTCTGTCTTGGTAGCTGTGTGGAATCAGAGTAAGGCAATCCCAGTTACAAGTGTGATACATTGCGTTTACTGATAAAGTTGAACGCAACTGTTACTTCCTGACTCGCGGCAGGAACTGATATAACGTAGGTCAAGTTATCTTATTGGTTTTTGTGGACTGTTATTTGACTCGTATAAGGAAAACCTTGTAGTTTTTGGCGATGAATCATGAAGTTTCAACCTGGAGCCGGGAAGTGATAGCTGCGTTCAACTTTACCAGTGAATACGCTGTATATGTCAATCGTTCTTTGCGCACAATACAAGAATTTGATGCATCGTGGGCTTATCTGACCTTATGTTTTGTCTCTTAATCTTTTTCACGGATTACGACAAACGTGGAATTTACTCTGAAAAATTTTGAGAGCGTAATTTTGGTAGAGTCCACAAGAATAAAGTCTTATCAGTATATTGTTATTAAAAAGTTCACTATGACGCTAGTCTCCATATTTTTTTTATTTTTTTATTTTGCACTACGCTTGTGTCAGGAACCTCGCAGCGAAGCTACCAGGTGTCGAGTGAATTATTATTCCATGCACTCCATGCAGATCGTGAATGGATGACCCTCCCACCCGATTTGCAATTCCACTCGCACGAATCTTCCCCCTTCTATTTCGCCCCAATTAGGGAGCAGACACAGGGTTGTGTGTATAGTAACATGTCTATATACGTAAACCTCTCACACGATGTGGCATTGTTAAGGGAAGCTAAACCCCAGGTATAAGCCACGTGTACTAACATGAAACTTTAACTTCAGTTTCTGATATTCTAAGCACGTGAAATAGTCACGTGAGACTTGGATAGGTTTTCAGTAGGCGATGTTTCCACCACCCACCAACCCAGGTCATCACATCTGTACTTCGCAGCCACGGTGTTCACAAAGAAAAATTCGTGCCTGGTTTATTGAAAGTGTATGAAGACGAACCGGACATAGGGGATCAGTATGTTTATAGATACGTTCAGTCCTGTTCCGAATTTAAAGCTGACTGCCCAGTGGTGTCTAAATCCCTTTTATTCGACGTGTGTGTGTGTGTGTGTGTGTGGAGGGTATAATTTTTCTGCTTCGTTCATGTACGCTAGCCACTTTTCTGTATTTTTTTTATTTATTGAATAATTATCTTGCGCTTTCCAATTTTATTTATTTTTGAATTTGTTTTATTTGGTACGTTTCTATGCATTTCTTAATTTCACTTACTTTGCTTGAATGTTTTTAAAATATTTGTTTTTCTTCATATAAATATGACTCTTATATTTAAGTATAAGAAGTACTGTCACTTTATAAAATATGGAATTTATGTTTTTTCATTATTTACGCAGAGCTACGTTTTAGTGGTTGTATAATGATAACCAATTATGCTTTGTTTTCCGGAAAGTCCTGTTTAGAATTCCTGCTTGGACACTGGAAATCCTCACTGAGGCTTTTGTGGTTTTCCTTAGCCCCTGTTGGGAAATTCCTTAATATTATCTTTAAGTAAATCGTAACTGCTTACTCTGAAATCCTAATCTTTTATCCATTAATGAAACCCCAACTATTTCCAGTTCAACGTTAAACTTCGTAAGAAACTGACTAAGTTTAACCCAGGATAGGCGTAAATAGTTATAAAGTTTCTCTTTCTTTCTTTTTTTTCTCTCCACCAACAGGTTTTGAAATCTTCCGCATTTATATACACTCTGCAGAAAATTGTCGATTGCACAACTCTGTCCTGAATTCCACGATATCCGTATCCGTGTGACTTCACCACACATTATTATGAAGGTCATCAAATAACGGAAGATGCAGAAAATAAGTTGAAAAGGACAATAATTGTAGTAGGCAGAGGGGGAAGACCACTTGTAAAACGAAGGCGGAGATGTAATGGAAATATTCAAATATCTGACGTTCTTTGTGTTGCTCATGCGGTAATATATAAACTCTTGTCTTCTGGCGTGTTGCGCCGTATAGTATTGTTTTTCTACGGTTACAACTCAGAATACCAAAATCTACAATATTAAAATGGATCTTAAAGAGGTTGTGAGGTTGATCGGATTTTATGGCTTAGGATACGATTGCAAACACTACTCACCTTTCGGGAAATTTGTTTGCGTTGTATAATATAGTTGGATTGGGCAGTTTGGAGTGACAGGGAATCTGTTTGTTAGGGTCCATAGTTTCCAATGCATGCCCGCTGGTCCGGTGGGAGGGGTGGAACGAACGGCTAGGGTCACGGGAACTTTACATGATGACGTGTACAAGTGGCACTCCACGCCAGCTCATTCAGGACGTACCTTCTTTGGAGTGAAATCAGGATTCATTGGAGCGAACGTTGCTTCGTGCCTGTAAAGCCTCGAGTTCTTCAATTCTGTGGGTCTAGTTAACGCACAGCGCTTCAAGATCTGCGTTTGTAAACGGAACTCGACGAAGCGTGGTCCGTGTACGGTACATGGAATCAAAATCATGGCTACACGGTTTATTTGAGATACTATTAGTGTGGGAGAGCTCTTCAGATTTGATCTTCTATCCGTAAACACGACACGTGAATGTACGTTTTCATTTTGTCTTCAGTTATTTTTGATTAGGCCCAGTAGTCGGTTGTCGTGTTGTTTAGAATTAGTGTCTGAAATAAATATGTTAACATTTTAATGAGGGTTTAACCCGTTGCAGGGCAGGATAGCAAAATACAGAAAGATGAGGATGTAGGCCTGTACCATTGCCCCTTGAGAGACTCGAACACGCTCTCCCAGTTTTCGAGCCATTCAAGACCGTAACACTCCATAGGCCATGTCACTGTAACCGGCTGAAGATCGTATTTATCCAGACATTTTTTTTCTCTATCGTTCCAAATAACTGTTCCCGTCTGTGTTTGAGTCGAAAATATTTTAGCTACCCCACCAACTATCTATTTCATATACTTCAATCATAAATTGCTCGTGTTAATGCATTTTTTTATTACAGTTGTTTGTTAGAAGCCGTGGCTGCTTCCTAGCAAGTCAGCGTAGCTGTAAGGAGTCTGATTTACAATCTGGAAGAATTATTAAGTGAGATATTTAACGCAGACTTTCATGAGGATTTAAAAACATGTTTGATTTCTGTTGTGACGAGTCGATGCATTCCTCAAAGTGCTAATCAGTATGACGTGTCCTGGTTCTTAATTTGACCTTCAGTAACCTGGGCATTTTCTGAAAGAAAAAGGTCCAATTAAATATTGACATTAACAAAGTATTTTCTTATATCAGGAGAAGGAAAAAATAAGCTTTGTGGAAAAAATGAGATATAATGATTTTCTGAGAGGAAGTGCATTTTGTTTAGAAGGTTCCCAGGCAATGTTCTCTCGTCCTTTTGATAAGGATAGTATAAGAGTGGAGACATTTGAGTGGCACGTATAAAAGCTTGTGAAAGAGTGGCGGAAATTTGAATTTCTTTTTAAGGAACGTTAAGATTATAATTTGGGAAGTTTAGCAATGTGGTGTCCTGCATATCAAGAGGGTAATTTTAAAACGTTAAATCGGCTTGGCTATATGGGAATCATGCGGCAGCAAGTTTGAATTTGGGATCCATCTAAGTATTTGCTTAAGGACATAGAAAGCCTGTGTTGAGATCGCTGACCACAAGATCTTCCGGATGTATACCAGCAGTCAGGCAAACAGAATAATATGGTAGCCCGCTAAGGGCTTTCTTAACATGCGTGCCTGCACAAGATGTTAGTGATACAATAATCTAGATGTTTGACATAATTAGTTAGGTTTACATACTCTCTGTATTTTAATCCCCAAGTTCATCGGAATAATATTTAAAAAGTAATTTCTTACCTCAAAGAAAACACTACAAAGATCAGTGTTCATGTTTTTTTTAAAAATAAATATTCATAAGCAGGTGACTCTGAAAAGTTCCTAAATATGTCAGCTGCAGAGATTTTGGCGACTTCCAACCAGAATCACCTCGCGTAAGCGTGACCAGTTGGTAGAAATTTACTTTAATGATCACCCTGTAGCAGCAGACATATTGTATTGGCCGTGATTGGTTCATTTGTGACGGACTGCTCAAACTAAACTAATTGACTAGCAGCTGTATGAGGGGAATTCTGAATGTGGAGGCTAGGGGATGATTGTGTCAGTGAGAGGGTTGTATTGAGTTAACTTACCCGGTGCTTGCTTTTCGTATGTTGATGGACTTACATTTAGTAAGGGTAGCTTTTAGGGTCAGTAAGGGATTGTGTTAATGTGGAAATCCTGCCTTCCCCAGTACCTTGGTCTCATGTACATTACAATTCTTGTGCCTCTTGTAAACGTCATCAAATTTCTAAGGTCACAGAAAAAATCTAGAGTTGCATCACGAAGAGTGGAGCCCGGGCGAGTGAAGACAGCTCTAAAGGCACAGCGTAGCAACTCTGTACTGATGACTTATAGCCGTGCGGTAAGGGAAGTGAAGTCCTTCATTGACCTTGAAGCAGGCAATTTTGTGACGGCTGTCGTGGTACCACAGAAGAACCTTTATATTGCTCTCTGGTTCTGGAGACATTGTTCTTGTTACGGCATTAAAACGCTTTGCACATGCCTGTCCCTGACATCTTATGTCATGATGGGGCATTGTCGTCGTTAGGATTGGATTTCCAGGCATTTGACTGCGTCTGAATATGCTCACTGGCTTAAGCCGTGCCTCCCCTTGAGAGAGCCAACGCAGATGCAGCAGAGTCAGGCTGAAGTATGCAAAACCGACTATTTTTCGATTGCAGTTAACATTATGTTATTGGGCTGGATATAATATAAATTATAAGTCAAATAAAATACGCCTACTTACAAAATATTATGGGTAATTTTATATGCTCATAACGTTTTTGAAGGTACCATAAGTTTTATTGTTACAAAAAATTGCAGTATTTTTTATAGTGCATAAACTTATTTCATATAATATAATTTTATCATATTGTTTAGAGCAAACAGCACTTCACTTTTTTCCCTGAGGTTCACACGAAATACATAAAATCTATGGATAAAATGCAAATTTATTGAATTTTGAAGCAGGTGGTTCATGTGGTTACCATTGTGCTTTATGAGATTACGTATACTGTGAGTTGCTTAAAAAGATGTTGGTCTTATGGGTTATTGCGCCGTGGAGTCTGATTGAAGTTTGCCTACTTTTGAGAGGTCTTTGCTGCCTCCGTCTTCAGACTCAACCGTGAAAACCTCAAATCTTACTTTGTTTAAATATGTTCTGCATATTAACAAGTTAAAGTAACTTCCGTAACTAGTTAAATTAAAACTGTAATTGTAATTAATATGTACGTAACTGACATCATTGAGTTCAATTCGATCAGATTTCCTTATCTGTTTGCGTTTTCCCAACTCTGCAGTCGGTGATTTTTTTATGGAACTTGGAACACGTAAAGAATGAAACTACAGTACAATTTTCATGTTCTATATAAAGGTGTAACATTAGTATGAGTGAGTTACGTTGTAAATTATTCTAAGCCTGGAGGAAAAGAATGAGTATGTCTCCAGTGAAGGAGATATGACCCCCAAAAGGTTAGAAATATAACACGCGATGTAAGTTTGATTCAGCAGCGCCCTTGAGGATATTTTTAAGAACTCGCATCACGTTGCTTGGCCTCTCTGCACTAACAATTGAAGAACGCAGGGCCGCAATCTACTGTTCTGAATTGAAAGTGATCGTGGGTTGAAAGGTCCAGTTCTGATGTAGCTCATCCGTCTCAGCTTTCTTCTTATCTCAAGATTCAATGAAGTCTATTCATAGATTCATCGCTCGTGAACTTAATAAAGTGTGTAGGATCGATTTAAACAAGATTAAACTTCCGATCACACGCATTGGCATATTTCGTAACGAAAACTGAAAAGCTTATTTATAACAGAGAGTAACGGGGAATCCCATGAACTATAAAGGTACAATTTGGCTGCACGCGACAGAGACAAGCGACCGAGACTGGTCGATTCCTGTCTGCTCTCTGTACAATCGTATGAAGTACAATTACGAGCGCGAGGCAAAGCACAGGAGACCGCTCTAGGACCAGTAGTGTCTCGCGACGGGCTCAGGCAGCACGTGTGTTGTTGAGTAAAATAATGGCAGAAATTAAATTTACTGGTGACCAAGATGAGCAATTGGTAGAATTAGTAGCAGAAAACGACCACTGACCACCGACAGAAAGATCCTTCTTCACGTCTGGTTTTGAATATTGAACTCATAGGTTTTCTTTGTTTCTTTCGCAACAAATAACACAGCAACACATCATCTTCTTCGAGTAACCTTTTTAGAAGCATTTTTGTACTCATTTTTCACAGAATATGTGCACGTATGTCTCAACAAAACAAAGAAAACAAACACTTTGCCGCATATCTCGGTCGTCACCTCAAAAATGTGTGGCGACAAGCTGCGATGTGTCCGTCTCCCGTCTCTGTCGCCTGCCTCGGTCGCTTGTCTCTGTCGCGTGCAGCCAAATTGTACCTTAAGAGTGACATTATCACAATTTAATTCCGTCCGACTATTACCCGAATATCTGAATACATCAGAAACTTGCGTCACTGGTAGAGGTCAAATATGGTCTGTTTATATCGCCCTCGATATTATTAGTTGCCAAGTTACAGCATCAGTCTTGTTATTTTTGTGTCATACCTCGTAGAACACAACTTATTGACCAAACCATTGTTATTTGTAACGTGTATACGACTTGTTGCACAAAACATGTATGAAGAAATGATTTACCACTGTTGACATTATAAATATACATTTTGCCTTTATGTAGGAAATTAAGCTAAAAGAAGGGTTTACGTAATTTGAGAGAGAATCGAAGTAAATATATTATTTTGTGGAAGTACAAATTTGTTACGCAACCATAATTTAATATGAACGATTGTGAACCAACGAGTTAGTTAGTTTATCATGGGAAAGTTGTGTAGTGCGGATTGCAATGGCTGTATTATTATTATTAGTTTAATATGTTGTAGTTTATGTGCAAAGTGTTACAAGTACACCCTGATATCGGAAACAATTCACAAACTCGTAAACAGAAAACGATCTTTGAATAATTAAATTTACATTTCATCTGTATTACAACTGCAGCTATTAATTTTTTGTACAGGAGATCGCAAGCCACTCAGCCCATAGCTAAATATAATATCTATTATTACTTATCAGATTATAATTGCATGCTAATGTTGTTATTACGTAATTACAACATTTGTTGCAGGTGTTCTTTTCCCTGCTGGTAGACGTAATTCAACCCAGTTTTAAATTTTCAAAAAAACTGTGCGAAGAATGTTATTGATTCTTGCAAGCTGCGTTACATTGTTGTTTTTAGTTGTTAAAACTCCATGGATTGTTTTTGTAGACCGATTGCATTCGAAAATAATGTTTAACAATAAACAGGCCCTGCATTGTTGAAAACGGAATAATGTTTGTTGCACAAACAGTTGACTAAATACCAGCGAATACGAAAAGTTGTGTCGCACCACCTTGCTGGGATGAGAGGATACTAATTTTGCCATTAGGCATGGCAAATTGAAATTTCCCTATCACACTAACAAAATATTTACCTTTAAACTTCGTGTTTCATGACTCGTGGGGATGCACTGTCTTTTAGCCTTGTCTGTCTTGTTTCTGCGTAATGCAATGATAATTTTGGGTGTTTGCTTTCGTGTCAAGATATCTGTATGAAGCGTTGTGTCTGAGGTAATCAAGCTTGGGGTGTTTGTTGGCTCAGTGGTTAATTGTTGAATTTTCGCACAGATCTGTAATTGCTTAGTTTTTTATTTCGAAATTATTATTCCAAGCATGCGAAATAATGACTAGGCCTTTATAGTGTATTTACCCTTGTTCCGTAATTATTATTAGCATGGTACTTTACAAGTATAAAGACAGATTAATTCAAATTAGGTCGAATGTTAATATAGACATAACTGCGTTAGAGCAAGGCTCTCTTTTACGTTTCAGCAAGATAAGTAATTAACTTGTGATCGTCGAATGACGAAGTAATTGATGTTCGCATCCATAGCGTTGCCTAGGAAACGTAAATGAACTAGGAAGAGTAAATATTAGTAGTAGTGGAACTAACATCTGCCACGAGAAACGTGCCACCGTCTAAGGAACGTTCCTCCGTCATGTGATGTATTACTAAATGTCATGGTCACTGAGTTTCACAGAGGCGCCACTTTCGCTCGATTGATTAAATACAGCTGCTTTTCGACGCGTGTTTCCTGTGCAGTGGCCGTCATTAAACGGTTTTGATTCTCATTCGTTTTAAATTCGTGATTTTGTTTTTCAAATATAGTCTCGATTTCCCACTTGATTTTCTGTTTATATGTTTCGGCACCGTGGTTCCGATTATCGCCTCACTATCTCGTCCACACTGCATTCAAAAGGGAAATTTTGTGTCGTATTTTCTTCTTCTTATGATCAGTTTAAGTAATTTGCATTTGGTCCTTGTGGCCGTTTATTTTTATATCGACAAATGACATTTCTTTCTCACCGTTTATCTGTGCGCGATCAGGGCACCTGTTGTAGTGTCTCAGAGGTTTTTTGTTTTTTCGTAGGTTATTTAAGCAAATGGTGGGATACTATCTTAAAATAGGCTTTAATAATTTTCTTCTTAATTTATTTTTCGCTACAAAATTTATATTCGGCACAATGTAATACGTACTGCCGATAAGACATTTGCAAATATAGTTTGGAATATTCTGTTACAGGCCTGTTCAAAACACACCTCTCGATTTCTGTTCCAGACTGCAGACACAAAACGTTTCTTAGAGTAGTACCCACACCACAGTTCAGTTGGTCATATGTAGTACCACATAAGTTAACTTTTTTAGATAATTGACTATAATTGACTCCAGAGGTAAATGCATCGTATACCACAAGAATCACGCCAGCACGTGGGCAGCCTTATCTATCTGCTGTTTCTGTAAACTGACATGAGTCCTGGACTGATGCTATTCAGTATATACTACGTTTTTCTTTAGGTTTTGACCATAAAGAACATTGAAACTACTCACCCTGGCAGTGGGGGGGGGGGGGGGCGTCTTAAGAAACCTCAGTAACATTTTCTTTTGTATTAATATTAATATTTTTTATAGTTGAAACATGACATATCCCGTCAACTAGCATAGGCTAGTCAGCGAAACATACGACGTATAATATCTTGATCATCATTATTTTTCGTGATCTTAAAATAAAATAAAAATGTAAAATGCTGCAACAAATAACAATAATAATAATAATAATAATAATATTAAAAGCGAAAGGCCAGATGTAATTTCTGTCCATTGTTCCACCTCAACAGGCTGCAAAGATATAGTCCAGTTGGTCACGGAGGACAATCGAGGATAATCAATCAATATCAGCACCCTTAAAGCGACCCGATTACTACAAACAACAGCCACAGTGCCTACTTGTCTTTTGATTTAAGAGGAAATACGAGCTAAGTTTCGCTTGTTTCCTGCCAGAAACCTTTTCCAGGTCAAAGTTAGCAACTAATGGCCCCCCCCCCGGGGGGGGGGGGGGGGGGGGAAACATCCACCAATGTTCCTTCGGTATTATGCGGGTACTAGCAACACAACACGAGTTCAAAAATAACTTCCGCTTATAACTCGAGATGCAGACGATATTAGTGAACAACTAGCCAATTATTCCTGGGGAAAACCAGACAAATCGTAAAATAAATAATGTTGTCTAGCATGGTTTTCTTTCAGTTTTATCTGAAATGAGTTTTGTGCACTCGTGTGGTTTCAGTACTGACTGAGCAAATTAACATTTTTTTATGAATTACATAATTAGCTAGATTTTTTGCTGGAACTACGAACGATTCTACTGTTTGGATTCGATGCAGGAACCTCGAGCCGAATTCCTTTTATGTCTTAGACTGTGACTGTTGAATAAGAAGAGAAATCTCGGTTATGTCTACCGGTAGAGACTTGGAGAGCATTCCAAATGTAATGCAGAAGCAGCGAGCCGTGCTGAAACATGGTAGAGTTCGCTCCGAGGAACTCTGAAGTAGCCATTATTCAGTGCAGTTGGCTGCGTTTATAGAACAGTGTAAGGGAAACTGCGTTTGTTTGTTTTCTTTTTAGACCCACAGAGTTTCTTACATTGGCATCTACAAGTTTATACTCTAAACGATTTAGTCTGTCGCTCAAAGTCAACCTTTTACTCAACCCGTCATTGAAGAGCTGTACTTTATGGAGTCTTTGCATTTTTGAAGTCATTCAGGCTGACAGCTTTATTATTGTGCACCAAATAAATACATTCAGTAATTTCTTAGTTGAAATAAGCTCACTGACATTATCTCTATATTACGGGTTAATTTTGCCTTTTTGTGTAATTATTTCTAAGGCATTAGTAAGTCGACATTAGTCCGCGTATAATCTTTGGTATTTTTGTCAGTTTCTATAAAGAAGTTTCCAGTATATACTTTTTGATAGTAATTGAACAATTGAAATCGAATTGAAATAAGACTAATTTTATGCGAGAGTTATGTCCATCAACGATGTAAACACTTCAAGTATAATTTATTTATATATTTTATTCAGGAATACTAGAAGCCCAGTCATGAAACATTACGTTTTGTTTTAGTTCATTACGTGGGAGAACCGTGTACGACGTTTAATAAAAATATTCATTTCGTAAAGTTCCGAAAAATGTTTCGTGGTGCATGACTACTCTGTTCTCAAAGGTTAATGAGGTTTCTTGTCTGCGTGACTTTATTTCTTAGAAATTACGAAGTTAGTGGCTCGTAATATCTCTAAATTACATCTAACTTGTTGAAACTTTTGATTACTGTATTTCTGATAACGGTTCTCTGGTAAATGAAAGGATTCTTTATGTAATTCTGTAATTGTGCCAGTATTTCATATAAAGAACTCGTTGAAAAGACACTTATTTGTTTCTCCATTCGCTTTAAGCTTTTTCACATTCACTGAGCTGTAAACCCTGCATCGTGTTTACATTGTAAACGTAGCACATTTACATGCGTTAGAGGCCTTTGTGTGGTACCACAGCTGAAGAGATGTTATCATCCACATTGAAAATCCGTAATTATGAATTATGCTCAAGTCTGTATAGAAATAATTTAAGTTGTAAGCACAACCGACTTTCAAGGAGCCAGTTTATAACCCGGCGACAGTTTTCATTTATCATATAGCTAACTACATTCAAAACACAACTCCGTTCCGTGTTACTCAATAATAAGACCGAACGTCGAATCCGAAAGGTTAGCACGCATGCTTTGTGTTCTGGAGGCCCGGGTTTATCTCGGTCTTGAGAGTGGTTGTCCTCATAGAATATTTCCTGTATGAAAATGGCAGGGTAGTAGCTAGAATTAGACCACGACCACTTATTTCCACATTCTTTACGAGTCGTTGTTGAAATCATTCCATTATCCGACTCTAAGTATTTGAGTTATTGAAAGGTCGTTAAATAAAACCACCACCATCATCTTCACTTGTCAAAATGTACCGTTAGTCTTATTAAAAACGCGAGGTAAACGAACATGTATTAATGTCTTCCTCTTTGGTTCTTGCGGCGTCTAATGTTATGAAAAATTACTAACGAAGACAAGGACTTTGGGGTTCTGTTGGTTATTATATGCCGCGGAAATGGGGTAGCGAAGCCACGATATAAACCCAGTAGATCTGTTCTATAAACATACATCTCTAGAAGATGGCTGTATTCTCAAATGTAGCTCCGTGGAGTCTGATACAACGCTCGTGAAGTTATAACAGACTACACGGACACTTCGTCCTACACACACATATAACGTATAATTTGATATTATTATTATTATTATTATTCAGTGTTCTGTCTGACGACAGGTCCATTGCTCTGCCCAAAAAGAGCTCTCCAGTTTTCCCTATTCTCAGCTTCTCGTTTCTCGTTTTAATTCCTGGAACTTCATCTTCTTTCCTTGTTTAAGGTCGTCGGTTAGCTGTGTCAGTCTTCTTCCCAGTCCTCGCTTTCCTTCAACCTGGCCTTCGATGATATCACTCAGTAACCCATTCCTTCTCGTAATATGTCCCAGCCAGTTAGCTTTCCTTCGTGTAATCGCCTGCAGAATGTTTCTTTGCTCGTTGACTCACAATACTTCTTCGTTGGTCACTCGATCCGTCCACCTGATCTTCTCTAGTCTTCTCCAACACCACATTTCAAAACTCTCCAGGTATTTCTGTTCCTTCTTCCTGAGTGTCCAAGTCTCTGCTCCATACGTAACACTTCACTAGTTTCTTCTTCATCTCCAAGCCCAACTTGCTAGTGAGAAGTATCCTCTTCTTGACGAAAGCTGCCTTGGCCATGGCTATCCTTGCTTTTACTTCCTTGGTGCATAGGGCGTCCGTCGTGACTATGCTTCCCAAGTACTTGAAGTGCTCCACATTCTCCAGCTGTTGGTTTCCAACTACAACGTTCAATGGTTCTGCTCTCGGTGCTATCCTCATTACCTTTGATTTTTCAATGTTGATTTCCATTCCATACTTGTCCATCGTGTTCTCTTCCTTCGCCAATACTACTAAGTCGTCTGCGTATTTTACAGTCTTTATCACTCTTCCTCCAATTTTGAAGTCTCCTGTTCCCTCCAGAGTTTCCTGGGCAAGCCATTCCCCGTACAGGTTAAAAAGAATTGGTGATAAGCAGCATCCCTGTCTTACACTTCTACCTATCTCAACGCCGTTGGGGTCTCCTGAGTCCAGTCTCACTTTGACTTTTTGGTGCATGTACAGGTTTTCGATTAGTCTTCTATCTGTCCAATCAATTCCAATTCTCTGTAGGATCCTCATTAATTTCTTCCATTTTACTCGATCGAAAGCCTTCTTCCAGTCGATGAAGCAGGCACATACTTCTTCCTTGACATCGAGAACTCTCTCTGAAATTATTCTCATAACTCCGATGGCATCTCTGGTTCCTCTTCCTCTCCTGAATCCAAATTGGTCGTCTCCCATCACTTCCTTTATCTTCTTTTCTAGTCTTTTAGTCAGTATTATAATTTGATACACTGTATAAATAAAATTACAAACGATGTATTTGAGTCATTACGATGTATTCTTTAACATGGCATAAAGGCTTAAAATAAGGCACAGTAATGTAGTTACAGTGGTTACATGTTTATTTATCAAATTAATCGATTATTATTTATATATATATATATATTTTTTATAAAGAATTACACATAGAATAATAGTTTTTTAAATCCGCTGTTTTTTATCCTGTCCGTGATTTAGAATAAAAAAAGTTGAGAACCGTTGATGGCGATAATATAGTACAGATGGGACGTTACACGTATTAAATAGAGCATTTTCGTTCTTCTGTT